>MU968450.1:28919288-29486815 GCA_034641835.2 Pinus albicaulis
TTGTACTAGGAGGACAGTGGTTACAATCTTTGGGGATGGTAGCTTTTAATTTTCAAGAACTTTTCTTGAAATTTATTTCAGAAGGAAAAGAAGTCGAATTACGGGGTATTTCAGGGAAGACAGAAAAGATAATAAGCTCTAATGTCATGAAAAAGCTTCTAAAGAAAGAACAATGAGGCATAATTGCACAATTATTCTCACTAGAAGTTCCAACATCAAAATCATCTATTTTTGCAGATCTCCAAAAAGTCTTGGACAATCATTCCAAGGTTTTTGAAACTCCAAAGGGACTCCCACCTATTCGTGATCATGATCATGCTATTCATTCGATTCCAGGAAGTGTTCCTCCAAACATTAGGCCTTATAGATATCCTTATGTCCAAAAGAACGAAATTGAACGTATGATTGCAGAAATAATAGAGGCGGGTATAATTCAACCTAGTCAAAGTTCTTTCTCTGCTCCTGTAGTATTGGTATACAAGAAGGATGGATCATGGCGCATGCGTCTGGATTATAGGGAGCTCAATAAGCTCACCATTAAAGATAAATTTCCCATTCTTGTGATCGTTGAATTATTGGATGAATTCCATGGAGAAATTTATGTTACCAAATTGGATCTTTGTTCATGGTATCATCAAATTAGAATGAAGACTAAAGATATTCTGAAAACAACATTTCGAACTCATGAGGATCATTATGAATTTTTGGTCATGCCTTTTGGCCTTAACAATGCATCTTCTACATTTCAAGGGTTGATGAATTCCATTTTCATACCCTTTCTTAGAAAATTTGTGCTAGTATTTTTTGATGATATACTAATCTACAACAGATCTTGGAAGGATCATGTTCAACATGTTGACAGGGTGCTCAAACTATTGCAGGAGAAACAATTATATGCAAAAACATACAAATGTTTCTTTGGAGTACAAGAGGTGGAATATCTAGGTCATATTGTATCTCAAGAGGGTGTTAATGTAGAACCTAACAAAATTAAAGCCGTTAAGGAATGGAAATTCCCGACAACCATAAAGTAGTTGCGAGGATTTCTCGGGTTAACAGGGTATTATCAAAAGTTTGTTAAGAATTACCCTTAGCCTAAGTGTCTCCCTATGGATTTTCCATGATTTTCTCCTAGAGGGCCATGAATTATATCTTTCATGACTTGGCACACCTTATCCTCACATACTTGGAAGACCTCACCATCCAATCGAGGAAGTGTTCAGATCACCTTGAGGATCTGCGACTGATATCCCAATGATGACGGTAGTACAAAATATGCTTGAACCCAATTAGGTGCATCTTCTATGTCATAGTAGGAATAATTTTAGGTTTTATAATGTCCTATCAAGGAATTTGAGTGGACCCCCTCAAGGTCTAAGCCATCAAAGAGGTACCTCCACCTCGAACCCTCAGGCAACTGCAAAGCTTGCAGGGGAAGGCCAATTTTCTCAGACGTTTCATCCTAGATTATGCCACTTGTGCTAAAGGATTCCTATGGCTCCTTGTCCAGGACATCCCATTCAAATGGGATGACCAGGCCCAACAAGAATTTTACACGCTGAAAGACACATTGTCTTCAACACTACTGATCAGTCCCCTAGACTACAACAATGACTACATCCTGTATCTATCAGCATCCGAGACTTCTTTGTGTGGAGTATTGATCCATGAAGGCCCAGATGGGAAGTAGCTCATAATCTATTACGTTAGAAAAACCTTATCAGGCCCTGCATTAAGATATGAGCCCGAAGAAAATAATTCCCTAGCACTAATTCATGCAGTCCAAAAACTTCGCCACTACATCATCTTAAAGCCCAAAACAGTCGTCGCAGATATTAATCCCATCAAAAATATGCTCACGCGTCATTTAATGAACCAAAAATACACCTGCTGGATAGTCATTATACAAGAATACGACTTACAATTTTTCTCCCCCAAGAGAAAAAATGCACTAGTCTTAACAGAGTTCATTATGGACCTCCAAATTCATACCAAAGGATCACAAGTCAATGATTCAGTACTAGACGAACATGTCTTCCTCATAGAAACTGATGACCCTTGGTATGGAGATATCCTTATCTTTTTAGGAACCCAAAATTTTAGACCCCACCTTACTCGTGACGATCGTCAGTGCATTCGCCACTAGACCCCCTGATACCTCCTTATGGGAGATGTCTTATAACGACGGGGCATCAACACCATTTTATGACGATGCCTTACTCATGACCAAGCAGAAAAATCCCTTAATTACTACCACAGTGGAGATTACGGTGGCCACCTCTCTGAAATGGCCACCGCCCAAAAATTCCTACTGGTAGGATATTCCTAGCCCACTTTATTTTGCGACTGAATTTAAATAGTCAAGAGGTGAGAGCAATGTCAATGATTCACTCACAAGGAAAGAGAACCTCTCGCTCCCTTGCACCCTGTCATCGTCGTTGGTCCCTTTTTTAAATGGGGGATCGGCTTCATGACTTGCAACCTCGCATCGTCGGGAAATCAAAATTACATTATTGTAGCTTTCAATTATTTCACCAAGTGCATAGAGGCTATGCCCACATATGACAACACCGCATAAACCACTGCATGATTTCTATTTAACCATGTCATTGCCCGGTGCAGTGTACCCAAAGAGTTAGTCTCTGACCATGGGAAACACTTTGAAAACAAAGTTTTTCAAGAGATATCTCACCATCTCGAATTCACACATGAATTAAATTCACCGTACTACCCACAATCCAAATTATAGATAGAAGCTGTGAACAAGTCCTCAAAACAATGTTACAATGTATGGTGAATAACCACAAAACAAACTGGCACCACATGATTTTCTCCGCCCTGTAGGCATAACACACGACAATGAAAACATCAACAGGGTTCACACCTTTCCACTTGGTGTACGGGGTCAAAGTTGTGATTCCCATAGAACACGAGATCCCAAATTTACATGCCACCATGGAACTCCTCGATGACACCCATCCTCTCGAGCAACGCTTGGTACAGCTAGAGTTCGTTGACGAAAGTCAACGACAGTAGCTACAACAAAAAGAGGCCCACAAGAAGCAGGTGAAAGCATCATTTGATCGCAACATCAAACCTCATTCATTTACAGAGGGAGAGTTAGTCCTTCGTTACGATGTCGCAAAAGAAGCCCTAGGGCTAGGAAAGTTTGAAACCATGTGGAAAGGATCCTACATTATAAAACATTCTCTCCTAAAGGGGGCATAAATCTTGATAGACCCAAACGGAACATGCCTTAGCAACCCTGTCAATCGTCTTTATCTTAAGAAGTTCTACCAATAAGGGACAAGAGATATTAGCCGTAGAGTCAACGTAGATGCACCAAAACCTTAATTTTTGATCAATTTGTCACAAAAAACGCTCTAGTGTCACAAATGGATTTTCGACCCTACCAATACTTTGGATTCGCTCATGGAGCATCGTGATGGTCTCAAATTTTAGTAGCAGCTGCCTGGGCCATCTATCACCCTAATCGATCACTCTTCTTCACTAACAATGTATGCATTGGTTCAGTGACAAAAAATCAGGCAAAATATGATGTTTTCATTAGAATTATGTGCGATGCCTTCAATCAAGGCATCCGCCATTTGTATATCTACCTCGATTCCCAGTTAGTGGTGTTATAGTTAAACCAAGAGTTTTAGGTATGAGATTCACATCTGTTTAGAAAATACTTACATGCAAAAAGGTCAAGCCATCAATTTGATCACATTACATTCACGCATGTGCCAAGAAATCAAAACCAGATAACAAATCACATAGACAACCATATCCTAAAATGGAATGCATCTCGGATAAGCCATCATACATAAAAAACATAGATACCCATCAACACAACACATAATTCATATACACATATCAACAAGGGACACACAATATAGAGCCGCAAAAATATCTCTCATATATATATATATATATATCAAAAAATAAATGTCTGAGTACAAAAAATAGATCGTGTCTCTGACGCATAAGTTAGCCAAAAAATACACATATACAAGTCGACAAAAATAAGGGAAGCAATCTCATAACGAGTGTTTTCCCTGTATACAACAAGCCTCTAGGGTTGTTCTCCTCTAGGTGGGGCATCTGGACCCATGGTTGCTCTCGGTACTAGCACTAGAGCCACTGTCAAAACTGAGATCGCCACCTGATGCAAAGTCAGCTGATATCCCCTCTCCTCAGCCATCAGTGTCTAACCACACGTCATCGAGGTCATCCAAAAACCCTCGAGTAGGCATCCCCTAGGTCAAGTGGTCCACTGGACCAGATGCATCCTCTAGAACACGAGCCATGAACTCTAGAGCATCCATCTGCTTCATCACCTCTGCAACGTGAACCTCTTCCGCCTCGGCATGAGCAGTCACTGTAGTGCACTCGGCAGCAACCTAGCTTCTACCCTCCCCTGAGGGGCCACCCTCCTTGCCAAGTGCTCCACCTTGAGGCTACGCTGGAACCCCTCCCTGTTCCTCAACTATGCATGGAGCACCTCGTGGCCTCCATATCGAATCGTGTCCCACCAACCAAGCCATAGGATGCCCTACCTTGCCAACATCTACAAGAGTAACAAAGCTATGTCAATGTCATCATAATACACATATAGAGAATAAAACATAAAAACATACCTGCTGGCCCCCATGCATATCCCACAGGAAGACCCATGTATGGGTCTCCATGGAAGTCCATCCTTGCATAAGGGAAAGGTAAGAACGTATGAGGATTTGCCTCAAACCAAGCCTCTGTAGTAGTGTTCCAGTGATGCCCCACTCGACCTTCACCACCTCGAGGAATCATGGAGGCCCAGCTCCTCAGTAGGCATGACCACTGTAGGCCTCGACAACACCACTCTCTCATACATTATGCTACACATGATGCTATCATATGTAAAAAAAATATATCCATCACGGAACTAAAAAAAAAAAGGTGTTCGGCCCTCAGCCAGGGCAAAACATAGATCTGTGGGCCTGACACCCGATTGGGCGCAGGTGACCCTGTCAATCGCACAATGGCTACTAGAGCACACCGCTCAGCCAAGTCAGTTACTAAGGCTATCTAAATACACGCCTCTGTGAGAGGGGCCCTACCACAATGGTTCACCAAGAATTGCTGAAGATCCACTCTCCTAGGGGGAAGCAGATAAGGAAGTGGCTCGCCTTGAGGAAGTAGTCCGGCCACAAAGTATATATCCATCTTGAGAAGGATAGCCAGGTCGCACTCCTGTAACACCATAACCTTGCGCCGCCTGTTCCAACATTGGATCAGGTGGCGTAATAAACGATCCTATGATCAAAAGAGGTCATTCTACAAGAGCTTGAGAAGACCCCAACTTGCTAGCTGCTGGCGTGCATTGGCATCACCTGCTAATGAAACTCGGAGGTTAGCCCAGTCCCTCTCTCTCAAAAACATCTTTTCATCAAAAAAGCACACATCAGTGACATTAAAAGAACCAAAAACTGAAAAATTTCCCAAAAATAAATTTTAAAAAAAATTGCTTTGGATTTTTGTGTGCCTGTTTCTCAGACAGAAGCGTAAAATGTGTGCCTATTTCTTGCACAGACGTAGAAATGGCATGCAAAAAGCCATTACATGGGTGATAATTTTGTGCAAAACTCTCAGTTTTGCGTGAAAACTATGCACCTATTCCTTGATCGCTTGTGCGGTTAAGGCAAAAAATTTCCTGGGTTCTGTACAAGCCCAATTTGTACAGATCCTAGCCCAGGAATACTGAAAAAATTAAAATGGAGGACGTCATGGGGCCTACCTGGCTCAAGAATCACGAGTCTCGAGTACTCAGGCTGACCTCAACAACAAGAACAACTCCACAAAAGCCTCTAACCTCTCAAAACCTCAAACACTCAAATGTCGCAAATGAGCTAAAATGAGCCATATTGGCCTATATGTCGCCCTTTTTAGATTATTTGGAGGATCATAACGAGAGCTAAAAGGGCCCAATTGTATAACTAAAAGAAAAACAGTGATTAGCACCTCATAAAGCCCAAAGGAGGCTCCACACGTTCACACCTCCGAAAACATAACTTTTCAGTGCCAACTAGTATGCCCACTCTCATCCTCTTTTCATTCAGCACATTTTTTTCAATAATATTTTAATTAGGAAGATGCTTTTACTTGGGGTAATTTTGTTGCAGGTATTGCACAAACCATCCACCATCCCATATAGTGAAGGTTCCAGAGCAGGTATGATTCTAGGCTTACCATGATAGAGTCCCAGAAATACTCTGCATATCTTGACATCATTTCTCCACAAGAAATTAACCATATGTTCCAAGCACCTAACCATGTTTATCATCTGCCCACCTTGCACATGGTAAACATCATTTTTGGTCGGTAGAGCCTCCCATCCATGACGCCCGTCACTCAAATTAGACCATACATCATAAAAATCATGATGCCATGGCCATACCAATTCAGTCCGGGAAGCACTTCATGCCCAATCATCCAGCATGCATCAAGTCAAATTTTACCATATTGAAATAAAACCCCTTTCCCGGACTACCAGGTTTTGCAAGAAGATAGAAAGTACACCACTGTGTCTCAAATTTGGCCTACCACACCCCCATCAGCATAGCCCATCTACGATATTTTCCATCCGCTTAATCAACCCCACACAAGAGACCAACCAATGGGGCCTTCACCCTCAGTTAAAATACCCTCCTCACACCACTAGTGAGTGAGCACTTTCACGTTTAGGGGTACCCATCTCTGTGTTTTGTACAATCCAATCCCATTATTTCAGTTTTTTGGTTAGTGTACAAAGACCGCAAATGGTGAAAAAATTCCCCCACTCATCCTTCCATTTTTCCTCCCATGGTAGCAGCCCCTAGTCACCCCTGGTTAGAGTATCACACCTTTCACGCATAAGCCATCATGACATTCATAACGAACATATACCCACCCTGGACGTCCTACCCACTCCACAGATTTCCTCATCAGAAATAGTCATGATTACTGCCAAGCTATTTTTTTATACTTCGACCTTGGGCCACTGAATCCCTATCATCAGTTTTCAGTCACCCCTCACCATCATGCCTATGGTAAACCTATAAAATCTAAGGCCCTAGTCCCTTGCTTCAGTAACTCTCTCGTTCGGTTGAGGCTTCCTTTTTTTTTACTTCAACTCCCATTCTCCAAAATGGAAGCGGTACCTTGGATGGCCCCTCACCACAATAGGGCCATCCTTGGGTGGCATTGTGGGAATCATCATTTCCCACATATTTCATCGATCCTCCTAAAATTCGAATACAACACAAGCTTTCATGTCAAGATGGTATTGTACTTTACAACCATTGCACTCTGCTCAAATTCATCGAAGACCCATGCCATTATAAGCATCTCTTTCAGTAATGATTACATGGGAAGGTCCCAGTCATACACCCATGCATACAATGGGCATTCATATGCCATACCAATATTACGCATGTGCGCACCACATTATTTTCAAAGAAAAAATGCCCCTGAGGGAATAAAAGATAGTCGTCATCAACCAAATCAACAGATCACTACCATACTAGTGACACATATAGAACCTTTATCTGTCAAATATATTTGCTTAGCTAGCCAAAGCATCACGAGGATGGGACATGCCTACCTCGTAGAAAAATTCTATTTATTTTATCATACTATTTCTTGGAGGGTTCCCACAAGACATTGTCACTCTTCAACCCACTGTAAGGAGTTTAAAACTTTTAACTATATGCAGGTCTTTCTCTCTCTCTCCACAGAATACACAGAAAAGAAACTATAATGTATTTCAGCTATACAGTTCTTCCTAGACCTCATGCATTAGGGGGAAACTATTATCAGTGGAAAATCCGACAAGCAAAGATGACATTGTTAAATGTCAGGAAAAAGGATTTATAGGGATGAGGCACATTAGAGGATCAAAAAAAATTTAAAGATCTCTGAAAAATCAAATTGCGCACCAAGTAGGCAAAATGCGCCTTTGCACGCATTTTTCTTTGATAACCGCGCCTTTCCATGGCTTTTCCTTGAAAAGTCGTGTGGCCCTGGGAGTGGCGGAAGTCACTTTCCGGGACCACAAGGCACACTCCAAGAAATGATCCCACACTTGATGCCGCCTAAGGACAGCTGCCTAAGCCACCTTGGGACCTCAAGGGAGCACAAGAAGGAATCAAGTGGCACACAATGGAATCAACCATCTCTCTTGGGTCACCATCCACCAATGTAGCAAGAGAGGGAAGGAGAATTTTAATTCATATATGAAAGGCCAACAAGAGATGAAAAAAGGGAGAGCACATTATTATGCTGGCCAAAATTGCTTGGAGGAAATCCAATAGTGTGCAATCCAGAGCAGAAGTAGAGAGGGGATTTGGTTTTTGGCCATCCAACAACTTAAATCCTTTGGAGTAGAGGGAGAGACCTTGCACCAAGCAGCTAGAAGGTTAAAACTTGCTTTCATCAGGTCTTAAACTCCATAGTTCTAAGGGCCCCTTGGCAAGTGTGTAAACGTAGTATATTTCTTCCTAACAACAAGCAATAAGAGGGGACATTGATGCCACTATTACTATTACTGTTATTGTTTGACTCTTTATGGTATTTCGTGTTTATGTTTAGTTTAGTCTTGTTTTCTCTCTACATATGCATAATATATCATGATTTAGTGTGTTTAATGTTTTATAGCATGTTCACAAACTTTCTAACTCTTTTGCTTATCCGCGTGTGACCAAGGCTTAGAGGCAGCAACCACTCCTCCTAAGAAATTGTGGATTGGAACACATGTGCACCAAAACCACAACCAAAAATATTATTAATGATTAAAAGATTAATATACAAGTTGAACATATATACATTTAGAAAAACATATAACAAAATTTTTAACCATGGAATTCATCCCATTTTATCATGGAAATTTCAATTCAGACCCAGCTATCAATACCACATGCCCAAAAAATCACAAATAATTTCATATCACAATATATATATATACATATATATATATATATATATATGGAAACTATTTTTGAAAGAAATTATTTCCTTTGATTTAAGTATATTACTAACAATATTCTATAATATTTTATGGAGTTTAAATCCCTACTATCCACATAATTATTGTTATTGGAAATTTTGTGGGACGACGGTGTGGTGAGACGATCGTATCACTAAGATGTTATCCCCTCCACCAGGTTTCAAATGTCATAGGGGGACACCATGTCCTATCATAGTAAGGCTCGAAGGATAGGTGATCTAAATGGGAATATTAGTTTTGTTGTGCTAAGATCCAATTCAGAATATAAAGAAAGTGCTTGAGTATTGAGGTTCATTGCAAGTTTCGTATCAATTTTTATGTGAATTTCATGAGAAAATTAACATAAATAAAAGATTGAACAACAACATATAGTAGACATGAACATCAGCATAAACATTTTTAAAACATCACATTATGAAGGAATTCACCCCACATCGTCTACTTCTCCTTGGTCTAGTTTCTAATGGCTTGGACTTCTTGAATTATGCTCCAAAGTTTGATTACATGTGTTTACAATACTCAAACAAATTTGAAACCTATCTCATCTGCTCCAAAATGCCCAAAAATTCCCTTCTAGCCTCTTTCTGCATCAAATTTGGCCAAAAACTGGTGAAGTTATGACCTCCCCAAGTTTCTCCACTAACTGCTCCACAATTTCCTGCAGGGCCAAGATCATCCTACAAATTTGATCTTTTCCCATGCTAACAGGGTGAAAAAATCCTTATTTTCTGGGTGAAATTTTCACCTCATTAAAATGCTCGCTATGGCGTATGGTGGAAAACCATTTTTTAATTAAAGGTCATCCACGGTTCCGCTAACAGTCGACATGTGGGCCACCCATGTTGCCGACAGTTAGCATATATTGTCGGGGGGTCAGGGCTAGCCTCCCACCCGAGGTCCCACTGGTGGTGGTGACTGGGGATGGGGATAGACCCCAACCCCCTCCCCCATATCTTCGACATGTTAACAATGAAACAAATCCGCAATGTATATAATTTAAGACATGAGCCTTGGTGTAGTGGTAAACATGGTGCTTTTTGCGTAGAGGTTGGTAGTTCGACTCCTAAGAGCTCTGCTCGACCCTTGCCAAAATTTTGCGGCCCCATGTGCTGCCACGTGGTGGCCCCTCGTCGCACCACATGTTAGCACGTGGTGGCCAAAAATGAACCAATAAAAAACTGCCACAAAGAACCTGTAATACTGTGCCACATGGAACTCTGAGATTCATGGAAGGAAAAAAAAGGATTGACGACTCAACCCGCGATGTAGGCATGCCTAATCAACTGGACGAACTCCTCACTAGGTTGTCCGTATTTTTTTTTTTAAATTTGAGTGATTGACAGAGTAGACATAATGTGTTTCTGGGAGCATACGGTGTTGATTTTATGTGAAACGATTTGTCCCTCATTCATAATGATGAGATCTATGTGGTCGTTTAGGTTCCACACCATTCTGACAACTTTGATTTTTGAGCATAAATTTAAGCACTTGATCACGCCTCCCCACTGGAAGCTTTTGGACCAAAAAAAATATTTCATTATTGAATATGTGGATGATGGTACAATTCCCTTGCCCTTCGAGTCTCAATCCAATAGAATTTTCCAAAAGTAAAAAATTTGAGCTTTTCATGAAAAATGATCTTTTTCCTTGATTTTGGAAACTGTGTCTTGCTGTTGTAGACACCAATATGTGACAATTTCCTAGAATTTGCAGAAGAACAGGCTATCCTTGAAGAAAAAAACTTGTTCCCACCTCGATCATCAATCAAAGGAAACTTGAATAACTTGGAAAATTTATCACCTCTAACATTGTCGATGTGGCGATTTTTAGCTTGTCTTACTTTGCTCTTTTCAAAATGGTCTTTCACTATTTGTTGTACCGTTTGGATTTTTTCAATGAACTTCTTGGGTTTGTCCATGTTTCCACTAAAAGAAACATCCTTCTTACCAATATGACACAACAAATTATGAGGCAAATGGTAAACAAATTCCACTACTTGGTTTACTTGACTAAAGCCTAAATGTACATCTTGAAAGTATGCATATTGCTATAACTTTCATGTAAGAAAATGATGTTTGAGTACAATAGTTACAGAAATAACATGCCTAGAAGGAATATCAGCGAACTTGTCATTTATCTCTCATACCTTTTGGCCAAGTGGAATTGTTGATGAACACCCATAAAATGAAAGTTCCTTTATCGCTGCAACTTAACCATTGTACCATTAACATTTTCTGAATGAAATAAAATGGCATAGTCACTTGCATCAACCTGAAACTCAAATGACCTTTTCAAGTTTAAAAGAGAAAATAAAAGCTGAAATGATATTTTTCTTCGAAGCATCACATGCTTCTTGTTGTTTTCCCACCCACTTCAAGACATTTTTCAGAAATTTCAATGCATGCCAAGGAGCTACAATAGAAGAAATATTAACAAATTTTTTCCTCCAACATTGGGCTGCTCCTAAAAAATATCTTATTGAGATGAGCATCTTGGGAATTGACCAATCCACAATGGTGTCAAACTTGGAGATGTATACCTTCAACTCACCTCCTCCAACATCATAGCCCAATTACATGAAATAAGTTTTACCCAACTCATACTTTGACATCCTCAAAAAAAAATTCCCATGCCTTACAACATCAAGTATTTTTTCTCTTCTACATGACATGTTCAGAATGAAATTTTCTAAAAATGAAAATGTCATACAAGTGGACCATCACATCTAGAAATGGATCCAATTCATTGTTTTTGATATGCATGAAAGTAGTAGGAGTATGAAAAATACCATAAAACATAATAATCCATTCAAACAAACCCCATTTGATGTTAAATTTCATCTTCCACATACCTCCTTCAACAACTCTTCTTTGATGGAAGCCACTCCTTTTGTGCCTCACAATAAAATTCTTTCCGTTCTTCTTAGGCACCTACAATAGGTGCACTGGATGGCGGAATATATGGTCGAGTTATTCCATTGTTCAACAACCTTTTGCTTTGCTTTGGTATTGCTGCACTTTGCATTTTTGACATCCAATGTATGCCAATGTCACAAAGAGAATCTTCTTGCTACAAAATATTTACCAAGGATAAAATCCAAAAATTATTTGGAAAATAACCCAAACAATCTTCACATGGTAAATACTTGTGTAAATGAATTCTTGACACATTTCTGAAATACTAAATGTGTTGCAACTAATCATCCCAAAGTCTATGATGCTTACTGAAATGTACCCAAATAGAAATGCATTTTACAATATGGAATAAATTTGACTCCCAAATTCCCATACAAAATGACTCATCATCAAACTAAAATAGCATAACAATGCCAAAGAGTCACTGTTGCATATAAGTGATTTACTCACAAACATCACTTTTTCAAAATTCTCAACTGTGGGGATATGCAACAAGTACTTTAAAAATATTTATGATATTCAACTAGAGAAGTAGTTTTTCCATTTCTTACCCAAACCAGGTGAATGAACCCTCTACTTGAACTATTTTTTCCTTCTTGAGTCGCTTCATGGATGGTCGCAACTTGCACCACTTTTTTCTTTGTCGCTTCCTCTTCAGGTGCTTGCATGACTTGATTTACCTTGTTAGGATAAATTTGTGGACGCAATTTCAAAAACTTCTCGACCCAATGCCCACTGATATTGAAATGAATTCAATTTTTTTTCTAAGCCTCTCTTGGCATAAATATCTTTAAGATTGGATGTGAATTTCCCTTCTTCGTCTCAATTCCATTTGAAATGTTCATCTTCTTGACCAATTCTTTCCTTTTGTGGTACTCAGCTACACAATGGTTAGGCACATGACATAAAGTGCACGAAAAAATATTACACAACATGTTATTCAAATCAAAATGTGGTTTTTCATCATAAAAATACTTTGAATAATCAGGATGCTTATACCTCTCATGGTCGTACTTTGGCTTATGATTTTTATGCGAGAAACTTGAATGGTAACAGGAAATTGTCTTAGTATCTTCTTCAACTTGCTTATCTCTCTTTGGAGATGTTTTGAACTTCATGTCGTCCTTTTTCTTCAGAAACCAAGCTAGTACCAATTCCAGATGCAAATCCCAACATTTTTCCTCCTCATGTCCTCTCTTATGACAAAGATAATAGAATACCAAAAATATATTGCTGTAAGACCATTCTTCCTTTTTGACATAGCCCAAACCTTCATATCTAGGTGTCTCCTTTTCCTCAATTGGATGGATAATGCCCTGATTATTCACTCCAAGGCATCCTCCCTTGAAACCCATCTTGGACAAGATATTTGTTCCTATGCCTTTTCTATGCTTTTCAAAGGCCATAAAAGAGCTTAAATCAACATTTTCATGTAAATAAAATGCATGTAAATGCTTACCATTTTACTCATCTTTTGAGTGAGGGACAAATATTCTCTTAAACTATTTCCTAGTTCTTGAGGTGTCCTCTTAGACTCTTGGTCTTTCTTCTTTTATCTCTTTGGAGTTTGGTGCTGATAGAAAATCATCCTCATCATCATGTGGACAAAATGTGAAAAATTTTCCATCTTCCTTCTCTGAGGGACTTTCTGCACTAGCCTCTTGTATAAGAGTTTTTGTGGAAAAGGATGATGATGGCGGAGAAGATGGTGGTTTACCACCATTTTCATTACCTCCTCCTCCTCGAGAACACTCTCTTCTTAGAGGTATGGAGCTTTCACCCTGCAGTCTGGTGTTCCTCTCTTCATAGATGACTTTCACCATTTCTTCCATGTCAAAGAAATCCTTCCTAAAATCCTTCACATACTATGACATACTTGCAGGCTTTGCTCCATGTGACATGATTACTAAAGCCTCAAGTACAACACGAGTTGAAACTTGTGGTGGAGATTGTGGCAACTCTGCCCTACTTATCCTTGCTCTAATTTCAGAAATTGAATCCAAAAGTTTGCCTTCTCCTCTCTTGAGCTTCAACTTTGTAAGCATTTAAACACTTGAAAAAAAATTAATTCTCCTTGCACAAGAAAGCTTAGTGCTATGATACCAACTTGATTTGAATGGGAATATTAGTTTTGCTATGCTAAGATCCAATTCAGAATATAAAGCAAGTGTTTGATGATTGAGGTTAATTGCAAGCTTAATATGAGTTTTTATGTGAATTTCATGAGCAAATTAACATAAATAAAACACTAAACAACAATATCTAACAGACATGAGCATAACCATAAAAAATCACACAACAAGACATGATGAAGGAGTTCACCCTTGCAAGTAGAATGTGAGTTTTTATGTGAATTTCATGAGCAAATTAACATAACTAAAAGAATAAACAACAATATCTAACAGACATGAGCATAACCATAAACAATCACACAACAACACATGATGAAAGAGTTCACCCTTGCAAGTAGAATGTGAGTTTTTATGTGAATTTCATGAGCAAATTAACATAACTAAAAGAATAAACAACAATATCTAACAGACATGAGCATAACCATAAACAATCACACAACAACACATGATGAAAGAGTTCACCCCGCTTGGGCTATGTCTCCTTAGTGCAGCTTCCAATGGCTTGGCCTTATTCTATTATTCTCCAAAGTGTGATTACATGTGTTTACAATGCTCAAAAATTTATGAAAAATGTTCCATCAACTCCATAATGCTCAAGAATTATTATCTAGGCTCTTTCTGAATTGAATTTGGCCAAACAATCGAGAAGTTATGATCTCCCCAAGTTTGTACACTAATAGCTCCAAAATTTTCTCTACTATAGGCCTACAAATTAGCTCTTTTTTGACACTAACTCGGTGACAAATTTATTGTTTTCCAGGCGAAATTTTTTTAATTTAAGGTCAACTACCATTCAGCTAACCATTAACATGTGGCCACCACCATTACAATATATTGTGGGGGGCTTAGGGCTAGCCTCCCATTCAAGGTCACCTCGGTGGCAGTGATTAGGGCTTAGGCTAGATCCGAGTCCCCTCCCGCATAGCTGGGACAGATTAACAATGAAACAAAGCCACAACTTATATATGTTAAGACATAACCCGTGGTGTAGTGGTAAGCCCTGGTGCTTTTTACCTAGAGTGCTTGTTAAGTAGAGGTTAGTAGTTCGACTCCTAGAGGCTCTACTCAACCCTTACCAAATTTTTTTTGGCCCCACGTGATACCATGTGGCGACCCATGGTTGGGCCACATGTCAGCACATGGTTGGCATAAAATGAACCAATAAAAAATTTCCACAAAGAACCTGTAATATGTGCCACTTGGCACTCCTGGATTCATTGAATGTAAAAAAGATTAACTAGTCAACCAGCTAGGTAGGCATGCTGAATTAGCTTTATAGACTATTGAATGCATATTATTTTTTTAAAAAAAATTCCCTGTTTTACAAAGTTGACAAAACGCATTTATGGGACCATAAGGTGTCGGGTTTTTGCGAAACTAGTTGAGACACATTTAGGACCATGAGGTTAAGTTATTCTAACAAATTTAATTTTTGAGCATAATTTTGAACACATCAATAGGTGCCATGTACACAACATCATGGCATAGGAAGGCTGGAAGGATACATTTCATCTTAGAGTTTTGGATCTTGAAGGATAGGTGTCATGTTAAACTTTGGGATCCCTGCTCCACATTCTTGTGGTCTCCACATGTCTCTATGCTCCACTTTCTCCACATGTCTCTATGCTCCACTTTCTGATGGTCTCTACATGTCTAAGGCTAAATTATGAGTTTATGATATATGTGGCTTATTGACGTTGCTAGTTCACCATCAACTATTTTTCTTTGATACTTAAATTAAAATTATTGAAACACTATTCCAAAATTGACATGCTTATTGACATAATAAATTCAAAACAATGTATTATATTAATAATAAAAATAACAAACAAAACTTAGAATAGATAATAACATGTGTTATGTTAAAGCACTCCATGCTAAAAGGTCACTCATACAAAGTGAGAAAAATCTAGCCATGCTAAGCAATCCATGTTCCATTTTGATGGCTTAGATGGTATTAAATTGGGGCTACTAAGTAGACTGTTAGAAGTGTTAAGCCATATCAAAACTTACATTACCCAAAAAACAAAAAAAAATATACAAATATACAAATAAAATAATTGACCATAAATAAATCTTTAACATTTTCAAAATAAAAATAATAAATAATAAATAATAAAGTTCATATTTCCTTTTATCTTTATTGATGGATATTTATTAAAGATAATTTTATTTATTCTTTTGTATATAAGTATGGAAATGTAATTTTCAATACTTTAAAAATTAAAATTGCAAACATGATATTAAAATGTATCTAACCCTTCTTTATATTCATGCTTAATTATTTTAAATTATATTATATTGTTTGAGCATAATTGATTTGATTTGATATGAATTTTTGAGGATTTTTTTTGGTTAATTTTAACTAAAATTATGCACATTTTTTTAAAAACTAGTTTAACTAGTACCAAAATCTAAAAATGTATTTCAAGTAACAAAAAATTATATTCTTGGTTGAAATTGTGTAGCCCTTTGAAAAATAATATTTCTTATATAAGTTAGACTAGTGATTTATAATAATAATTACAGTCAGTTAAAAATTTAATATTTTATTATAGTGAGTTAAAATTTATTTTAACTAATTAACTAGACATAAATATTTGACCTTTCCACCCAAATTCAAGTTTTATAGAGAATCTGCAACCATTCATCCAAATCACAAGTTTGACCAGTAAACTCTTCAAAATTACTTATTTTCTACCTTATTTATTTAATTTAAAAATATTATATATATATATATATATAATTCTCCCAATCACCTAATTATATATATATAATTAGGTGATTGGGAGAATTTAATGATAATCTTCCCACCCAAATAGACTTTTCATTGAGAGAGTAATGTTAACATCCCGCCCAAATTCAAATTTCATTGAAACATGATGCTTTCACTAGGAATACTTCATTGGGATACTAATTAAGTCTTTATTGACTAGATTGACTCTTCTTGAGAATAACAATAAAAATTATAAAAAATAGTGAAAAAATAGTAATGGAAGAGTTTAATTCGTGACTCTCCCTTGATTCTGGACTATTTATTCATTTTTGAGAATAATAAACCCAAAAAAACCTCAAAATAAATTAAAAAAAAAGAAGTGATAAAATAGATTTGGGTTATGTTATTTGACCACAATATATATTATTAAATAACTAAAACAATCATTTTTATGTTTCATTTACGATTTAGTTTCTCAAAGTATATTATATATTGTAAACGTGATTGTGAAAATATTGTTCAGCTATAGTATTTTCATTTGCAGCCCTATACTGTCACAGGTTTGCACTCAGACGAGTAATTGACTCGACTTACAGGTTCGCACTCATGCAGAGTTCCAAATCTGCAAACCCTGATAATAGGTAAATTTTTTTAGTGATTTAAACCATTATAATATAGTTTAAATCGTTAAAAATCTTATTTCTCAGTTCTATACAATCCTAACTTTTATTCGATTTCAATCTAAAAGTATGTGATATATCTATTCTTTAGATATAACAGGCAATCAAGCTCTATTTTTAACATGCAATCAAGCTCTATCTTTAATAGAAATATTTTTAATGTGTATACTGCAGACTGGTGGTCGAAATAGAGAAACAGAATGAAACGGTTCAGACAAATAAAACAAGTGAAATGAATCCAGATCTGACTGCTGTTGTTGTGCCAAGAAGACTAAACTGGAAAAAGAGAGCAAGACAAAGAAGTCAAATGAATCTAGACTTGAATACTGTACTTGCTGTGCCAAGAAGACCAAACTGGAAAAAGAGAGCAAAACAGGCATCTCAGGATAGTCTTGTAGGGCAGAGAGTGTCTGGTATGGTAGACGGTTCATTTGATGCAGGCTTCTTAATCACAGTTAAAGTGGGGGATACTGATAAAGTCATGAAAGGATTTGTAATTAAAGAAGGATTGTGCATGCCTGTGTCAAATGCAAATGACATCGCACCCAATATCAATTTTATAAGAAGAGATCCGCGAGTACCTCTGCCTTCCAAACGTGCTCCGCGTAAACGAAGGGCTAAAACTGTGCAGCCGCCATCAACTCCAGCTTGTTCCATGCCAAATGCTCAGGTACAGATATCGGATTCTATACATAATGATCTTTTCCTTCTTACAGATCTCATCCCTCCTGATCCCCACTCTCTTCCACAGACAATCTGCACTTTGGATGAACAAGTCTCTTCAAATGAACAGTCCATCACTCATTCTCTGCCAACTGACCCTATCCCTACTGAACAACCCATCACTTATTCTCTGCCAACTGACCCTATCCCTACTGAACAACCCATCACTCATTCTCTTCCAACTGATCCCATCCCTACTGAACCAGGTTCTTCCCCACAGCAAACGATCTCCATTCGGGGTGAACATGTCTGTCCTAAAGAACACCCAATCACTGTGCATGCAGAGCCTGTTGAATCAGAGACCATTGTTGATGCTCATTCTCTGCCACAGCAGCCAACTTATCCCATCTCTGCTGAACCAGATTCTTCCCACAGCAAAAAATGCAGCTAAAATGCAGCCTATGCAGAATCTTTTGAATCACAGATCGTTGCCGCTGAAAATGTTAATCGCCTATAAAGAAGCTGTTGATGCCCTGGATTTGCTATTTCGGCTACTCATGAGTTTTTATTAGTCTTCTCAAGTGATCGGGATACGAATTAGGGTTTTTAAAGTAAGATGCATTGAATTTGTTATTTCAGCTATTAGGTTTTCAATAGTTTTGTAAAGTGACGGGGCAAGTTATCCTATACAGCGTTTCATTTGGCCGCGTTTACTGACTGCATTTGTTATTTTGGTTACAAGGTTTTTAATAGTTTTTAATGTGATTGGGAACATATTCTAGACACTACAGTAAGTCGTATTTTTCCCCTTATGAACCATATTTCTTTTTACTTTGTCCTTGGAAGTTATTTATTGATCTTTGTAAAATTTGATGTCTCACCAGAAATATGAATGGATATAAAAATGTACGAGATTGAATAAATTGCTGTTTTACATTAATTAAAACTGTTTTGTATTGGATTGTTATAATATAGTAATATTAACATATTTATGTTTTTAATTATTCTTTTTTGTAAACTTTAAAATGATCTTAATAGATTTGAAGTGAATTTTAAAATTACATTGTTTTTTTATTACTGAAATCAGTTATATGGGTACATAAAGAAATATGAGCACAGCCTGGGCTTGCTTGCTAACTGAAAATATCTATCAAAATTCTAGTCAAACTATTTTGTTTATACACTAAGTGAATCAAAATTTAACTTATTACAAATTTATATGACCATCAACAGAAACAAACATAAAAACAGGACAATAACAATGCATCCACCATCAACCAAAGAGACTAAACATGAACCACCACCACCATCCTCCATCCTCTATTATCCTCCATCCTCTATTATGAAAAACTGAACATTAAACCCATAATGCTAGAGCTACTCTTTGTGCATTAGGATTCCCAAAACCAACATAAGAATTAGCATTGCACCAGGAGAGATGTAATCATACATCAAGTAATTATCAAGTAATCTAGCAAAAGATGTTGCAGTTTTAAAATTACCTTGCAGATCTCTTGCTGATCCCCACTCCCCTCCACAGAAAACAATCTCCACTTTGCATGAACACGTCTCTCCAAAGGAACAACCTATCACTCATTCTCTGCCAACTGACCCTATCCCTACTGAACAGCCCATCACTCATTCTCTGCCAACTGATCCCATCCCTACTGAACCAGACTCTTCCCCACAGCAAACGATCTCCATTCTGGGTGAACATGTCTGTCCTAAAGAAAAACCAATCACTGCGCATGCAGAACCTGTTCAATCAGAGACCATTGTTGATGCTCATTCTCAGCCACAGCAGCCAACTGATCCCAGAACCAGATTCTTCCAACAACAAAAAAATCTGAACACGTCTCTCCTAAAATGCAGCTAAACGCAGACTATGCAGAATCTATTGAATCACAGATCGTTGCTGCTGAAGATGTTAATCGCCCATAAAGAAGCTGTTGATGCACCGGATTTGCCATTTCTGCAACTCATGAGTTTTTATTAGTCTTCTCAAGTGAGTCTCATTGAATTTGTTATTTCAGCTATTAGGCTTTCAATAGTTTCTGAAAGTGATTGGGAAAGTTATCCTATAAAGTGTTTCATTTGGCTGTGTAGCGTTTTTTAAACGAACAGTATTAAGCTGTCTATTCATTGCATTTGTTATTTTGGCTACTAGGTTTTTAATAGTTTTTAATGTGATTGGGAACCTATTCTATACACTACTGTAAGTTGTTTTTTCCTGATGACTAATGTTTCTTTTTACTTTATTTTCAAAGTTAAATATTGATCTCTGTAAAATTTGATGTCCAGCAAAGATGGTTTTAGGTTATGTAGTTATTATTGTATTGAAGAAATATGAATGGATATAAAAATGTAAAACATAGAATAAATTAGTGTTCTATAAAATTTCACACTAATTAAAATAGTTTTGTATTGGATTGTGATAATATAGTAATATTAACATGTTTATGTTTTTAATCATTGTTTCTTGTAAATTTTAAAATGATCTCAATAGATTTAAGGTAAATTTTAAAATTTTATTGTTTTTTCATTACTAAAATCAGTTACATGGGTAAATAGAGAAACATGAGCATGGCTAAATAGAGAAACATGAGCATAGGCTAGGCTTACATGCTAACTAAAAACACTCATCAAAATTGACTATTTTGTTTAGTCACTTGGAAAATCAAAATTCTACCTATTACAAAATTATATAACTATCCACAGATAAAACAAACAAACATAAAAACAAGACAATAACTATGCATCCACCTTCAACGAAGGGGACTAAACATGAACAAAGACCATCATCCTCTATTGTGGAAAACTGAAAATTAATCACATGAACCTACAACTATGCTTTGTGCATTAGTATTCCCAAAACTAGCATAAGAAATAATTCTGGTATGCATTGTCATTATGGTAGCAGAGATGTAGTCATACATCATGTAATCTAGGGTTCTTAAGAGATAAAAAAAAGTGTTTCAGTTTTAAAATTACATTGTAGATCTGTTGTAAACTTTAAAGTTATCTCAATAGATTTAAGGTGAATTTTAAAATTACATTGTTTGTGATGAATTGAAGTAATCTATGTTTTTTTTTAATATATATAATTTAATTAGTATGTACCACCACTATATTAGTATGTAATCTATGTATTGTATAGAATTTAGTATTTTATACTGAATATATGGTATTGCATGTTTTTAAAGTTTAACAAGTGAAAGTTGGATCAAACTAATTTTCTGACTAAAAAGAATTAGCTAAAAAAGAACTAGCAAGAGTGATTCATAACCAAATTTTAGCATTTGAAGACAAGATTTAGACAAAAATAAAAAAAAAACATTTTTCCATGGAATTAAGGTTTATTAATGCTTCCCTACTAATGAACATTATATTCTTCTAATTTAACCACTAATATTAGTTCTTGATTCTTCTTGAGCCTGTTTCTCTTTATGAATATGAAAATGTAAAAAAAAAAAAAAAACCTAATGTTGTGTAAAATATCACTATTATTGGAATTGTTTTTGGTTGCATGTTTAATATATGCTAGTATTGAACTAAGCTAAGCTTATATCCTTGGAGCCCTTCTATGAGATACTCTTAAAGGATTTCTTGTAAGGGTTAAAATTTTCTCTATGAAGTTACCATGAAAAATTTAAAATTATATTGTTTATGGTGAATTAAAGTAATATGTAGTGTGTGTTTTATCATTTAATTGAACATGTATGCAATGAATATAGAGTGCTGAATTTTGAGAAAAAATATGTGTATATGGTATTATTTTTTATATAGGTGGAGAGTATATGGTGTTGAACTTATTTACTATGATTTATTATGGGTTTTATTTATTTATTTTGATTTACTTATAATAAGTGGAATTGGAACCAAAATAGGTGCATAATTTTCTTTCATTACTTTTTTTTTAATATTTTTTTGAACATTTTAGTACACATTCAAGATAAATACCTTCTGAAATAGAGCTAGCAGCAAAGATTATTTGAAGGAAAAATTTAAAAAGAGATATAGAAAATTAGTGTTCACAACTTCTTTTATGAAAATGGGTGTTAAATGATAGGGATTGGGAAAAAACAATCAAATCAAGGAGAAGAGGTAAGAAGAAAATAAATAATTTGGTCTTAAGCACTCTCGGTAATAAATTGGATACAAAATCCATGAAAGAAAAAATTGATAAGATCATGAGTGTTTGAAGAGCATGAACTAAGTAATTTTTGGTATAAAGCTTAAAATATTATAACAATATTAAAATAAGTAAAATGTAGTTGGGAAAATAAACAACCATAAATATAGGTTGACTTGTGTGAAGTAAATTGTAATGATTGTTAGGTCCCTATATTACTATTATAGTCCCTTATTGTTGTTAGTGTAACACCCTTATTGTTATTATTGAACCCTTGCAACCCCCATATTGTTATTATTGTGCCCTTAAATTATCATTGTTAGGTCTGCTAGGATTACATTGAGGCCCTACTAGGATTACATTATGGCCCCATGGACTCGTATATATAGAAAGGAGGTTTTGTAATTTGAATCATCCAAGAATTGTTCATTCATGAAATGTATTGGAGGTTGTCCCCTTGAAGTGGCTTATTTCTAAGGTGTTGATATCTCTTTTCTTCTCTTTTTGGAGACCAAAATTTGGTATCAGAGCTTTGAGATTCTAGGGTTTCGCTGCTCCAAACAAGTCAGTGTGAAATTTTCACTATAAATTTTTTTCTACGAAGGTTCAGAATCTAAAATTTTTAGAGTGCGAAGCCAAAATCCTCAGGAACATTGTCAAAAAATTTCAGATCTTGGTTCACAAAATTTTTGGAGATATGATATGTGCAAATTAGGTCATTTTGCACTCCTAAATTTAACCTAAAAAGGTCATCGTGGTATTTTTGTAATAACATTTTTTATACGAAGGTTCAAAAGTTGAAATTTTTAGAGTGCGAAGCCACAATCCTGAGGAATGTCATTAAAAAATTTCAGATATTGGTTCGCCATATTTTCGGAGATATGATCTGTGGAAGTTAGGGATTTTTTAGGCTTCTGAATTTCATCTCAAAGAGGTGATCGTGGGAAAATATTCATAGATCTCTCTCTGAGAATCGGATTGGAATGCTATACAAAGTGGCTGCAAGTGTACGGACTTTAGTTTTTGGTCTATCAATTTCAAAGCCAAAGGAGGAAACAGTGACACGTGGCAATACATGCAATTTCGCTCTACTGAACTAGTCCAAAATTGGGTCATTGTGGGAGATTGGACATAACTTTTCCTTGAAGAATCCAAATTAGATTATACTTGTGGCGTTTGAAAGAAGATTCATAGGGATACTACAGGGCTCAATTTTAGATATTGAGGATCCGAAATTATAGAGATAATTAAATTTCAATATCGAGCTCCTCAAAAGCAACTAAAAGGTGTGTATTTTTTTCTTTTCCAAATTGCATAAGTCTTGTTTGAAGGATCAAGTTGAATTGATTACAAAGGCATATTATAGAATATATATTAGTATTGGATTCTAAAATGGCCCCTAAAAATAATTCAACGCCCATTAAGCCTTTAGAAATCTCTACTATGACTCATGAAGATGAAGAATGGCAACATGACATATCGAAATTACAAGATCAAGTGCAACAAATTTCGCTCTCGCAAAGAGCAATAAAAAATGACATGGAAGTTTTTAAGAAAGGCGTGGAAAATAAGATGGATGGTTTGAAGAAAGGCATGGAATCTAAGATGGATGGTTTGAAGAATGGCATGGAATCTATGATAGATGGCATGGAAGCTAGCATGGAATCTAAAATGGAAAACATGAAGAATGATCTAAAAGTAGACATGGAAGGCTTGACAAATTTGATACAAAAAATGTTTCCTAATGGTGAAAAGATAGTAGAGGAAACTCATGATGAGAACAAAATAAATGTTAATTATGATTTCATAAAATCTAATGTTGGCGGGAAGAACCACCATATTCTAAAAATGGATATGAGAAAGTTTGATGGAAAGGATCATGTAACATGGATACTACAGATGGAGCAATATTTTGATCTCCATAATGTGCAAAACACACAAAAGGTACGCATTGCAACTTTACATTTAGAACAAAATACATTTGTATGGTATCAATGGCTTTGCTCCGGTAAAAAAATTGTCACTTGGTCAATTTTTACGGAGGAAATGATAGCACATTATGAGGATACAAAGAGCAACACCTTCTTTACCCAATTGATAAATCTCAAACAAAAGGGTTTAGTGGGGCAGCACATTGAGGACTTCCAAAAATTGAATATAAGGGTAACTGATATTCCAGAGGGACACAGGATTGATCTCTTCCTAGGCACTTCAAAGGATAACATCCAACATGAAGTTCGCGTTTTGGAACCTGATTCATTGGAGAAGGCATTCAGGTTGGCAAGAAAAGTTGAATGTAAAATTATGGCGACAAGGAAGCCTACCACTCAATTCTATAAAGAAGGAAGTGTTGCTACGCCCAGATTTCCACAACCTACAAGGTTGACACCACAACAATTGGAAGAAAAAAGAGCAAAAGGGCTTTGCTACAGTTGTGATAGCAAATACACTAAAGGTCATAAGTGTGCTGAGAAGAAATTATTTTACATAGATTGTGAAGAGGAAGAAGAAAATGAACAAGAAGAGGATATACACCAAGAACCAACCCAAGAAGAGGAAGAAATGAGTCCGACCATATCGTGTAATGCATTGGCAGGAATTACCACTCCTCAAACTCTCAAGATAGAAGGACATATCAAGAAGAAAAGGTAATAGTGTTGATTGATTCAGGTAGCACCCATAATTTTATTCATTGTAAGGTAGCCAAGGAATTGAATTGTTTCCTATACCCAGCACCAGAATGTCAAGTGATGGTTGCAAATGGAGGAACTATAAACTGCTTTGGAAAATTCCATAATATCAAGCTAACCATGGGGGAATATGTATTGAATAGTCCAATGCTTTCCATTCCTATGGGAGGTGTTGATGTTGTACTAGGAGTACAGTGGTTACAATCTTTGGGGATGGTAGCTTTTAATTTTCAAGAACTTTTCTTGAAATTTATTTCAGAAGGAAAAGAAGTCGAATTACGGGGTATTTCAGGGAAGACAGAAAAGATAATAAGCTCTAATGTCATGAAAAAGCTTCTAAAGAAAGAACAATGAGGCATAATTGCACAATTATGCTCACTAGAAGTTCCAACATCAAAATCATCTATTTTTGCAGATCTCAAAAAAGTCTTGGACAATAATTCCAAGGTTTTTGAAACTCCAAAAGGATTCCCACCTATTCGTGACCATGATCATGCTATTCATTCGATTCCAGGAAGCGTTCCTCCAAACATTAGGCCTTATAGATATACTTATGTCCAAAAGAGTGAAATTGAACGCATGATTGCAGAAATATTAGAGGCGGGTATAATTCAACCTAGTCAAAGTTCTTTCTCTGCTCCTGTAGTATTGGTATACAAGAAGGATTGATCATGGTGCATGCGTATGGATTATAGGGAGCTCAATAAGCTCACCATTAAAGATAAATTTCCCATTCTTGTGATCGTTGAATTATTGGATGAATTCCATGGAGAAATTTATGTTACCAAATTGGATCTTTGTTCATGGTATCATCAAATTAGAATGAAGACTAAAGATATTCCGAAAACAACATTTCGAACTCATGAGGGTCATTATGAATTTTTGGTCATGACTTTTGGCCTTAACAATGCACCTTCTACATTTCAAGGGTTGATGAATTCCATTTTCATACCCTTTCTTAGAAAATTTGTGCTAGTATTTTTTGATGATATACTAATCTACAACAGATCTTGGAAGGATCATGTTCAACATGTTGACAGGGTGCTCAAACTATTGCAGGAGAAACAATTATATGCAAAAACATCCAAATGTTTCTTTGGAGTACAAGAGGTGGAATATCTGGGTCATATTGTATCTCAAGAGGTTGTTAATGTAGACCCTAACAAAATTAAAGCCGTTAAGGAATGGAAATTCCCGACAACCATAAAGTAGTTGCGAGGATTTCTCGGGTTAACAGGGTATTATCAAAAGTTTGTTAAGAATTATGGGAGAATAGTAGCACCTCTAACAACATTATTGAAGAAAGATGCATTTTCATGGACTCCTGAAGCAACTAAGGCCTTTGAACATCTTAAAGAGGCAATGTGCCTAGCACCGGTCTTAGCTACGCCAGACTTCACAAAAACCTTTATTGGGGAATGTGATGCCTCAGGAAATGGAATTGGTGCAGTTTTAATGCAGGAAGGAAGACCCATTGCTTTTGAAAGTCGTCCAATCAAAGGAAAGTATTTACAGAAACCTATTTATGAGAAGGAAATGTTAGCAACATTGCATGCACTAAAGAAATGGAGAACTTACCTAATGGGAAGACACTTCAAGGTAAAAACTGATCACGATAGTCTTAAACACTTTTTAGTTGTGGGAGTCCTTCAAGAGCAACAATAAATCACAAGAGAGAAGATTAACAATACTGAAATAAATGCACAGTGGAAGTGAATGTTGTTTGCAAGAAGGCATCTCCGTGAAACAAGAAAGGAAGCATTGCTTTGCGCCATTTCTATTATCCAACCAGATTGGATAACCGAAGCAAGAGATGAATGGAAGATGGACGAAAAAGTATTTACACTCATTGAAAATTTGCAACAAGACCCTAGTACATATGATACATTTAGTTGGAAAAATGATTCCTTATGGTACAGATCGCTTATATCTTTGTAAGAATTCCCAACTAAAACAAAAGATTCTTTTGGAATTTCACACTTCTCCTTTAGGAGGACGCTCAGGATTTTTAAAACTTGCCAGAGGGTGAAGAAAGATTTTTTTGGGGATTGCCTTAAATTTGATATTCAAAAGTTTGTAGTAGAATGTTTGGTTTGCGAGAAAAATAAAGTTGAGACAATTAAGACCCTGGGTCTTCTACAACCTTTATCCATTCCACGTCAACGTTGGGAGGAGATTTCAATGGATTTTATCACTAGTTTACATAAGTCTGAAGCAAAGAGTGTAATTATGGTGGTAGTTGATAGACTTACCAAGTATGCACACTTTTGTGCATTATCTCATCCATTTAAATCAAGTACAGTTGCTACTACATTTATGGACAGAATTCAAAAGATACATGGAAACCAAAGGGTTATTGTGGGCGACAGAGATCCCATTTTTACTGGAAATTTTTGGACGAAGTTATTTTCTTGTTTGGGTAATCAATTAGCTCATAGCTCATCTTATCATCCTTAATCCGATGGTCAAACTAAGATAGTAAATAAATGTTTGGAAGGATATCTTCGTTGTTTTGTGTCTCATAAGCAAACACAATGGGTCAAGTGGTTACCTCTAGCTGAATGGTGGTATAACACTTCCTTCCATACTGCAGCAAAAATGACCCCATTTATGGCACTTTGTGGATATCATCCACCATCCATCACATCATCTTTAAGAGAAAATTTGAAGGTTCAAGCAGTGGAATATCACATCGTGCATCAACAAGAAGTTCTCCAACTCTTAAAGGATAACTTGAATTTGGTACAAAATCGAATGAAACAACAGGAAGATCAACATCACAACGAGAGAAGTTTTGATGTAGGAGACTGGGAATTTTTACGGCTACAACCATACAAACAAATGTCCCTCAAGTAAGCTAAGAAGGATAATAAATTATCTCCACAGTACTATGGTCCTTACAAGGTGTTGCAAAAGATTGGTACTATGGCATACAAATTGGAGCTTCCTGATTCTTCACGAGTGCATCCAATTTTCCATGTTTCATGCTTAAAGAAGGTTGTAGGTGAAAATCTTCCAGTTCAAACAATATTGCCAGAACTTGATGAGGAAGGAAAAATCATATTGGAACCCGAAGCGGTCATGGAAACAAGAACTCAACAGCTACGGAATCGATCAATTTTAGAGTATCTCATCAAGTGGAAGAACTTATCCACTAAATATTCTACATGGGAGGATAAGAATTTTATACAGAAGCACCCAGAGCTACTCAAGTGTTGAGGACAAATTTTTTTTGAAGGAGAGGGGCATGTTAGGTCCCTATATTACTCGTATAGTCCCTTATTGTTGTTAGTGTAACCCCCTTATTGTTATTATTGTACCATTGTAACCCCCATATTGTTATTATTGTGCCCTTAAATTATTATTGTTAGGTCGGCTAGGATTACATTGTGGCCCTAATAGGATTACATTATGGTCCCATGGACTCCTATATATATAAAGGAGGTTTTGTAATTTGAATCATCCAAGAATTTTTCATTCATGTAATGTATTGGAGGTTGCCCCCTCGAAGTGGCTTATTTCTAAGGCATTGATATCTCTTTTCTTCTCTTTTTGGAGCTAGTTTCACAATAATGACCATAAGTATGGCATGGATTATTTTTAAATGAACACTTAAGTCCAGAAGACCAAGCTTAATTAGCATAGTATTTGAAGTTCAAAAGGTAAAAGAAGCTATTATTAAGGAAAATGGGAAGGTACAAATGTGGATCCCAAGTGAAATTGATATTATTTTTCTAATTAACATGGAACAAAAAATTCTATCTAGAAATCTTGGAGGAATTCCTTGTGAGAAAGTTGGATCCCAAGTGAAATTTATATTATTTTTCTAGTTAACATGAAACACAATATCCACATGGGTTGGAAAAATTGGTTGCTACCTAAGAAATAATGTTTCTCCTACCATTATAATTTATAAGATAGATCCTCTCAATTAATACATTTGGACAAAGGTGAAAAAGGTAACAAAGGTGGATCCCAAGTGAGATTTATGTTATTTTTCTAGTTACCATGGAACAAAAAATCCATAGGGGTTGGAGGAATTGGTAGTTATATAAGAAATAATGTTTCTCCTATCATTAGAATTTATAAGACAAATCCTCTCAATCAATACATTTGGAATGAAATATTAGGAATATTTATTTTAAACAAAGAGAATATACCAAAAATTAATTTGTAATTTGGGTTGCCACTATTATAACATATACAACCCTTTTTCATAGATGCCACAAATTGGCTAGTTACAAAATGTCTTCCAATACTTGAACCTAACCAAGTTGAAGCATTTCTCATCAAACCAAGGTAAGATCATTCTAGCTATTAATTGTCTTTTTAATATATGAAAAATAAGTATAGGGATAATGTCCCATAAAATATCCTTTAAAAATGTCCCTTGATCCTTATGTTTACCATAACATTTGTGGGTGATTCTACAATTTTTTAAACTTTGTATCTGTCTTCATTATCTATGGATGAATGCTATATACCTTTTACTTTTGTCCATAATTCTCTTCTTTTCATACTTAAAAATGAAATCCAATTTGTTTCTGTATTTCTATTACTTTAGCTTTTAGACCTTTTTTTTAAAAATCAAACAAGAAGTCCTCTATAGTTTGTATATGCATCTTTATATGCACCAGTGGGTGAGAAATATATGCATTAAATATACCAAAGATGTAATTTTTGATATGTATTTCCTTGAAAGCATGTTTTTAACTTCTTGCTTACTAATACTATAATTGATAGTTAAACAGAATTGTTGTAAATTCCATTTCGACTTGTAGTGTCTATTTTTTCTATATAGCTAGTTTATTATCCACATGAGTTTGTGTTCTTTTAGGAATACATAATACTTCCTATATTCCTATAGCAATCCTTTCAATTAATTTTACTTTATTCTTTAATACACTACTCTAAGTGTACATTTTCTTTAAATTGTTCTTGCTAAACTAACTTTCTCCTAAAAACAACATAACATATTTCTTGCTCTATAACTAATCATTTTATTGGCTTACTTGCTTTTATGATTTGAAATCTTGGAGTTGCCTTTGTGTATGTTGATGATGGTCCTTCTCATCTGGATAAGGTGGTATTGGCTCGTTATCCACATGAATACTTCTTCCCATATATACATGAAGAGGACTCCCAAAGATAAATCCATACATCATGTGAAACTACATCGAATTTTATTATTAAATCTAAAATCAACACTAATAAAAAAATTTATTCTACAACATTTCATTTACACTTAATTTCCATCATGCATTGTTCTGTCCCAGGTGGATATTGGTTAGGATGATATCAAACTAATATAAATTAGTCATTTCTGAGGTTATTATGCCGAACTGGTAGACAGGCACTCGATAATGGTCTTCTCTACTTTATATTAATGTGGAGGAGCTTGGTCATTTCCTTCTCTTCTGAAGATAAAACTACTTAAATTCAATTACTTTTGAACTAATATGCATACAATATTCTCATCATCATAGGTTATTTCACCCAGTTGGGAAAATATAAGCAAGGAAGATTCATTATTGATACTTTTTCTTAATTCTGCAGGTTCACCTATAGATAAAGTCTTCCAACCTTCTCCTTTGTGTGACAGCTATCAAATTTGATGATTAGAGTGTGTTAATGCTCATGCACTATTTTTGGTAACTATTATCTTCTCATCCTCTACCCCTTTCCCTTCTTCTTCCTTTGTTTGGGCTTCTTGGTGCTCATTCCTTTTCAAACCACTTAACCACCTTTTCCCTATATTTTCTAGGTTCTATACTTGTGCAAAATATCATTAATTTTTGTTGGCTTCAATAATAATACCTTGTTTTATGGATAATTATGCAAATTTAGTTAGCAGGAGTACACTTGGGTTCCTTGGGGAATATACCTAGTATGATGGCCATGTTCTGAATTTCTGGTGTAATCATATAAATTCTTCCCCCTAATTTTAATACGTGGTTCAGGTGGATCTTGAGCCAGATTGCTTCACATACATAATAGGGTTAGTTTATGGACTTTCTTGAGGTTTTAAAGTCCTCATTTAGTTATTGGGTGATTACCCTTAGCTAAGTGTCTCCCTATGGATTTTTCAAAGTTTTCTCCTAGAGGCCATGAATTATATCTTTTTCTCATGACTTGGCACCTTTATCCTCACATACTTAGAAGACCCCACCATCTGATCCAAGAAGTGCTCAGATCACCTCGAGGATCTGCGATTGATATCCCAATGATGACGGTAGTAAAAAATATGCTTGAACCCCCTTAGGTGCATCTTCTATGTCCTAGTAGGAATAATTTTAGGTTTTATAATGTCGCAACAAGGAATTCGAGTGGACCCCCTCAAGGTCTAAGCCATCAAAGAGGTACCTCCACCTCGAACCCTCAGGCAACTGCAAAGCTTGTAGGGGAAGGCCAATTTTCTCAGACGTTTCATCCTATATTATGCCACTTGCACTCAAGGATTCCTATGCCTCCTTGGCTAGGACATCCCATTCAAATGGGATGACCAGGCCCAACAAGAATTTTAAACGCTGAAAGACACATTGTCTTCAAAACTACTAATCAGTCCCATAGACTACAACAATGACTACATCCTATATCTATCAGCATCCGAGACTTCTTTGTCTGGAGTATTGATCCAGGAGGGCCCAGATGGGAAGGAGCTCATAAACTATTACGTTAGAAAAACCTTATGAGGCCCTGCATTAAGATATGAGCCCGAAGAAAATAATTCCCTAGCGCTAATTCATGCAGTGCAAGAACTTCGCCACTACATCATCTTAAATCCCAAAATAGTCATCGCAGATATTAATGCCATCAAACATATGCTCACACGTCATTTAATGAACCAAAAATACACCTTCTGGATAGTCATTATACAAGAATACGACTTACAATTTTTCTCCCCCAAGAGAAAAAATGCACTAGTCTTAACAGAGTTCATTATGGACCTCCAAATTCATACCAAAGGATCACAAGTCAATGATTCAGTACTAGACGAACATGTCTTCCTCATAGAAACTGATGACCCTTGGTATGGAGATATCCTTATCTTTTTAGGAACCCAAAATTTTAGACCCCACCTTACTCGTGACGATCGTCAGTGCATTCGCCACTAGACCCCCTGATACCTCCTTATGGGAGATGTCTTATAACGACGGGGCATCAACACCATTTTATGACGATGCCTTACTCATGACCAAGCAGAAAAATCCCTTAATTACTACCACAGTGGAGATTACGGTGGCCACCTCTCTGAAATGGCCACCGCCCAAAAATTCCTACTGGTAGGATATTCCTAGCCCACTTTATTTTGCGACTGAATTTAAATAGTCAAGAGGTGAGAGCAATGTCAATGATTCACTCACAAGGAAAGAGAACCTCTCGCTCCCTTGCACCCTGTCATCGTCGTTGGTCCCTTTTTTAAATGGGGGATCGGCTTCATGACTTGCAACCTCGCATCGTCGGGAAATCAAAATTACATTATTGTAGCTTTCAATTATTTCACCAAGTGCATAGAGGCTATGCCCACATATGACAACACCGCATAAACCACTGCATGATTTCTATTTAACCATGTCATTGCCCGGTGCAGTGTACCCAAAGAGTTAGTCTCTGACCATGGGAAACACTTTGAAAACAAAGTTTTTCAAGAGATATCTCACCATCTCGAATTCACACATGAATTAAATTCACCGTACTACCCACAATCCAAATTATAGATAGAAGCTGTGAACAAGTCCTCAAAACAATGTTACAATGTATGGTGAATAACCACAAAACAAACTGGCACCACATGATTTTCTCCGCCCTGTAGGCATAACACACGACAATGAAAACATCAACAGGGTTCACACCTTTCCACTTGGTGTACGGGGTCAAAGTTGTGATTCCCATAGAACACGAGATCCCAAATTTACATGCCACCATGGAACTCCTCGATGACACCCATCCTCTCGAGCAACGCTTGGTACAGCTAGAGTTCGTTGACGAAAGTCAACGACAGTAGCTACAACAAAAAGAGGCCCACAAGAAGCAGGTGAAAGCATCATTTGATCGCAACATCAAACCTCATTCATTTACAGAGGGAGAGTTAGTCCTTCGTTACGATGTCGCAAAAGAAGCCCTAGGGCTAGGAAAGTTTGAAACCATGTGGAAAGGATCCTACATTATAAAACATTCTCTCCTAAAGGGGGCATAAATCTTGATAGACCCAAACGGAACATGCCTTAGCAACCCTGTCAATCGTCTTTATCTTAAGAAGTTCTACCAATAAGGGACAAGAGATATTAGCCGTAGAGTCAACGTAGATGCACCAAAACCTTAATTTTTGATCAATTTGTCACAAAAAACGCTCTAGTGTCACAAATGGATTTTCGACCCTACCAATACTTTGGATTCGCTCATGGAGCATCGTGATGGTCTCAAATTTTAGTAGCAGCTGCCTGGGCCATCTATCACCCTAATCGATCACTCTTCTTCACTAACAATGTATGCATTGGTTCAGTGACAAAAAATCAGGCAAAATATGATGTTTTCATTAGAATTATGTGCGATGCCTTCAATCAAGGCATCCGCCATTTGTATATCTACCTCGATTCCCAGTTAGTGGTGTTATAGTTAAACCAAGAGTTTTAGGTATGAGATTCACATCTGTTTAGAAAATACTTACATGCAAAAAGGTCAAGCCATCAATTTGATCACATTACATTCACGCATGTGCCAAGAAATCAAAACCAGATAACAAATCACATAGACAACCATATCCTAAAATGGAATGCATCTCGGATAAGCCATCATACATAAAAAACATAGATACCCATCAACACAACACATAATTCATATACACATATCAACAAGGGACACACAATATAGAGCCGCAAAAATATCTCTCATATATATATATATATATATCAAAAAATAAATGTCTGAGTACAAAAAATAGATCGTGTCTCTGACGCATAAGTTAGCCAAAAAATACACATATACAAGTTCAACAAAAATAAGGAGGCACTCTCATGTGGAGGTACTCCCTATGTCCTGACCTCTATGGTTGTACTCCTCTGGGTGGAGGCCTCTGGACCGTGGTTGCTCTCGGTACTAGCCTTTAGGAGCCACTATCAAAGCGAGATGGCACGATGCAAAGTCGAGCGATAGCCCCTCTCCTCGGCCATGGGTGTCTCTCTTCACACATCATGAGGTCATCCAAAAACCCTCGGGTATGCATCCCCTAGGTCAGGATCTGGTCCACTCGACCGATGCATCCTCTGGGAACACCGAGCCGGGAACTCTAGAGGCATCCATACGCCGTCACCTACTGTGCCAGACCTCTACGCCTAGGCGCTAGAGGCGGTCCCTTGTCAGCCCGCTCAGCAACAGCCTAGCTTCTGCCACTCCCTTGAGGAGCCATCCTCCTTGCCAAGTGCTCCACCACGAGGCTACGTTGGAGACCCTCAGGTCCCTCAAGTATGCGTTGGAACCTGCCATTGACCTCGGATCGAATCGTGTCCCACCAACCAGCCATGAGATGCCTACCTCGCCAGCATCTCTGAGGTAGCAAAGCTATGTAAGTGTCATCATAATACACATATAAGGAATAAAACATTAAAACATACTGCTAGCCCATGCATATCCCACGGGAAGACCCATGTATGGGTCTCCATGAAGTCCATCCTCGCATAAGGGAAAGCGGGGAGCATTATGAGGATTGGCCTCAAGCCAAGCCTACGTGTGGCAATTCCATTGATGCCCCATTCAGCCTCCCCCCACCTCGAGGCATCACGAGGCCCAGCTCCCCTTAGTAGGCCACGACCAGCATGAAGCCTCAACAACACCACTCTCTCATACATTATGCTACACATCATGCTATAATATGTGTAAAAAAATTAGATCCATCATGGACTTTGAGATTTTAGCCAACATCCCATCATATTGGTGATGGGAAAAGAAAAAAAAAAGTGTTTGGCCCTCCGCAGGGTCTAAAACATAGATCTAGGGCGACACCCAATTGGGCACATATGACCATGTCCAATCACACAATGGCTACCGAGCACAACGCTCGGCCAGTGCATTTACTAAGGCTATCTAAATACACCCCTCTATGAGAAAGGGCCCTACCACAATGGTTCGCCAGAATCACTGAAGATCCACTCTCCCTAGGGGAAGTGGATAAGGAGTAGTCGCGAGGAGTATTAGCCACAAAGTGTATATATCGAGTCTCGAGAAGGATAGCGGTCGCACCCTACGGCACCATAACCTTCGCCTCTGTTCGACATTGGATGAGGTAGCGCAATAAGCGATCCTATGATCAAAGAGGTCATTCTCCAAGAACTTGAGGAAGACCCCAACACTAGCCTTACTCGCATGCATTGGCATCACTGCTAATGAAACTCAGAGGGGTCGAGACCAATCCCTCTCCTCAAAAAATCTTGTCGTCAAACAAGCACATGAGTGACATTAAAAGAACCAAAAAGCGAAAAATTTCCCAAATGAAATTAAAAAAAAAATTCTTTGGTTTTGATAGCATTTCTCGGACGAAGCGTAAAATCGTGCCTATTTCTTGCACGAGACATAGAAATGGCATGCAAAATCCATTACATGCATGATAATTTTGTGCAAAACCCTCGGTTTGCCACGAAAGCTATGCACCTATTCCTTGATTATAGTCAAGGAAAAGTCCCTACTGAGTTCCGTACAAGCCCAACGTTGTATGGATCACAGCCCCGGGAATACTAAGAAAAATTAAAATGGAGGATGTCATGGGGCCTACACAGCTCAAGAATCACGAGTCTCGAGTACTCAAAGGCGGCCACAGCAACTGAGAACAACTCATAAAAGCCTCGACCTCCTCAAAACCTCAAACACTCAAATATCGCAAATGAGCTAAAATGAGCCATATTGGCCTATATGTCACCCTTTTTAGATTATTTGGAGGATCTCTTGAGCTTAAAGGGTCCAATTGTATAACTAAAAGCAAAACAATGATTAGCACCTCATAACGCCCAAAAGGCTCCACACATTCACACCTCGAAAACATAATTTTCGGTACCAACTAGTATGCCCACTCTCATCTTCTTTTCATTTAGCTTGTTTTTTTCAATAATATTTCAATTAGGAAGATGCTTTACTTGGGTAACTGGTACATTGTAATTATTACAAAAAAATCCACCATCCCATATACTAAAGGTTCTAGAAGCGGTATCATTCTCACGCTTACCATGATGAGGTCCTCAAATACTCTGCATATCTTGACATCATTTCTCCCGCAGAAATTAACCATATGTTCCAAACACCTAATATGTTATCATACACTTACCTTGCATGATAAACATCCTTTTTTGGTCGGTGAGCCTCCCATCCATGGCATACATCACTCAAAGTATACCATACATCGAGAAAAATCATGATGCCATGGCCATACCAATTCGATGCGGGAAGCACTTCATGCCCAGTCATCCGGCATGCATCGAGTCAAATTTTACCATATTGAAATAAAACCCCTTTCTGGACTACCATGTTTTGCAAGATGATAGAGAAAGCGCTGCTTGTACCTCACGACCCCAGCTACCCCCATCGGCCTGCGCCACATCTACGATATTTTCCATCCGCACCATCAACCCCACACAGGGATATTAACCAATGGGGCCTTCACCCTTAGTTAAGAAGAGACACTCCTCACACCACTATTGGTGAGAACTTTCCGTTTAGGGGTACCCATCTCCGTCATTTTGTATAATCCAATCCCATTGTTTCAGATTTTTTGGTTAGTGTACAAAGACATAGATAATGGTGAACAAAGTCCCCACACTCGTCTCTTCCATTTTCCTCCCATGGTAACGGTCCCTAGTACCACAGTCGGAGTGTCACACCTTTCATATAAGCCATCATGACATTCTGCTTGACATATACCCACCACAGATATACGACTCAGGGTTTATATAAAGTAGTCATGATTAACTGCTTAAGTTGTTATTTTAGAGTTCAACCATGGAGCCACGAATTCCTATCATCAATTTTCGGTCACCCTCACCATCATGCCTATGCTTAAACCTATAAAATCTGAGCCCTAGTTCCTTGCATCCAGGTAAATCTCTCGTTTGGGTTTGACTTCCTTTTTTCACCTTCTAACTCCCATTCTCCAAATGGGCAGTACCTTGGATGGCCCCTCACCACAATAGGGCCATCCTTGGAGTGGCGTGCAGGAATCATCATTGCCCATGATTTCATCGATCCTCCTAAAATTAGAATACAACACAGATTTCTGTCTCAAGATGGTATTGTACTTGCAACCATTGCCACCTTGCTCAAATTCATCGAAGACCATGCCATTATAAGCATCTCTTTCTTAATGATTACATGGGAAGGTCCCGATCATACACCCATGCATACAATGGGCATTCATATGCCATAGCAAAGATTACGCATGCTCTTTCCATTATTTTCAAAGAAAAGTGCCCTCGAGGAATAAAAAATAGTCGTCATCAACAAATCAATAGATGCCCCCATACACTAGTGACACATATAGAACCTTTATCTGTTAAATATATTTGCTTAGCCTTCTTAAGCATCATGGGGATGGGTTTATGCACACTTATAAACAGAAAAATTATATTTGTTTATCATACTATTTCTTGGAGGTTCCCACAAGACATGGTCACTCTTCAACCCCGTACAAAGCATTTTAAAACTTTTAGCTATATGTAGATCTCTCTCTCTTGTCTCTGCAAGTACCACCAGAAAGAAACTATAATGTTCAATTTATCGAGTTCTTCTAGACCTCATGCATTAGGGGGCAACTATTATCCTTCAGAGAAAATCAAAATGACAAATATGACATTGTTAAATGTCGACCAAAGATTCCCAGGGGATGAAACCACAAATAGCGAGATCAAAAAATTTGAAATATCAAAAATCAATTCTCTTTTTAGTGAGCAAAATGCACCTTTGCATGCAGCTCTTTGATAAGCGCGCCTTTCATGGCTTTTCCTTGAAAATTCATGTGGCCACAGGAGTGGCGAAGTCACTTTCCGAGGACCACAGAGGCACACTCAAGAAATGATCCCACACTTGATGCCACCTGAGACAGCGCCTAAGCCACCTTGGGACCTCGAGGAGCACACGAAGGAATAAAGTAGCACACAATGGAATCAACCATCTCTCTTGGGTCACCATCCACCAATGTGAGAGAGGGAGTTAAATTCATATGAAAGATTAACGAGAGATGAAGAAAGGAGAGCATTATTATCTTGGCCAAAATTGCTTTGAGGAAATCCAATAGTGTGCAATCCGGAAGCGAAGTAGAGAGGGGATTCGGTTTTTGGCCATCCAACAACTTCAATCCTTTGGAGTGAAGAGACCTTGCACCAAGTAGCTAGAGGTAAAAACTTTACTTTCATCAGGTCTTATGACTCCATAGTTCTAGGGCCATGGCAAGTGTGTAAACGTAGCATATTTCTTCCTAACAACAAGCAATAAGGAGGACATTGATGCCACTATTACTATTACTATTTATAATTTTGACTCTTTATGATATTTCATTTTTATGTTTAGTTTAGTCTTGTTTTCTCTCTACATATGCATATATATCATGATTTAGTGTGTTTAATGTTTTATAGCATGTTCACAAACTTTCTAACTCTTTTTTTTATCTGCCTGTGACCAAGGCTTAGAGGCAACAACCACTCCTCTTAAGAAATTGTGGATCGATACACATGTGCAGCAAAACCACAACCGAAAATATTATTAATGATTAGAAAATTAATATATAAGTTGAACATATATACATTTAAAAAAATATATAACAAAATTTTTAACCATGGAATTCATCCCATTTTATCATGGAAATTTCAATTCAGAGCTGTTATCAATACCACAAGCCAAAAATCACAAATCATTTTATATCACAATATATATATATATGGAAACTATTTTGAAATAAAATTATTTACTTTGATTTCAGTATATTAATAACACTATTCTATAATATTGTATGGAGTTTAAATCCCTACTATCCACATAATTATTGTTATTGGTAATTTTATTGGGGCCGACGGTGTGGTGGCGATCGTATCACTAAAATGTTATCCCCTCCACCCGGTTTTCAAATGCCATAGAGATCCCATGTTCGGAAGTCATAGTAAGACTCAAAAGGATAGGTGTTCTAAATGGGAATATTAGTTTTGTTGCTACTAAGATCCAGTGAATATAAAGAAAGTGCATGAGTATTGAGGTTCATTGAAAAGTTTCGTATCAATTTTTATATGAATTTCATGGAAAATTAACATAAATGAAACATTGAACAACCAGCATTATATGAGACATGAATATCAACATAAAGACTTTCAAAACATCCCAGTGAAAATTCACCCCATACGTCTACTTCTCCTTGGTCCAGTTTCTAATGACTGGCCTTCTTGAATTATGCTCAAAGTGTGATTACATGTGTTTACAATATAAACAACTTTGAAACCTATCCTCAGAAGTTCCAAAATTCCAAAATTTCATTCTAGCCTCTTTGCATCAAATTTGGCCAAAAAATGGTGAAGTTATGACCTCATAAGTTTCTCCACTAAGCGCTCCACAATTTCTGGAGGGCCAAGATCATCCTACAAATTCAATCTTTTCCCATGCTAACACGGTGGAAACACTCCTTGTTTTAGGGTGAAATTGCTACCTCTATTAAATGTCTCTGTGGCCTATGAGGTGGAAAACCATTTTTTAATTAAAGTCGTCCACGGTTCCTTCTTGTTGATCGACATGTGGGCCACCCATACGATAGTTAGCATATATTGTGGGGGAGTCGGGCAGCCTCCCACAGAGGTCCCATGAGTGATGGTGGTAGGGGGATGGAGCTGAACCCGGCCTCCCATATCTTCGACATGTTAACAATGAAACAAATCCTGATGTATATGGGTTAAGACGCAGGCCCTCATGTAGTGGTAAACATTGGTGCTTTAACGTGAATGTTGGCGGTTCAAACTCACGAGCTGCTCCGACCCTTGCCAAAATTTTACGCGGCACCATGTGATGCCACATGGTGGCCGTGGTTGCACCACATGTTAGCACGTGGTGGCAAAAAATGAACCAATAAAAAACTGCCACAAGAACACCATAATCTTTGTGCCACATGGAACTTTGAGATTCAGGAAGGAAAAAAAGTTAGCCAGAGTCAACCACAGCAGCGTAGAGCATACCTAATCAAGCTAGACGGACTCCTCACTAGATTATCAGTAATTTTTAAATTTGAGTGATTGATAGAGTGGACATAATGTGTTTACGGGAGCATACGGTATTGATTTTCCATGAAGCGAGTTGTCCCACTGATTCATAATGATGAGATCTCTGTGATCGTTTAGGTTCCACACCATTACAACAACTTTTATTTTTGAGCATAAATTTAAGCACTTGATCCTCCCCACGGGAAGCACTTTTGGACCCCAAAAAATATTTCATTATTGAATATGTGTGGATGAGGGTACAATTCCCTTGCCATACCATCTCAATCAATTTTCGAAAGTAAAAAATTTGAGCTTTTCATGAAAAGCGATATTGGAAGCCCAGTGTCTTCTTGTTGTGAGCACTAATATGCGACAATTCTAGGAGGTGCAGAACTTTGAGTCTATCCTTGAAGAAAAAAAATTTGTTTACTTCGGTCATCAATCAAGGGAGGAAACTTGAATAACTTGGAAAATTTATCACCTCTAACATTTTTCGACGTGGCAATTTTTAGCTTGTCTTACCTTGCTCTTTTAAAATGATTTTTCACTATTTGTTATACCATTTGGATTTTTTATTGAACTTGTGGGTTTTCCATGTCTCCAATAAAATAAACATCCTTCTTACCAATATGACATAACAGAATTACAGTGCACATGGTAAAATTTCTACTACTTGGTTTACTTGACTAAAGCCTAAATGTACATCTTGAAAGTATGCATATTCTTCTCAACTTTCATAAAAAAATAGTGTTTGATGCAATAGTTACTGAAATAACATGCCTAGAAGGAATATCATGAACTTATCACTTATCTCTTTCCTTACCTTTTGGCCAAGTGGAATTGTTGGTGAACACCCATAAAATGAAAGTGCCTTTATATGCAACTTAAGCATTGTACCATTAAAATTTTCTGAATGAAATAAAATGGCCATAATTACTTGCATCAACTTTGCAGAAACTCAGGTAACTTTAGGACTTTCAAGTTTAAAAAAAGCAAATAAAATTTGAAATGATATTTTTCTTGGGCTTATACTTTGTCACTTTGTTATTTTCAACCCACTTGAAGACATTTTCACACATGTCAATGCATGCCAAGGAGCTGTTAGAAGAAATATTATGAAATTTTTCCTCCAAAAGTTGGGTTTGCTCTGAAAAATCTCTTATTGAGATGAGCATCTTGGGAATTGACAATCCACAATGGTGTCAAATTGAGTGCCTTATTTGAAGTCCACTGCTCCAACATTATAGTCGAATTACATAAAATAATTTTTATCCAACTCTATTACTTTTTCATCTTCAAAAATAAATTAAAACTGTACAACCTCAGTATTTTTCTCTTCTACATGAAAAAACTTGTTCATATAACGAAATTTTCTAAAAATGAAAATGTCATACAAGTGGACCATCACATCTGAAATGGATCCAATTCATCATTCTTGATATGCATGAAAGTAGTAGGAGTATGAAAAATGCCATAAAACACAATGATCATTCAAAAAAACGCTATTTGATGTTAAATTTCATCTTCCACATACATCCTTCAACAACTCTTCTTTGATGAAAATAACCACTCCTTTTTGTGCCTCAAATAAAATTCTTTCCAGTCTTCTTTGGCACCAACCATAGGTGTTTGCATGGCAGAACCATGGTCGGGATTATTCCATTAATTCAGCAACCTTTTACTTTGCTTTATTATTTTTTCACTTTGCATTTTTGACATCCAATGTATGCAGTGTCAAAAGAGAACCTTCTTCTTCCACAAAATATTTACAAGGATAAAATCCAAAAAATTGGCAAATAACCCAAACAAACTTCACACAAGTAAATACTTGTGTAAATGAATGCTTGACATTTTGTTTGAGATCTTGAATGTGTGCGCAGCTAAAAAATCATCCCAAAGTTTATGATGCTTACTAAAATGCCCAAATAGAAATGCATTTTACAATATGGAATAAATTTGACTCCCAAATTCCTAATACAAAATGACTCATCATCAAGATAAAATAACATAACAATGCCAGGTGGAGTGTTGCATATAAGTGATTTATTCTAGCAACACTTTCAAAATGCTCAAATGTGGGAATATCGACAAGTACTTTAAAAATATTTATATTCAGCTGAGCAAAGTAATTTTTCCATTTATTACCCAAACTAGGTGAATGAACCCTCTACTTGAACTTTTTTTCCTTCTTGAGTCGCTTCATGGATGGTCCCAACTTCATACTTTTTTTGTTTTTGCTTCCTCTTGAGGTGCTTGCATGACTTGATTTACCTTTATTAGGATAAAGTTGTGGACCCAATTTCCAAAAATTCTCAACCCAATACCCACTGATATTAGAAATGATTTCAAACCTTTTGTAGAGGACTCTCTTGGCCTAAATATCTTTAAAATTAGATGTGAATTTCCCTTCTTGGTCTCGATTCCAATTGAAATGTTCATCTTCTTAACATAATTCTTTCCTTTTAACTTGGCACTTACTTACACAATGGTTGACACATGCTTATAAAGGTATGAAAATAATATGAATAACACAGTATTTAAATCAAAATGTGGTTTGTCATCATAAAATACTTTGAATAATGAGGATGCTTATACCTCTCATGGTGTTTTGAAACTTATAGTTTTTATGCAGGAACTTGAATGGAAAGAGGAACTTGTCTTAGTCTCTTCTTCAACTTGTATCTCTCTGGCTGAATGTTTTGATTTCATGTCCTCCTTTTGTAGAAGCCAGATGGTACCAGTTGAGGATGAAAATCCAAACATTTTCCTCTCATGTCCTCTCTTATGACAAAAAGAATAGCATACCCAAGAGCTATCAACTGCTAAGATCATTCTTCCTTTTTCTAGCCCAAACCTTCATATCTAGGTGACACCTTTGCCTCGATTGGATGGATAATGCCCCAATTGTTCACTCCAAGCATCCTCCTTGAAACCCATCTTGGAGAAGAGATTTGTTCCTATGCCTTTGCTATGCTTCCAAAGGCATAAAAGAGCTTAAATCAACATTTCATGTAAGAAAATGTATAAATCTTACCATTTACTCTGTCTTTTGAGTGTGGGACAAATATTCTCTTAAACTGTTTCCTGATTCTTGAGGTGTCCTCTTGGACTCTTGGTTTTTCTTCTTTTAGCTCTTTGAGTTTGGTGTTTGTTAGAAAATCATCCTCATCATCATGTGGACAAAAGGTGCAAACACAAGTCTTCCTTCTCTAAGGGACCTTTTGTACTAGTCTCTTATATAAAATTTTTGTGGAAAAGGATGATGATGGTGGAGAAGATGGTGGTTTACCACCATTTTCATTACCTCCTCCTCGAGAACACTCTCCTCTTGGAAGTCTGGAGCTTTCATCCTGTAGTCTAGTGTTCACTCTCTTCATGAAGACTTTCACCATTTACGCCATGTCAAAGAAGGCCTTCCTAAATCTTCACATCCTGACATACTTACGCTCTGCTCCATGTGACATGATTACTAAAGTCTCAAGTAGAACATGAGTTGAAACTTGTGGTGGAGATTGTAAGCAAGCCCATGCCCTACTTATCCTTGCTCTAATTTCAGAAGTGGATCAAAATTTTGCCTTCTCTCTCTTGAGCTTCAACTTTGGCAACATTTAAACCATGAAAAAAAAATTTAATTCTCCTTGCACAAGAAAGCCCTAATTAACTCTGATACCAACTTGATTTGAATGGGAATAATAGTTTTTCTATTCTAAGATTCGATTGAGAATATAAACATGATGTTTGATGATTGAGGTTAGTTGCAAGTAGAATGTGAGTTTTATGTGAATTTCATGAGCAAATTAACATAACTAAAAGAATAAACAACAATATCTAACAGACATGAGCATAACCATAAACAATCACAGCAACTTTTATGATGAAAAAGTTCACCCTTGCAAGTAGAATGTGGTTGCATGTGAATTTCATGAGCAAATTAACATAACTAAGGAATAAACAAACAATATCTATGAGACATGAGCATAGCTAAGCAATCACACAACACATGATGAAAGAGTTCACCCATACCCAGAGTAGAATGTGAGTTTTTATGTGAATTTCATGAGCAAATTAACATAACTAAAAGGAATAAACAACAATATCTAACGAGACATGAGCATAACCATAAACAATCACACAACAACACATGATAGAAAGAGTTCACCGGCAGGCTGTAATATACTTAGTGCGACTTCAATAGCTTGGCACCTTATTCTATTATTCTCAAGGGTGTGATTACATGTGTTTACAATGCTCAAAAATTTATGAAAAATGTTCCATCAACTCCATAATGCTCAAAATTATTATCTAGGCTCTTTACGAATTGAATTTGACAAACAATAGAAGTTATGATCTCCCCAAGTTTGTACACTAATAGCTCCAAAATTTTTCTACTATAGAAACATTTTTAAGTACACATTCAAGATAAATACCTACTGAAACAGAGCTAGTAGCAATGACTATTTGAAGGAAAGATTCAAAAAGAGATATAGAAAATTAGTGTTCACAACTTCTTTTATGAAAATGGGTGTAAGATGATAAGGGTTGGAAAAAAACAATCAAATCAAGGAGGAGAGGTAAGAAGAAAAGATACAATTTGGTCTTAAGCACTCTGGATAATAAATTCGATATAAAATCCATGAAAGAGAAAATTGATAAGATCATGAGTGTTTAAAGAGCATGAACTCAGTAATTTTTGTTATAAATCTTAAAAATATTAGAACAATATTAAAATAAGTAAAAGGTAGTTGGGAAAATAAACAAACATAAATATAGGTTTATTTGTGTGAAGTAAATTGTAATGACCATAAGTACGACATGGATTATTTTTAAATGAACACTTAAGTCCACAAGACCAAGTTTAATTAACATAGTATTTGAAGTTCAAAAGGTAAAAGAAGCTATTATTAAGGAAAATGGGAAGGTACAAATGTGGATCCAAAGTGAGATTGATATTATTTTTCTAGTTAACATGGAACAAAAAATTCTATCTAGAAGTGTTGGAGGAATTCCTTGTGAGAAAGTTCGATCCCAAGTGAAATTTATATTATTTTTCTAGTTAACATGAAACACAATATCCACATGGGTTGGAGGAATTGGTTGCTACCTAAGAAAGAATGTTTCTGCTATCATTATAATTTATAAGATAGATCCTCTCAATTAATACATTTGGACAAAGGTGACAAAGGTGGATCCCAAGTGAAATTTATGTTATTTTTCTAGTTACCATGGAACAAAAAATCTAGACGAGTTGGAGGAATTGCTAGTTACATAAGAAATAATGTTTCTCTTATCATTAGAATTTATGGGACAAATCCTCTAAGTCAATACATTTGGAATGAAATATTAGGAATATTTCTTTTAAACAAAGAGAATATACCAAAAACTAATTTGTAATTTGGGTTGCCACTATTACAACATATACAATACTTTTTCATAAATGCCACAAATTGTCTAGTTACAAAATTTCTTCCAATACTTGAACCTAACCAGTTGGAGAAACACATTTCTCATCAAATCAATGGAGGTAAGATCCTTTAACGTATTAATTAGAATTTATATATGAAAAAAAATGTAGGGAAAAAATTCCCTTTAATATCCTTTTAAAATGTCCCTTGAATCCTTATGTTTACCCATGTATTTGTGGATGGAATGCTACAATTTTTTTTTTTAACTTTGTATCCTTATGTTTCCACATTTATTTGTGGATAGAATGCTATATACATTTTTTTTAACTTTGTCTCCATATTATAGTGCACTATAGTTCAAAATGAAATCAAGTTTGTTTTTACTCTTTTCTACATGACTTTAGCTTTTCAATTCCTAAAAATCTAGCTAGAAGTCCTCATCCTTTGTATATGCATCTCTATATGCATGATAGGTGAAAGGACATATGTGCACTAAATATATCAAACATGTAATTTTTGACATGGATTTCCTTAAAAGCATGTTTTCCAACTTCCTTGTGGTAATATTCTTGTAATTGATAGTTAAATGAAATTGTTGTAAGAATTCCATCCACTAGGTCTGTCTATTTTTCTATAACTTGATTTTCTACTCCACATGGGTGGTGTTTCTTTAGGAATACATAATAATTCCCTATATTCCTATAGCAATCCTTCCAATTAATTTTTTTATTATTCAATACACTACTCTAAGTGTGCATTTGCCTTCATTGACTCCTTGCTAGACTAATTTTCTCCTAAAAACAACATAACATATTTCTTGCTATAACTAATCATTTTATTGGCTTACTTGGCACTTATGATTGAAATCTTGGAGTTGCCTTTGTGTATGTTAATGATGAATTATTTCCCATCATGGATGAGGTGGTATTGGTTCGTTATCCACATGAATATTTCTTCCCACATATACATGAAGGGACTCACAAAGATAAATCCACATACATCATGTGGAACTACATCCAATTCTATTACATTGATAAAATCAACACTAATATAAAATTTTATTCTACATTGTTTTGTTACCTTAATTTCCATGTCATTATTTACCCATCCCAATGGATATGGGTTAGGATGATCTCAAACCTCTAGACCAAATCCATTCCTATGAGGTTATTGTGCAAACCTAAGTCGAATAAGGCATCAATATTCGTCTTCTCTACTTTTATATTAATGTGGAGGAGCTTGGTCATTTCCTTCTCTTCATGAAGGTAAATACTACTTAAATTCACTTAATTTTAAACTAATATGCATAAAATATTTTCGTGCACATCATAGGTTATTTCACCTTGATTGGGAAAATATATGGTGAGAAGATTCATTTTCTTCCAATCTTTTTTCCAATTCTTTGGGTTAACCAATAGATGCAATTTGCAACACTTATCCTTTGTGTGACTATCAAATTTGTAGTGATTGAAATGATTGTTATTATCTGGGCACTATTTGGTAGTAACTATTATCTTCTAGTCCTCTCACCTTTCCACTTCTTCTTCCCTTTGTTGGAAGCTTCTTAGTGCTCATTCCTTTTCAAACCACTTAACCACCCTTTTTTCCCTATATTTTCTAGGTTCTATGCTTGTACAAAATATCATTAATTGTTGTTGGCTTCAATAATAATACCCTATTTCATAGATCTTTATGGAGACCCGCAAGATACTTGAGGAGTACACTTGAGTTCTTGGGAGATATACCTAGTATGATGGCCATCTTCATGAATTTCATGGTGTAATCATATAAATTCTTCCCCTGATTCTCCCTTAAGTAGTTCTAGTGAATCCATTGGTCCTTTGCATACATAATAGGGTTGAATTGGGACTTTATGAGGGTTTTAAAGTCCTCCCATTTAGTTATTGGGTGATTTCCCTTAGCGTAAGTGTCTCCTTATGGATTTTCCATCAATTTAAGACATGACCCTCTAACTTCAATATGATAAATAATATTTTCTATTTCTCATCTATGTGGTAAATGCTAAAGTAAACTTCTAACTACTACAATGAGTGAATTGATTTTACTCAATTGATCTCACCTTCATATGAATTGATGTCCACCTTTTCTTTCATATTGAAGACAGACTACTAATGATTCATGGCCCATATACTTGGCTACTTATTTTCAAGTTATTTTATTGACTCATTAGGATCTTCTTTCTCACCCACTTTCCCCTTTGATCTAATTTTTTATTTGGAAATTGTTCGAAACAATGTTAATATTGCGAGGGGGGGTGAATCACTATTAAGGATAATTTGAAATTTTATGCCAAATTATCTTTACTCATTCAAATATAGCATCCAATATATGAAAGAAAATATTGAAAAACCATAACTCCAACCATGTCAACAAATACAATCATACACATCATGAGAAACACAGAAATTAGACGTGAAGGTTTAAAGTGGAAACCATTACGGGAAAAAAAACCAAATCTTGTTTTTGTTATTGATGTAAAATGATATCATCTGCTCAATTACATTAATATGTTTCTAACCACCAGTCACTCGAAGCACCAAATCCCTTTTATTGTTTACTAGAACCCACTAGCACGAAGCACTAACTCCCTCTTTTTGTAGACACCTGATCAGTCTATAGAAGAACCATATCAAGCACCAACTTCATGGGTTTGTTGGAACCACCAAATTGAATCTCCTTGGATTTATGTGAGCACCAAATTGCATGAGGCACCAACCCCCAAGATTTATTCACACAACAACTAGAGATGGAAGCATGAAATTCCTGTATGCAAGATCCAACACACACTCAATCAGGAAACTAATATTCATTGTACATGGGAGAAACTCTGCCTAATATCAATTCTGTTCTCCTCTACCCTTGGCCCACACAAAATTCTTTGTCCTCTAATCACTCTCTAGCAGCCACAGGGGCTTCAATTAATGAACCTCTAACATATCACGTGTGATCATAGAATATTAAACAAAACCCTTAATTTGCGTACATATTGGAAAATACCTCTAAAAATCACATTATTTAATCCCCTCCCAATATAAACCCAATACACCTTCCCAATTTAAAAAGCCCCTACATTCACTATATATTGTAGGTATCCATTTTTTCATTAAAATTTTATATACCCCTTTATATTTTTTCATTAAATTTGAGCTCCATTTTTTATACTTTCCAATATAAAAACCCTTTACCCCCTATATATCCCCCAATATATAATGTCATTTTTTCCTCATATATCACCCATTATGAACCCACGTGTTATGGTATTTCTCCCGCAGTGAAGCCCCTGTGCTAACAGCCCACTGTTCTACTTAATATCAGTCAGTCATCACAACCCATGCAACACTCTGTCCACACAATAATAGTATAGTATTCTTGGCCCTTTGATCTCAATTTCATACATTCAACACTCTACCTTCTCGCTCTGTACATGAAATTTTTACCTCTTCTTACACATTAACAAAAACTCTCTCGGGGTCTCTCTCCTCTGCATAGGCACTCTCACCCTTTCTCCCCAACACTGGTGGACTTGGCCTCTCCTCAGTAGCATACACACACCCACAAATCTCTCCACATAGCTCACTCAATTTTTTTTTCTTACCTCACATTTCTCGACTGAAATATTGGGTTTTGTTTCACTGAAACATAGTGAACGATGTAGTCCCCAAAAACCATCAACATTATATACACGTGACATGAGTGTGTACTTTGTGGATAACACTCCATACTATTGTATTGTCTGAATTCTTTCAATTGCGATCATATTAAATGCGAAGCATTGGATTCTCAACATTTTCTCTTGTTCATATACTCAATCACCTCACAATTTCACATGCACATAAAAACCAAATTCAATCGACCATCTCGATAAGATCTGATGGATCCAACAATATATAGCAGCTCAAAATATTTCATATCTTAATGAATTAAGTGGTTGCGGGATAGTTTTCACAAAACCATTCACTCTATAAATCGATGGCTCCAATTAATTACGGGGGAAATCAAGCTAATTTCAAATACCATGACGCATGGTTTCACAATGGTTTCCAAAACCACTAGTCCCATAGGAACACATCTGCATGAATGAAGTTCCAACTAGACACAATGGACCACTGCCTTGTGCCCAAAATTTCCAAAAATGTAGCATTAAATAGGGCTTAAGAATGGAGTAAAAATATTGTTTGCTTGGCAACATGCCTATATGAACTTCCCTCATAATGAACATGATTTCTTCTAAACACTTTGTGTGTTCTTGGGTTGCTGCTACACAACACATTTGTTTTCCTGCATGCCATCTACAATATATGGATTTATGTGAAAAATTATTGCAAGAAAACAATATACATAAAAGGGGTTTTGAGGATTGAAGATCCATTTTCTTTGAGGTATTTTTCCTTGAGGAGGAAAGGACCTCTAGTGTTTGTTCATGTGCCTTCCATGACAGTTTGAATTTCTCCCTTGCACTCTTTCTTTCTGCTAGCTAGCTCTATTTTATTTTTACCTCATTGTTGTTGTTGTTCGAAAAAACTCTTTTCCCTATTGTTGCTTGGCTCTCTTTTGCTGCTCTCCTTGTTGTTACTTCTTAGCATATTGTTGCTGGATTTTCTTCTCCCACGGTTCATGCTTTCTTTTTTGTTGTTGAATTTAAACAACTTGTTTTCCTCTATTTTTTTTATAACCTTGAACTTCCTTTACATAGGAATTTGACCCTTCAACTTTCATAATCTTGGAGCTTGTATTTTCTTTGAAACCAAAACTAGATTTGATGAGAGGGGTTCCTTGCTTAAAAACCATCTTATTGAAAGAATTTTTGCAGGCTCCTCAAGCTTATGGTATTGATAATAACTTTTATTTTACTTTTCTAAGTCATTTCTCAATGAGACTACTTCATTTCACCTAGATGAATGGTTATCCTCCCATACAATATACTATCCTCTTCTTTTTAAGAATTTACATCAACTGTTGTTTTGCTCTAATTTTCAGTTGATCCTCTTGCTTGATATTTTCCTTTGGTATTTCCTTGATCTCCTTTAGAGTAGAGATCAAATTATTTATAAAGTAGATCATTTCATTCAGATCCTTCTCTTCACTATAAAAGGTGCTAGTTGAGTCACCATATACATCTAGATTCCTCTCTGTGACCATAGGATCTTCCATATCTCTAATAACATTAGGGGAATTTTGAGGTCTAAAATGGGCCTCCTAAGGAAATTATAAAATAATATTTGATTACATGAAAAAAGAAAAAAATAAATTTTCAACTCATATTTTAAACTTATCTCCGAAAGTTTTTACTCAAATTTTGAGTGATATTACTTATTGGATGTAAAATTTAATTCCTCATCCAAGGAGTACCTATGTTGCATACTTTCGATGGTCATACTACATGAAAAATGAGAAGTACATGAAAAACGTGATTACAATCACATTTTTTACGTATTTCTCATTTTCATGTAGCAGGGTCCATCAAAAGTATGCAACATGGGTACTCCTTGGATGAGGAACTAAATTTTGCATCCAATGAGTACTGCTCAAAATTTGAGTAGAGACTTTGGGAGATAAGTTGAAAATACGAGTTGAAAAAGTAGTTTTATTGTTTTATTATTTTTTAATATTTTTACCATTTTACTTAAAAAATGGATAATCATCCCCAATGTTGACATCATCATCTTGAATACTATTGGTTCTTATAAATTTTATGTTTTTGTACATTTTTCTTAAGAGGCCCATTTTAGATCTCAAAATTCCCCTAATGGTATCCCATATTCATCACTACATAGAGTACTCTTATTTTCTCCTATGGATGAGAAAACCTCGGATCTCTCTTATTCCTTTGAGGTACACTCATTGGTTATTGCTACAAATATAGGTCTCTCTTCAGAGTAGTATGGTCTCCCTTCTGAGACTTCTTCATCATCAAAACAAGTACGATGTGCAAAAAATTCCTTATTAGAAGAATAATCCTCAAATTTTTCAACATCTATTTTATGGGATGCTCTCTTCAACTTCTTCCTTCTCTTCTTTTGCTTATCATTTCTAGCTCCACCATTTGCATGTTATCATTCACTACTTGAGAAACAGGGTTGTTCAACGTCCTCTATTTATATGTAGCTTGCAATTTGTCCAACATTTCCTTGGTTGTCTCACAATGACTTACTTTATCAACTTCTAGCTTAAAAATTCCTTTCATGATGATTTCATTGGCCTCTTCGTTCTTCTCACTCTTTTATCCATGCAATAAGGACCATAAAATCAACATCCAAATCCATTTAATATTATTCCATTCTAACCTCCCATAGTACATACTTTAATCCATTTAAAAATGAAACTCCTCTTGATGTAAGCCATGTTTGACTAGCCATTGTTTCCCTTTGATCTACCTTTAAGCGATTAAGATGTTCTTGAAGGAACTTGGCTGTGATACCAATTCTTGGAAATAATGTTAATATTAAGAGAGGGGGTGAATCAGTGTTAAGGATAACTTAAACATGTATGCCAATTTATCTTTACTCATTCAAACTTGGTATCCATCATATGAGATAAACCATAAACAAACAATAAAAATAGCCATGTCAACCAAAGAAATCATACACATCATGAGTAGCAAGAAAATGACACACATAGGTTTAAGGTGGATACCCTTCTAGGAAAAAACTACCAAAGGTTTTTTTTGATATTGATGTAAAATGAGAGAACCTACACTATTACATCAATATCTTTGTGAGCCACCACACATAGGAAACAACCAGATCTGTTTTATTATTTGCAAGCACCCACTAACAAGAAGCACTAACTCCCTCCTTTTGTAGACACTTGATCAGCCTACCAGAAGAACCCTCTAAAGCACCAACTTCATGGATTGGTCTCAAGCACCAAATTATAACTCCTTGGATTTATGCAAGTGTAGGAATTTATAGGGTAAGTTACTTAGATCAAACACCAAAGGTCACCGCTCACAAACAGATCATAGATCAGTACACCAGTATTTGATGAAGAGATGTGAACCTAAGACGTCTATTCTCATAAAGTAACTTTACACCAAGTGAGCTAGTAAAATGATTATGTAATTATTTGAAATGAGGAAGTGATTTTTTTTCAGTGATGATATATCTCTTAGTGTTGTAGGGTTTGGAACCATTCATTTAGATAATGGTCAATTTAATGATGTATTGTGTGTTACTACCTTATCCTGCAACCTTGTATCTATCTATCAGATAAATCATTCCAGTGAAGGGAAAATAATATAATTCTCACCTCATGATGTTGTAATTAAGTACCTAAGAGATCCAATACATATTTTAGCTACTGTAATTGTAGATGATTCCACAAGGTTGTATAAGTTTGAAAACTGTGGGTCATCATGTCTTCCCTCTGTTTTTGTTGCTCATAATAATGAAGTGAGCAAACTTTGGCATGAGAAATTTGGTCACTTAAACTATCGCTCTCTTCAAACCCTACGTAAAGAAAATATGGTGATAAGTCTTCCTATGGTATCCTATCGAGATGGTGTTTGTTATAGAAGTGTACCTGGAAAACGTCATCAGGATAGTTTTGACAAATGTGCCTCTTTCGACGCTTCAGCCCCTTTGCAGCTCGTGCACAGTGATTTATGTGGTCCACTTCTAGTTGTTTCTTTCTCTGGCTGCAAATAATTCTTAACTTTCATTGATGATTTTTCCAGACGCACTTGGGTATGCTTCCTAAAACTCAAGGGTGAATTTTTGAACATGTTCTTCACCTTTAAAGCCTTTTTTGAGAAACAATATGGACATCAAATTCTTAAGTTGAGATTTGAAAATGGAGGAGAATATGTTAACAACAAATTTATCCACTTTTGCACTGAGCATGGAATTCAATTGCAACATACTATTCCATATACTACACAAAAAAATGGTGTAGTTGAAAGGAAGAATCACACTCTAAAAGAAATGGATAATTGTATGCTTCAATCTAAATGACTTAGTCTTAATTTTTGGGCAGAAGCAATTCATTGTGAAAATTACATAGTAAATCACACTCCTACTAAGGTTGTAAGGAATATAAATCTAGAAGAAGCTTGGATCTCAATCAAACCAGATGTAAGTCACTTTCGTTTTTTTGTAACTGAAGCTTGGGCCTATATTCCAAATGAAAAACATAAAGCGTTAGAGCTTAAGAGTGAAAAATGCATTTTTGTTTGATATTCTAAAGATGTCAAAGGATATAGAATTCTTCAACCAAAATCCAAAAATGTAATCATTAGAAGAGATGTAAAATTTATGAAAATATATTGGCCTGTGAGCCTAGTTCGGTGAGTGTGCCATCTTCATCTTGCAAGCCTGATTCAACATATGTGCCACCTCTCCCTATCTTTTATATTTTTGACAGCATTCCTTCTAGTTTAGTTGATGACATTGAGGATGAAAAATCCTCCTCCACCTCCTCAAGATATTCATTCATCTCCATAGCTTCCAAAATGGGCTCTCTCTACTCAGGATGGAAAAATTTCTCTTATAGGTGACCCTGAAAATCAATGTCATACACTTTCTTAGTTCAAAAGAGTCTCTTCTTTATTAGCTCAAGTTCCAAAAAATCTTGATCCAGACACATTTGAAGAAGCTTCAGGTCATCCAGAATGGGATGCAGCTATGGATGAATAATATTGCTCCTTATTGGCAAACAATACTTAGGATCTTGTTCCTCTTACAAAGGGAAGAAATCTTATCAAATTCAAATGGGTTTATTGAACAAAGTTTGGACCAGATGGAAAAGTGGATAGACATAAAGCTCGCCTTGTTGCTACATAATTTTCACAAGTTGAAGGGATTTACTATACTAAAACCTTCTCCCCTATTGCCAAAATGAATTCTACCCGTCTTTTTCTTTCCCTTGCTGAATCCTTTAAATGGGAAGTCTATTAGATGGATGCTAAATACGCCTTATTACATGGGGATTTGCATGAGTAAATATACATGGAACAACCCCCTGGCTTTATCCAACATGACTCTAGCCTTGTTTTTCACTTTAGGAAGTCTCTCTATGGTCTCAAACAAGCCCCTCGGGCTTGGTATGCCAAAAATGATAGATTTCTCTTAGATAATGGCTTCTCTAGATGTCATTGTGGAAACACTGTCTACACCAAGAAAGTGGGTAAGTCCTTAATCATCCTTTTACTTTATGTTGATGATATTATCCTTACTGGTAGTGATCCAAACCATATAAACCATGTGAATTATAGCCTCAAAAAGAAGTTCAAAATGGCAGGCTTAGGACACTTGCATTATTTCCTTGGTCTTTAAGTCTTGCAATCCAAAGAAGGTATTACCCTTTCTCAGTCCAAGTATGCATGTCATCTTCTATGCCACTTTCACATGGAAGACTATAAGCCAACCCCTTCTCTCTTTTAGTCAGGAGTCAAGATTTTAGTCACTTATAATTCCCCTGAAGTTGATGGTACCTTATACCGTCAACTTGTTGGTAAACGTTTGCATCTAACCCATACCCGTCCTGACATTTCCTTTTCTGTTGGTATTGTTTCTCGATTTATGCACCAACCTCATGAAAGTCATTAGAAATCAGATAAAATAATAATTCAATATATGTGAGGTACTATTCATTTCGAGATTCATTATAGTGCAGGAGAATCTCCATTGTTGATTGGTTTCACTGATTTTGATTGGGTTGGTGACCCTAATGATTGAAAGTCTACTACAAGTTATGAATTCACTCTTGGTTCAGGGCCTATTACATGGTATTATAAGAAACACAGTGCCATCTCTCTTTATTTGGTAGAAGCAGAGTATCGTGGTGTAGGTGGAGCCAATAAGGAAGTCCTTGGCTTCGTCAGATCCTGACCAAATTTGGTATTCATTAGCAGCATCCAACTACACTTTGGTGTGATAATCAGAGTGCCATTCAAATATGCAAAGATCCAGTTCAACATCGGTGCATGAAACACATTGAGGTACATATACACTTCATCAGAAAGCTCATTCATGATCGTGTTCTTGAAGTGTATTATTGTTCAACCAATGATCAAGTTGTTGATATCTTTACAAAGGCTCTCACAAAAATGAAGTTTACCAAAATTAGATCTATGCTTCGAGTTCACGAAAGTTATCATTAAGGGGGGATAGGCTCTAATGCCTCCTTCCTTCTCCTATAGTTTCACCTTTGTAAATCTTTCAATCATATCCCAAGTTGTTCTTAAGGGGGGATGTTAGGATATTTCGACACATATGAAATAGTCTTCTATTGTGTCACCTTTGTAAATTCTTCAATCCTATCCCAAGTTTTTCTTAAGGGGGGGTGTTAGGATATTTCGACACATAGGAAATATTTAAGTATAACTTGGTCTAGCATAGAGTTAGGTAAAGTGTGTTTATTTACCATGTACATTTGTAACTTATAATCCAACAATCACAATATGTAGTGATCTGACGATTCATTCTCTCCTCGGTATTATTGACACTTAATCCGTGGCTTAACACTCGATTGGTCCATGATCTCTATTTAAAGAGCATGGAGGGTCATTTCTCTAATAATTATTTATGAGAGAAGCTTATGTAAATTTTCTTTATTTATATTAATAAATTTCCTGAAGTAGTTGCACTGGCTTAGGCTGTGGATTGTTTCCCTTTTTGAGGGTTTTAACCACGTCAAATACTAGTGTACTAATACTTGGTATATTTTTGAGCGGTGACCTTTGGTGTTTGATCTAAGGAACTTACCCTTTAAATTCATAAAACAAGCACCAAGTTGCAAGAGGAACCAAACCCCAAGTTTTCTTCAAACACCCACTAGAGATGCAAGCACCAACTTCCTATATGCAAGCTCCAACACACACTCAATAAGGAAAATAATGTTCATTGTACATGGCATCCAGGTTTCCTGATATCATCTCAGTTCTCCATAGCCCTTTCCCACACAACATTATCTCTCCTATCCTCACTCTGCATTAGATCATTATTCTTCTCAATCGTAGTCACTCATAATATCCCATGTAACACTATCCACAAAACAAAATCATAATATTCTCATCTCTATACTCTCAATAGCATACATTCAACATGCAACCTTCCTGCTCTGCATAAGAATTTTCGGCCTCTTCTCACACAACAACATAGGGCCTCTCGAGGTCTCTTTCCTATGCATAGGAACTATCAACATTTCTCTACAACATTGTTGGTCTTGGCCTCTCCTCAATAATGCACACACAACCACAAAATTGTAAAAAACCTTAAAATTTACCAATTAAAAAAAAAAAAAATTACGTGGTGCGGTCGAGCCATTCTGCTTGCACCGATTGCGGTGTTGCCTGTAAATTTACAGGCTGCACTGCAAACGATGCTAACAGAAATCGCACTGGGGTCTGTTGCGGTACCAAAAACGCATAAAATTATTTTTAAAAAAAATTTACATGGTCGTGCAGTCGTTTAAACGACTACACCGTTGATTATGCATCAATGTTGGGAGGGCAGTTCATTGACAAAACTATGCACCCCAGGGCAAATAGTTAGGTTAGCGCACCTCCCTCCTAATATCAGCACATAGTCAATGATGTAGTCATTTACAGGACTGCACCATTGACCATGCACTGATGTTAGGAGGGTGGTGCGCTGACCTAACTATTCGCCCTAGGGAACATAGTTTGGTCAACGGACCGCCCTCCCGAACCGGTACATATTCAACGATGCGGTCGTTTAAATGACCACACTGTTGACCATGAATTATTGTCGGGCATTGTGTTGACTAAACTATCTACCTCGGGGCAAGTAGTTTCATCAATGCACCACATAAAAAGTACAATTTATGTTTCTTGGTGTGTGAACAATTTCCATGTGCACCAAGGGAGGTACACAATAAAAAATTACACACCGCTACTGGTGTGTGACTATTATTTTGGGATCACCGACTGTTTTTTTTTCAAAAAATTATATATATATTGAAATACATGTCTAATTTAATAAAATAAATGTATTTAATATGTGAATCATTCATCGACGTCAACAAAGAGAACAAAGGGAACAACAAGAACATAAGGAGGACTAGTATAATGTGATTCACCCTTGGGAGGCAGGAGAGAGGGAGAGACTTATGTACCCTTGCCCTATTACTACAAACACCCAATTTTTCCTAAAGGAGGTAGGCCTCCTCAAGTTTTATGAGGAGGCTACATCCCTAAAGGGCCATAGTGGGTTATTGCGATAAATCATCTTCAGGTAGAATACCCATCGATAGGATTTTTGGGTCGGTCTTGACCAGTGGTAAGCACCCATTGACAAGGAAATATATCTCATTACTGTCCTATCTAGGAGAGGGAAGGATTTTCTTGAGTTCCCAGATGTCCCCGTCGGCTATGCAGCAGGGAGTTAGTTGGGGTACTCCCAGAGATACATTAGGAATGATATAGCTTCTCCTGCATATTTTCAGGTGCTTGTTGGTCAGTTACATATTGCTTCATTTGCTGCAGAGGAGGTGAGGTGCCTCTCACTACTGTTGACGACCATCTCACACTATATCATCGATAGGAAACACATTAGATTCCCGCATTTATTTTATGTTGATTCTTTATTCTAGGGACAAAGACTTGTGAGATGGTCTGTCATTTTTTTGTAGTAGTTTTGTACAACATTAGATAGATATCGTTCTCAGGAACATGGGAGGTTGACCTTCCATTTTTCTTCAAAGTTATTCTGTTTATTTTTTGAGAGGTTTCCAGAGATGAGGCCTACTTTTGTTCGGCAGCCTCGTAGGTTGATGCTTCATGCACGGATATAAATGTGGGGCCTGATGATGCCCAAGAGGGGCTAGTATAAATTTCCTGCGAAGATATGTTCTCATGCACTTGAGTTTCTATCCAGTGTTGATGATCGCTCCTTCGTTATTGTGCCATGTCCGCATGCCAGTTTGGATTGGTGAAAGTGTGACAACATTCTCTTCATGTAGGATGAGCCACCTGACATGAGAGGTAATATTAGTGTTTTCTTTAAATTAATATAGTTTGATTTTATTTTCTTAATTAATTAAGTAGAATTATCAATTTATTATAACACGTTCCTTAACTTGTTTTATTAAATTGTTTAATGAAAATGTCTAATTATTATTTTTGTGTACCATATATTTTGCAGATATTGGGACATTCATTGGGGATGAGATTCCACCCCTACAAATGATCTAGGTGTATATGTTGATGATGAGGAGATGACAGAGGTAGAAGATCAGGATGATAGACCTGACCCTAATCGGGTGTAGATACCTGCGGGGCTGAGGCATAGGTTGAACATAAGATTTAGGATGGAGTTGTGTGACCAACTCTTTCGACTGCTAGTTGATGAGTGAGTCCACCCAGTTATGATCAAAGGGATTTATGCTAATCATAGGCTCACACAAATTTGGAGTGGCTTGCCTCGCGATATGTTGACCCTCATGCATTATAACGTTGGAGCTTCTAGAGCATTGGCGTGGGCTAGGAGGGGTAGGAGTCCTGGAGATTCACGACAAAGCAATGCCTCATTTGATGATCATGATCATGAGGGTAGTGATTATCATTATATTACTCAAACTCCTCCTCCTTCACCTTATGAAAAATATCATGATGAGAAGCGAGCACGCAATCCTGATCAACGAGCATCGTCTAATAAGTCTACACCACCTCAGCAGACACTTAGTGCTGAGCAAGAACCTGATCCTGAGTAGGCGGGTCCATATAAGGAGGCAGCTCCATCATCACATGCCGCACCATCCACATCTTAGTAGGCTTCTCCATTGATGAGTCATTAGCAGGAATTTCCTGAGTAGATTGCACCATCGACAGGGCTTTACTAGTACTAGTATTGATGTACCACCAGATATTTGAAATTTATATACAGTTATATTATATTTGTATATTTTTGACATTATACAATTATATATATATAAATACACACACACACACACACACACACACACATATATATATATATTTCCATGTATTTTATGTTCATGTTGATGTACTTAATTTACATGTTGGTGTTCATAATGATGTGTATATTGTTAGGTCATGTTAGATATGTTCATTTAATATGCTTGTAGATAGATATGTATATGGTAGCAGTTATTTTATATGAGATGTATATTTGATGTTTGTGTTGTGATGATGTTATACAACGCTTGTGTTTTGTTAGATGATCATGATCACGATTATTAGATGATGTTAGCCAATTTGAATTTGTATTTTAGTCGAATATGATTTTTGTACTATGGTTATCATGATCATGATGTTTATTTTTAATATTAAATCATGATATTTATTAAATATTATGTCGTGATTGTAATCAAAATTTTAAGTTTAATTGTATGTAAAATTGTAATTTTAATTTTAATTTGTAATTGTAATTTTAATTTTAATTTTAATTGTAATTGTAATTGTAATTGTAATTGTAATTTTAATTGTATATGAAATTGTAAAATTGTAATTGTAATTGTAATTGTAATTGTGTGTATTGTCATCATTCAATTTTATCAAAATTTTTAAATTTGTAAATTTTTAAAATTGTAAATTAATTGTCAAATTTGAACCATAATTACTACTGTAAGTAAAACGTATATCGTAAATATTGTTAAATTACCATAATTGTAAATTTGCAAATTTTTATGAATATAAATAATTGTAAAATAACAAATCTAGATTAATAATATGAATTTCTGTAACATAATAAAGTTTAGAAAATAATGCTTACATTCATGTTTAGAATTATCATTATTTAATTATGATCTTACATACCAAAAAAGCATTATCCATTTTGAAGTTATCATTCACACACATTTAAATCAATGAATTAGTTGTATTATTTTATGAATTGACATTATAAAAAAATAACTTTATATAGTACGCCACTGTTTTGGAGATCAACATAATTGCAAATTATCAAGTGAAATGATTTTAACATTCACACAATGTGAACCAATTAATTCAAAATACATAATATAATGTTTCGAAAAAAAGAGTCTTAGTTATAAGGTAATTAAGTCATCCTCTTTATAAAAACCCATCTTAAAAAATATAATTTATGAAATAACACATGTACCATATCACTCTCGATTCTCATGATCACTGTCATTATCTTCCATCTCGCTTGGCATGATAACAATATTGTTCTCAAAAATATGTTTTGTTCAAGGGCCATGTCTCAATATGAACCAACAATCCCTATCCAACACATATGGGTAAAAAATCACCTGGTTGCAGTGTTTGGGGAAACATAGGGCTCCTTAGCTTCATCCCACATCTTTCTAGAGTTGATACATATTATCCTATTATCATGATATTGATTTAAATTATTCTGATCAAAGGTGTCCCACCACTTGCACCTAAGAATAACACATTGGAAAGAAGAGAAATCCACTTCAATGATCTCTTGTATCTTTCTGGCATAACCTAATGTCCCCTGTACTAGGTTTTGATCACGCTGGCTAGCTTGACTAGATTGATCTAAAGTGACTTCCACTCCACAGTCTTCTGGCATGTGTCCATCATCGACATTTTTTGAGCGAAAATGGTGTCCATATGCCCACATATATGGGAACAAAGTGACGTATAAAAAAGTTAAAAAATCATAGTGTCATGTGTCTTATAATAACCCAACTATTAAAATATGAAATATATATGTAATTACATTTAAAATGTGCATTATTAACGAGTGGGTGCACCCAATCCCTACATATAGCACATCCTCTTCAGCACACGTGTAACAACCGGTTGCTCCATATTTCTCTTTGACATGGTCAACAACCCAACTGTTGGGGCATATTTTTTGCATATTTTATTTTAAATGATCGGGATAAGGCACACTTCTACCATTCAACCATCTCAATTATTTCATATCACTATCCCATTTCATCCTCTTTTTTTCGTATAATGGGACCCATGGTTGTGTCACCTCGGAATTGTAAAGAACGAATTTATTAATTGCTTGAATTTATGCATTCACTGATGAAATAAATCCGACATATAGTACATATGAGATCTAAGAATACATTATTTTGAAGTTCAACATGAACATTTAATTTGTGTAAGTTTGAAAAATTATAATTCGCTTACTCCTTATCAAGTTCCAATTCGTGTTTTTTTGGAGCAACTCCCCTTCTCTTTTGTTTTCATCCCTTTCATTGTCCCAAATCACCACACCTGATCTATTGTCGATCTTCTTGATGTACTCACTGGCATAATAGAAAGACTCATACGATATGTACCCCTCTATGATATACCCCTCGAGCTTTTCCCTTTTTCGAACAAAACCTTTCAATTTCTTCATGTACCTCTCTAAGAAGAACATCCAATGAAAAGAAACCACTCTAACTAATTCAACCTCATCTACTAGGTGTATTAGAAGATTAACTTGCAAGTCCATGAAACTCATCGGCGGTTCCTTCTCAAACATACAAACAATATAAACTATCTCTTGACGCCACTGTGGAATGCTAGCCATGTGAATCTCCTTTGATGTGACCCAACGTACAAATGTAGATAATTTAGATATGGCACATCCTAGGTCTTGGGGGAATTAATTTTTCACACAACCACAAACAAACAAAGGATAATGACACTACAAAGTTATAAACACATGCAATAATATACAAATTTTTTTATGTTTGATGATCTCTGCATGGGATAAAATTTATTAATATAACAAATAATAACATCATGCTTTTGACATTATACCCGCTCTTAGAAGATTTAAATGGTCACGTGATTTCAACCCCAAAAAAGGTCATCCACGGTGAAGCAGCGTCGTAGTGAAGAGCCATATGAATATGGCACCCTCACACCCATTATAAATTCCTTTTCCAAAGAAAGATCATTTTTTTTTTTAAATCCATGGGACATCATCTTCTTTGAAATACCATGAATTAGAGGGACTCGCACCTGCCTCTGATCTTGTACTTTCTAATCATCTTGGCCAATGTTTATTTTTAGTTTTGGAAGTAATAATATCTTTCTTAACAACCAATGTGTCACTTTGTTTCGATGATATGTGCCTCCATAAAGAATATGAAACATTTTTAAATATATGCATGGGATCTAATAAGTGGGTAATCTTAAGATGCTCCCAATATGGTAGGTTATAAAATATATATGTCCTTTTCATCCCAATGGGCAATTTCTCAACAATTATTATTACTATCATTGTCCGAGAATTATGGCTATAAAATGCAATGTTACGATTGGCAGGGTGAAGCAACTATCTATTTTCATCTACCAAATGCGCCTTGCGGTATAATTCTCCTGATAAGAGCTTCCGAAATTTTGGAGATGTTTGAATATTTTGTGCATATAAACTTGATTATGAATCTGCATGAACCTGAAAATTTTTATACATTAAATTTATTGAGCTGATTGACATGGATTAAAAAAAAAAAATCAGTTAGATCATAAAAATATAAATAAAATTTGAAGTAAATATTACGTCTCGAGATAGATAGGGAGAACTCTGTGATGGAAATTGACAAATATCATGGAACAAGCTGGATTTTGAAGAATTGTCCATTTGATATAATTATGATATTTTCTCCATGCATCTGAGAAAAATCAACAATAAATTTTGGTGTACATAGCTAAAATTAATTTTGGTGCCTTAAAAATGGACTTCTTATTATCAGTGCTAATGTACAATTAACCGCACCGGTGTGTTTTAGTTACTATGCACCAGCGCTGTGTTATTAATTGATGCACAAATGTGGTTAGATAACAAACACGCCGAATAGCTACAAATAAAGAAGTACAACTTTATTTTTTTTAAATGAAAAAAGAAGTAAATCAAAAAATGGGCGAAAATTTATTTTTGGAAATCTAATTTCATAAAAAAATTCTTTAAATAGTAAAAACTATTCATTATTTCATTATTTTTGCAAAAATATTCAAGGAGAGATTTTCACTAGAGACATACCTGGAGCAAGAGAGCATGAGAGCACTGTGGAGCAGTGAAATACTTTTGAACAACAAAACTATTTAGAGAATCATAATTTCCAACATCTGGTGATTCAAACCTTGTAGTATAGTAAAAATGTTAAATTTTACTGTAGCAATTGTTTTTTTTATAGTTTCTGTTTAATTTAATACATGGTAAGTAAAAAATTTAAATTTTTTTGTGCATTTAAAAAAAAAAAATCCATTCTTATGCTAAACCCTTGATTCTTCTAGTTTCTACCCTTGCTTCTTCTTCTTATTATAGTGCATTGTGCATGTACTGTTTGATATATATATATATATATATATATATATATATATATATATATATATATATATATATATTAATCGATGTGCCCTGTGTAAAAAAAATAGAACATGCACATGAAAATGAATTGCTGTTTAATTCATTTGGAGTAGTGTTGGATTTTAATGAAAGGGGGGGAAACTTTTGCAAAAATTTGAGGGATCTAATGGAACAAATGTATAGATGGTATTGCCACTTACAATACAAAAAGCAATCCAATGATTCCAAGAACCATATTTTATCTAAACTATGGGATGATTTTCTAGGGAATTGGTCAATGAGACATGTCAGGCTTTTAATAGAAAAAACACAAAAAAGAAGAAGGAATGGAAATATATAATATTCCTTTATATGTTTTTCTAGAATTATATGTATATGTTAATAGAAAGTAATCATTTAGAAATATCACTTTTGTTATATTTACTTTTCATATATCAATATAAAAATTAAATAGTTTGTTTTCATGTTACATTTTCACGAAGATTATGAAAATCTCAAAGGATGAACGAGCTGATATCACAGATATGCCAGTAGGAATGTCTAAAAAGGTGTACAAGGAGATGATAAAATAAATGGACATATTTCCATCGCACTAGGAGTGATATCAACAAAAACGTGCTTCAAATGTAATAGATAAGCATTGGATTTTTCGATTAGGTACAATAAATAAAAAATTTAACATTAAATATTAATTTTCAAGTATTTTTCTTGCATAAAAGAAAAGAAAATGGAACCCATTCAGCACATAAAATAGGACGACAAGGAAGAAAAGGGTTGATATCTAAGTTTGTGAGTAATTTTTACTTCCTTATAACAACTTAACTAGACTTCATTTTTGTATATTTTAAGTTGTGTTACAACAATCATCATTTAACATCTTCAAACAGGTGCTAATATACAAAGAAGAACCATGATATGAATTGATTGACATTGGGTTAAATATGGGTTGTCAGTATATGTTGGTATATCAAAAATTAATTGTGGAATTTGTAAGCATCTATCGATTTTGTTTTACTTAGATCCGTTTATAATTAATAGAACAAAAAAATCTTTTATATTAAATATATGATTTGTTATAAGGTATAAAAATTGAAGGAAACAAAGTATGGAACTGTGCCAACAAATGAATTGTTGAAAGATGACATAAAATTTGGTTTTGAAAGAATGTGTATAGTTCATGAGTCAATCCTTGCTATGGTACATTTCTTTTCGATTTACATTGATGTATATTATTTAATATTGCAATTTTCATTATTCTCACCAATGTATAGAGACTGATTAGAGTTTATTTTTATGTTTATAGATGGAGGTTGAATAAGAAGAAAACAATAAACACCGTGAACAAAGCATTCCTCAAAATTACCCAAGTCGTGGAAGTAGCTTGAACAGTGACAACAATTTTAGCGAATAATGGTGATAAATATGTTTGGATATCAAAGCAAGGCGTTATATTTTTTGAAATATTTGTGTGTGAAATTAGACATTTTGTTTAATGTAATGGACATAGTTTCCTAATTGAAAGACAAAGGGATAACAACAATTGTCCCATTTTGTATGACAAAGGGTGTCTCATTCATATATATATAATAAAATGCGTTTTACTTTATTCTATTGCGTACTCTATTGTTATTGAGAAATTTTACACCGTTGATTTACTATATGGATGATTAATTATTATATGAAGATATGCGATATATGATTATATGATATAGCAAATTAATGATTGTACATTTTCCTTAGGAGGCCCATTTTAGACCTCAAAATTCCCCTAATGGTATCCGCTATTTGTGGCCATTATGGGCACTACACCCATCATTGCCTAGAAATTCCGTGATAGAGGGACACCTTGCACGCCATCGAGCAATAATATCAAGAGGATCCCTCCATCCAGTCAACTAGAGATGAAATTCGCATCATTTTATACCTACAGGAGGAATGACAGTCACCAAAAATACTCCGATCCGTCCCCCCTCCCCCTATCGAGCACTGTGCACTTTGTAAAAAAACAGATCATTTCATCGTTGAATGTCCAGCCCTATAATGGTTTCAGTGATGGTATCCTATCCATGTAGTATACTACGCTGACCTTCTAGCCACCCAGTATTCATGTCATATATGTGGTGGAAATCACCCATTATGCCATTATCACTACATCCCTCGATTCCATGCAGTGCTAACTAGTTTACGCATGGCCGTAGTATGCCTCTCCCTAGAAGACAACTCTAATACAGAATCCATAGATAGCTCAATGATGAAAGAGGATGTGAGGAGTAGATCCATCCTCTTCCTGGCAGTTGAAAAGCGACCGGTCGGGGAAATATTTGTCACCACCAATCACCCTCCACGGAGAAGACGAACATGTGTGTTATGTAACACATGCAATCATGTGGTTGCCGCATGCCCTGAACTAGAAGAAGTATGCCGCTGGTACCCGATCACATCGCCAATTGAACAGGACGGTAACCCCCACGTAAGGCTATTTTTCCTAGTGTGTCAGAGCAACCACCATGAGCAACACTATATGTATATCTCGCAAGTGCGCCCTCTAATTTACATGACACATATGTTAGAGATGAAATGCTGAGATCTCATCAATCCAGAGCCCAAAATCCCTAATGAAAGGCAGATCGTGCACAAGCAGTGTACTCCATACCCATTCCAGCATATTGGGTGAGCTAAGAAGATGGTCCAACCAAGCACGACCCATGTTCGGCCTAGGACAACATGTGGGCTATGCAACAGAATTTTCCACCAGGTCAATCAGTGTGAATATCTGAAGTACCTCGCAAACAATTTTTGCATAGTCTCTTCCCTCCCACAAAGAAATCTCTATAACCAAGAGAAGATCACGCACTGCTATTGCCGGATTTGCTCACACTTTCATCATATAATAAAATGTGATCATCCCCCAAATCTTAGAGTGGCAAGAGCAGCGTTAGGTCTACACTAGCCATGGGAGCTAGAAATACCCAAGCCAAAAACTCAGAAATGATAGTAGAGGATCATCTCCCCTACGTCTGATCCCTTCCGAGCGTTGACTTTTGGGATGAAGAGTAGTGTTGGTTCCCACACAATCTACTCAGTTGGCACATTTGTACCGTGCACCATTTGCATCGGTCAAAACCATGAACCATAGGCATGCCCGTTAATGGAAACATTCAGGCATCTTTGTACCAGGCACAACTTCCAACACATGGAAAGTTCCCAACCTAAAGAGGAATCTAGCTTTTTTCTCATTCAAACTCCCATGATGAAAATTCCTACCCCACAAAACACCGACGACATGATACACCATAGACGATTCATATCATCATGTCTCGGAACCACGACTCGGGCTTTCTACTCATCTGTGATAGGTGTCAAGTTAGCTGCAACTACAAGAGTAGCTGTTATTTGCAGAAGCCGGATTATCCACAGTATCATAAAACAATTTTTGAAGTTTCAAATCCCAATGGGGATCCATCTTCACGACGAGAAATGAATGAAGAATGAAAGGTCACAAGAGGTCAAGGTATAAATAGTGAAGGCAAGAATTAATTTAAAAAAATTATTTTATTAAATTTTTTAACTAAAGTATTTTCTTTTTCTCTTAAGCTTATTATTATAATGTCATTTTAAATGATAAATATTTAAAAAGTTTTAATAATTTTTTTTTTTTAAATAATTAAATTTTTATTTTTAGTCATCTATATTATTAATTGAATTAATTCTAATTCTAAAATTAAACCCTTAACATAAATTCTAATATATTATAAATTTAATATTTAATGTCTGAAAATAATTACAATGTCTAATTTTAGGAATTTGGCTTCTGTGATCCATAAAATGTGTATACGAATTTTCGGTGAAAATCACATGTAAGAAATTTTTGTCCACGCATTTCGAACCAGCCAGTGTGGTTCATCATCACGACAAGATGAGAAATCTCATCAAGAAACCTGTTTAAATATATAAGGACAACTCCAACTAGCCATTGAAAAAACGGATAGTTTGACTAGAATAAGAAATTTGTCAAATTTTATTTTATTTTATCCTTCAATTATATTTTAATTTAATTATATTTGAATATGAGCTAGTATTAATACTTATTATAATTTAATATTAATACTTTTTAAATTATTTTTACTATTTTAATATCTAAAAAATAACTAAATAAATAATTTTTTTTAATAATAATAATAAATAAATAAATAAAATAAAAAAATAAAATAAAATAAAATAAAATAAAAAAATAAAATAATTAATTAATAGATAAATAAATAATAATAATGATAATAATTAATTAATTCAATATTACTAAATAGGTAATTAACAAATTAAATCATAAGGAAATTACTCATAATAAAAAACATACTAATCAAAATTAAAATAATAAAATAAAAGGAACAAACAAGGAGAGAGGAATCAAGAGCTAGAGAAGAAAGAACGATGAGAGGGAACAAAAGGGGCAGGGGAAAACTCCACCAATCATCCCTATTAAGGTTAACCGGCCTCTTTTCGATTTCCAAGGCTTCCCTCAACTTTTGGTGGTGGAAATGGTCAATCCTTGCAATAACTTCAGTATCTTCAATACAAATATGATGATTGGATTTTTCAGCATGCTCTGCTAAGGTAGAGGTCTGAGATCTACCATGTGCGACATGTTCATGAATTCTTTGATTAATTGATCGACCAGTTACACCTATGTAAGGTGTCCCACAGGAAAAAATATCTAAGTTATATTAATGTAAGGGAAAAAATTAAATAACACTAATATGACATGATTTTTAATCTTAAAAATATACCTAAATATATGATACTAAATGAATTTTAATCAATTCTCATTAATTAAACCCTAATAAATTTTCAACTTTAAAATTTTAAATTTCACATTAATTAATTTTTAATAAATTCAAATTCTAAAAGCTTATTAAATTCATAATATCCCTAAAATAATAATTAATGTCTAAAATTAAAATCAAAGTCTAAATTTTATTTAACTTCTAGAGTAACCAAATTTGATAAATTCTAACCTAAGATAGTGAAATTAAATTATAAATGTAAGAGAAAATATTAATTAACACTAATATGATAGTTTTTAAATAATATACCTAAATATAAGTTACTCAATGAATTTAATCAATTATCATTAATCAAACCATAATAAATGTTAATTCTAATATTATTTATTTATTTTTTCATATTAATTAATTCCTAATAAATTTTAATTCTAAAACTTTTTTATAAGTTACATTTAAATTTTTAATTTTTAATAAGCTTCCATTTACTCATAATAAATATTAATTAATTAATTTTTATTAATAGAATAAAAATTAATTAATGATAATAATTATTACGAGTAAGTGGAATAATAAGAGTTTCTGAGCTGAAACGACCCTAAACTAGTTAACTAAAAAGGAAGGAGAAGTATACCTGCAAAATTACACCTTGGATGAGGACGAACCTAGGGAGAAAATCTATCTAATAAAAGGTTTCCAACTGTCACTAATATCCTCCATCTCTGTTGATGTTATGCGGGTGTTTTATAATCTCCACTACTTCTCTAATCTTACATCTCTGATATTGTTCCTCCCTTGCAATGATTCTAGCATCCTCAAGGCGTAAGTGATGTTTTACTTTTGAGGAATGATCAGCAAGAGCCGAGGTTCGTGATCGCTCATGTTTAGTATCGGCACCATGCTATTTCATACACTTCTAAAGAGAGCGCCCAGTTTCGCCAATATAACTCTTCCCACAAGAATAGTCAACACCTTTAAGATGACCCCCACTAATGCTATCTTTAACTGAGCGCATATTTTGTCTAATGGTTCTTGCTGCTGAGAATTGTGAAAAATGTTACTCTTCCCCAAAACCCTGGAAATATTATCTGTCACAACCTTAATGTATGGAAAAAAACCCCTTACACCCCTCTCTTGAGGATCCTGCCATTTCTTGGACACGATTGCGCTTTTTTCTCTGTTTATGGCTTTCCTGATTTCTCTTTCCTTATACCCTAAACCCAAGAAAACATATGTTAGGTGAGATATTTCTTCCTCCAGGTGCTCCTCATTTGATATTCTTAGGGCTCTTATAGCAAGAGTGTTGAGAACACCAAATTTTTTAGCAGGGTGATGGTAAGATTCAACATGAAGGTATCTTTCAGTATGGGTTTTCTTCCTAAAAACTTGATGCCGTAATGTTCCATCTTATTTTCTGGTAACCAGTACATCCAAGAAAGGAATGCTCCTATTTTCTTCGATCTCCTTGGTAAACTTAATTTATGAGGAAATTGAGTTGAGTTGATCAAATAATTTCTCGAGGTTTTCCCTACCATGCGACCACGTTATGTTAGTGTCGTCTACAAATCTCTTCCACCAAGCTGGACTTAATGGAAAGGAAGCAAGGGCTTTCTTCTCAAATTTTTCCATGAATAAGTTGGCCAAAATAGGTGAGATTGGTGATTCCATTGCGACACCAGATACCTGCTCATAGAATTCTCCTTGGAAGCTGAAGAAGGTGGATCGTAAACAAATATTATCAAGCTTGGCTGTTTCATGATCTGTGACCTCATTAATAACCTGCATTGCTTCATCTAAAGGGATTTTGGTAAACAATGAAACAACATCAAAGCTTACCAGGATGTCATTCTCCTCCATCCTCCACCCTCTCTTTTTCAATAAGCCTGATGAAGTCACTTGAGTCCTTGATAAAGGAATCAGTGTTCCCAAGAAGAGGTTTGAGAATTTTTGCGACATATTTCACTAGTGCATAGGTGGGGGATCCGACGGTATTGATAATTGGTCTAAGACGAACCCAATATTTATGAATCTTAGGAAGCCCATAAATTTTCGGAGTGACCTCACAAGAGGGTGTCAATTTCTTCTTCAACTTATCATCGAGATGGGAGTTCGAGACTGCCTTCTTAACATCTCTTAAGATATTTGGTAAGTGGTTGGAATTCAACTTCTTATTACTGCCACAATCAAGATGCTCTTTCATTTTTTCTAATATAATCCTCCTTATCTGAAATGATAGTAGCCCCTCCGTATGCACCAACGATGGTGCAAACCTAATCTGTATGCACCCTGTCGAGTAGCTATACCAACGACTATGCAAACCCAATACGTATGCACCCTTTTGACCACGTCTGATTCCACTACTTCGACGATGGAATCCTTTTCATGTCTGTCGACTAGCTCTATTAGGACTAAACCTCTTCCTCATAGCCTTGCGCAGAATAAATCCTGCTTAGGATCCTTACTTCATTAAGATGAGGGCATTCTTGAGGCCACGACGGAGCTAGATTATCCATGGGAGGCAATGCATCACCACTCATTTTTTCTCCCTTGAAAAATGTCCAGTCCTGACAAGACTGGAGAACAAGAGATTTATGCGATTGAATCAGAAGATTTCCTCCCATTAGGAAAGGTCGATTGGTTCAAGAACCCCATTTCAGCGCTTGATGTGTTCGAGGAAGGAAACATGTCAAACATTTCACCTACCATCAAGGTGAATATATCTCCAAATCCTGGAAAGGTCGAAGAATTATCACTGGGGGCAGCATGTTCACTAGATGAGATAACCTCTTACACCCACTTTCTATAAGAGTATTAAGATATCTTAGCATGGGACTACTCAGAGATTCCTAGGCTTAGTCCCTGTATCGTAGAGCACCATATTGACACCTGGCCTCATGTACCCCCAATATTCTAGAAACATCATCAACCACACCCATCTAGGGTAGAATAAATAAAATAAGAAATCAACAAGCTTCACAAAGCTAGTTTTATCTACCCCATCACTTACACGTCTTGGTTTTCCAACTCTATTCCCATCATGAAAAAATAGGGCACCATACACATTTGCACTGATTTTCGCAATTTGAACAAAGCATGTACCAAGGACAATTACCCTACCCCATTCATCGACCAAGTCATTGATGCTTGTGCAGGTCACAATGCCCTCTCCTTCATGGATGACTTCTCTGGGTACAATCAAATTCAAATCCGCCACATCGACCAGTATAAAACCGCATTCACTACCCTCTTGGGAAAATTCACATACATGGTAATGCTATTCAGCCTAAAGAATGCTAGAGAAACCTTCCAAAGGGCCATGAATTATATCTTTCATGACTTGGCACACCTTATCCTCACATACTTGGAAGACCTCACCATCCGATCCAAGAAGTGCTTAGATCACCTCGAGGATCTGCGACTGATATCCCAATGATGACAGTAGTAAAAAATATGCTTGAACCCCATTAGGTGCATCTTCTATGTCATAGTAGGAATAATTTTAGGTTTTATAATGTCCTATCAAGGAATTTGAGTGGACCCCCTCAAGGTCTAAGCCATCAAAGAGGTACCTCCAACTCGAACCCTCAGGCAACTGCAAAGCTTGCAGGGGAAGGCCAATTTTCTCAGACGTTTCATCCTAGATTATGCCACTTGTGCTAAAGGATTCCTATGGCTCCTTGGCCAGGACATCCCATTCAAATGGGATGACTAGGCCCAACAAGAATTTTACACGCTGAGAGACACATTGTCTTCAACACTACTGATCAGTCCCCTAGACTACAACAATGACTACATCCTGTATCTATTAGCATCCGAGACTTCTTTGTCTGGAGTATTGATCCATGAGGGCCCAGATGGGAAGGAGCTCATAATCTATTACGTTAGAAAAACCTTATCAGGCCCTGCATTAAGATATGAGCCCGAAGAAAATAATTCCCTAGCGCTAATTCATGCAGTCCAAAAAATTCGCCACTACATCATCTTAAAGCCCAAAATAGTCGTCGCAGATATTAATCCCATAAAACATATGCTCATGCGTCATTTAATGAACCAAAAATACACCTGCTGGATAGTCATTATACAAGAATACAACTTACAATTTTTCTCCCCCAAGAGAAAAAATGCACTAGTCTTAACAGAGTTCATTACAGACCTCCAAATTCATACCAAAGGATCACGAGTCAATGATTCACTATTAGACGAACATGTCTTCCTCATAGAAATTGATGACCCTTGGTATGGAAATATCCTTATCTTTTTAGGAACCCAAAATTTTATACCCCACCTTACTCGTGACGACCGTCAGCGCATTCGCCACCAAGCCCCCCGATACCTCCTTATGGGAGATGTCTTATAATGATGGGGCATCAACACCATTTTATGATGATGCCTTACTCATGACCAAGTAGAAAAATCCCTTAATGGATACCACAGTGGAGATTATAGTGGCCACCTCTCTGAAATGGCCACCGCCCAAAAATTCCTACGGGTAGGATATTCCTAGGCCACCTTATTTCGTGACTACATTTCAATAGTCAAGAGGTGAGAGAAATGTCAATGATTCACTCACAAGGAAAGATCACCTCTCACTCCCCTGCACCCTATCATCGTCGTTGGTCCCTTTTGTAAATGGGGGATCGACTTCATGACTTGCAACCTTGCATCGTTTGGCAATCAAAATTATATTATTGTAGCTTTCAATTATTTCACCAAGTGCGTAGAGACTATGCCCACATATGACAACACCGCATAAACCATTGCACGATTTCTGTTTAACCATGTCATTTCCCGATGCAGTGTACCCAAAGAGTTAGTCTCTGACCATGGGAAACACTTTGAAAATAAATTTTTTCAAGAGATATCTCACCATCTTGAATTCAAACATGAATTCAAATCACCGTACTACCCAAAATCCAAAGTATATATAGAAGTTGTGAACAAGTCCTCAAAACAATGTTACAATGTATGGTGAATAACCACAAAACAAACTAGCACCACATGATTTTCTCCACCCTGTAGGCATAACACATGATAATGAAAACATCAACAGGGTTCACACCTGTCCACTTGGTGTATGGGGTCAAAGCCGTGATTCCCATAGAACACGAGATCCCAAATTTACATGCCACCATCGAACTCCTCGATGACAATGATCCTCTAGAGCAACGCTTGGTACAACTAGAGTTCGTTGACGAAAGTCAACGACAGTCGCTGCAACAAAATGAGGCCCACAAGAAGCAGGTGAAAGCATCATTCGATCGCAACATCAACCCTCATTCATTTACAGAGGGAGAGTTAGTCCTCCACTATGATGTCATAAAAGAAGCCCTAGGGCTAGGAAAGTTTGAAACCATGTGGAAAGGATCCTACATTATAAAACATTATCTCCTAAAGGGGGCATAAATCTTGATAGACCCAAACGGAACATGCCTCAGCAACCCCGTCAATGGTATTTATCTTAAGAAGTTCTACCAGTAAGGGAAAAGAGAGATTAGCCCTAGAGTCAATGTACATGCACCAAAACATTAATTTTTGATCAATTTGTCACAAAAAATGCTCTAGTGTCACAAATGGATTTTCAACCCTACCATTACTTTGGATTCACTAATGGAGTATCGTGATGGTCTCAAATTTTAGTAGTAGCTGCCTAGGTCATCTATCACCCTGATCGATCACCCTTCTTCACTAACAATGTATGCATCAATTTAGTGACAAAAAATCAAGCAGAATATGACGTTGTCATTGGACTTATGTGCGATGCCTTCAATCAAGGCATCTGCCATTTGTATATCTACCTCAATTCCTAGTTAGTGGTGTTATAGTCAAACCAAGAGTTTTAGGTATGAGATTCACATCTGTTTAGAAAATACTTACATGCAAAAAGGTCAAGCCTTAAATTTGATCACATTACATTCACACATGTGCCAAGAAATTAAAACCAGACAACAGATCACATAGACAACCATATCCTAAAATAGAATGCATCTCGGATAAGCCATCATACATAAAAAACATAGATACCCATCAACACAACACATAATCCGTATACACATATCAACAGGGGACACACAATATAGAGCCGCAAAAATTTCTCTCATATCTATATATATATATATATATATATATCAAAAAATATATGTCTGAGTACAAAAAATAGATCGTGTCTCTCACCCATAACTTAGCCAAAAAATACACATATACAAGTCAACAAAAATAAGGGAGGCACTCTCATAACGAGTGCTTTCCTTGTGTACAACAAGCCTCTACGGTTGTGCTCCCCTAGGTGGGGCATCTCGACCCATGGTTGCTCTCAGTACTAGCACTGAAGCCACTATCAAAACTGAGATTGCCACCTGATGCAAAGTCGATTGATAGCCCCTCTCCTCAGCCATTAGTGTCTCTAACCACACATCATCGAGGTCATCCAAAAACCCTCGGGTATGCATCCCCTAGGTCAAGTGGTCCACTCGACCCGATGCATCCTCTAGAACACGAGCCAGGAACTCTAGAGCATCCATCTGCTTCGTCACCTCTGCAACATGAACCTCTACCGCCTCGGCGTGAGCGGTCACTGTAGCGCACTCAGCAACAGCCTAGCTTCTACCCTCCCTTGAGGGGCCATCCTCCTTGCCAAGTGCTCCACCCCGAGGCTACGTTGGAACCCCTCCCAGTCCCTCAGCTATGCATGGAGCACCTCGTGGCCTCCGGATCGAATCGTGTCCCACCAACCAAGCCATAGAATGCCCTACCTCACCAACATTTGCAAGAGTAGCAAAGCTATGTCAGTGTCATCGTAATACACATATAAGGAATAAAACATAAAAACATACCTGCTGGCCCCCATGCATATCCCACAGGAAGACCCATGTATGGGTCTCCATGGAAGTCCATCCTCGCATAAGGGAAAGGCAGGAATGTATGAGGATTGGCCTCAAACCAAGCCTCTGTAGTAGCGTTCCAATGATGCCCCACTCGACCTCCCCCACCTCGAGGCATCACTAAGGCCCAACTCCTTAGTAGGCACGACCACTGTAGGCCTCAACAACACCACTCTCTCATACATTATGCTACACATGATGCTATCATATGTAAACAAATTAGATCCATCATGGAATTTTGAGATTTTAGCCAACATCCCATCATACTAGTGATGGGAAAAAGAAAAAAAAAAGTGTTTGGCCCTCCGCCGGTGCAAAACATAGATCTGCAGGCCTGACACCCAATTGGGCACAGGTGACCCTGTCAATCACACAATGGCTACCAGAGCACACTACTCAGCCAGGTCAGTTACTAAGGCTATCTAAATACACCCCTCTAAGAGAGGGGCCCTGCCACAATGGTTCGCCAATAATCACTGAAGATCCACTCTCCTAGGGGGAAGTGGATAAGGAAGTGGCTCACCTTGAGGAAGTAGTCCAGCCACAAAGTATATATCCGTCTCGAGAAGGATAGCCAAGCCGCACCCCTACAACACCATAACCTTGCGCCTCCTGTTCCAGCATTGGATCAGGTAGCACAATAAACGATCCTATGATCAAAAGAGGTCATTCTCCAAGAACTTGAGAAGACCCCAACTTGCTAGCTACTGGCATGCATTGGCATCACCTTCTAATGAAACTCAGAGGTCAGGCCAGTCCCTCTCCCTCCACAAAATCTTGTCATCAAACAAGCACACATCAGTGACATTAAAAGAACCAAAAACTGAAAAATTTCCCAAAATGAAATTAAAAAAAAAATTCTTTGGATTTTTGCGTGCTTGTTTCTCAGACAGAAGCGTAAAATGCGTGCCTATTTCTTGCACAGACGCATAAATGGAATGCAAAAATCCATTACATGCATGATAATTTTGTGCAAAACCCTCAGTTTTGCACGAAAACTATGCACCTATTCCTTGATTGCTCGCGCGATCAAGGAAAAAATTTTCCTGGGTTCCGTACAAGCCCAATTTGTACGGATCCTGGCCCAGGAATACTAAAAAAAGTAAAATGGAGGATTTCATGGGGCCTACCTGGCTCAAGAATCACGAGTCTCGAGTACTCAGGCTGACCGCAACGACAAGAACAACTCCGCAAAAGCCTCTGACCTCTCAAAACCTCAAACACTCAAATATCGCAAATGAGCTAAAATGAGCCATATTGGCCTATAAGTCACCCTTTTTAGATTATTTGGAGGATCATAACGAGAGCTTAAAGGGCCCAATTGTATAACTAAAAGCAAAACAGTGATTAGCACCTCATAACGCCCAACACATTCACACCTCCGAGAACATAATTTTTCAGTGCCAACTAGTATGCCCACTCTCATCTTCTTTTCATTTAGCACATTTTTTTCAATAATATTTCAATTAGGAAGATGCTTTACTTGGGGTAATTTTGTTGCGGGTATTGCACAAACAATCCACCATCCCATATACTAAAGGTTCTAGAGCAGGTATCATTCTACGCTTACCATGATAGAGTCCCATAAATACTCTGCATATCTTGACATCATTTCTCCACAAGAAATTAACCATATGTTCCAAGCACCTAACCATGTTTATCATCTGCCCACCTTGCACATGATAAACATCCTTTTTGGTCAGTAGAGCCTCCCATCCACGACGCCCATCACTCAAAGTAGACCATACATCAGAAAAATCATGATGCCATGGCCATACCAATTCAGTCTAGGAAGCACTTCATGCCCAATCATCCAGCATGCATCAAGTCAAATTTTACCATATTGAAATAAAACCCCTTTCCTGGACTACCAGGTTTTGCAAGATGATAGAAAGCGCACCACTGTGCCTCACATTTGGCCTACCATACCCCCATCAGCATAGCCCATCTATGATATTTTCCATCTGCTTCATCAACCCCACACAAGAGACCAACCAATGGGGCCTTCACCCTCAGTTAGAAGACCCTCCTCACATCACTAGTGAGTGAGAACTTTCATGTTTAGGGGTACCCATCTCCGTGTTTTGTACAATCCAATCCCATTGTTTCAGTTTTTTGGTTAGTGTACAAAGACTGCAAATGGTGAACAAAGTCCCCCACTCATCCTTCCATTTTTCCTCCCATGGTAGCAGTCCCTAGTCACCCCTGGTCGGAGTATCACACCTTTCACGCATAAGTCATCATGACATTCATAACCAACATATACCCACCCTGGACATCCTACCGACTCCAGGGATTTCCTCATAAAAAATAGTCATGATTGCTACCAAGCTGTTATTTTATAGTTCGAACTTGGGCCACTAAATCCCTATCATCAATTTTCAGTCACCCCTCACCATCATGCCTATGTTAAACCTATAAAATCTAAGGCCCTAGTCACTTGCATCAGTAAATCTCTCGTTTGGTTGAAGCTTCCTTTTTTTTACTTCAACTCCCATTCTCCAAAATGGAAGCGGTACCTTGGATGGCCCCTCACCACAATAGGGCCATCCTTGGGTGGCATTGCGGGAATCATCATTGCCCACAGATTTCATCGATCCTCCTAAAATTCGAATACAACACAAGATTTCATGTCAAGATGGTATTGTACTTTACAACCATTGCACACTGCTCAAATTCATCGAAGACCCATGCCATTATAAGCATCTCTTTCAGCAATGATTACATGGGAAGGTCCCAGTCATACAGCCATGCATACAATGGGCATTCATATGCCATACCAAGATTACGCATGTGCGCACCACATTATTTTCAAAGAAAAAGTGCCCCTGAGGGAATAAAAAATAGTCGTCATCAACCAAATCAACAGATCACTGCCACACTAGTGACACATATAGAACCTTTATCTGTTAAATATATTTTCTTAGCTAGCCAAAGCATCATGAGGATGGGACATGCCTGCCTCATAGAAAAATTATATTTGTTTTATCATACTATTTCTTGGAGGGTTCCCACAAGACATGGTCACTCTTCAACCCGCTGTAAGGCGTTTAAAACTTTTAGTTATACGCAGGTCTCTCTCTCTGTCTCTACACCGTACACAGAAAAGAAACTATAATGTATTTCAGCTATACAGTTCTTCCTAGACCTCATGCATTAGGGGGCAACTATTATCATTGGAAAATCCGACAAGCAAATATGACATTGTTAAATGTCAGGCAAAAGGATTTACAGGGATGAGGCACATTAGAGGATCAAAAAAATTTAAAATATCTCTGAAAAATCAAATTGCGCACCAAGTAGGCAAAATGCGCCTTTGCATGCATTTTTCTTCGATAAGCGCACCTTTCCGTGGCTTTTCCTTGAAAATTCATGTGGCCCTGGGAGTGGCGGAAGTCACTTTCCAAGACCAGAATGCACACTCCAAGAAATGATCCCACACTTGATGCCACCTAAGGACAACCGCCTAAGCCACCGTGGGACCTCAAGGGAGCACACGAAGGAATCAAGTAGCACACAATGGAATCAACCATCTCTCTTGGGTCACCATCCACCAATGTAGCAAGAGAGGGAAGGAGAATTTGAATTCATATATTAAAGGCCAACAAGAGATGAAGAAAGGGAGAGAACATTATTATGCTGGCCAAAATTGCTTTGAGGAAATCCAATAGTGTGCAATCCAGAGCAGAAGTAGAGAGGGGATTCGGTTTTTGGCCATCCAACAACTTCAATCCTTTGGAGTAGAGAGAGAGACCTTGCACCAAGCAGCTAGTAGATAAAAACTTCCTTTCATCAGGTCTTACAACTCCATAGTTCTAAGGGCCCATTGGCAAGTGTGTAAACGTAGCATATTTCTTCCTAACAACAAGCAATAAGAGGGGACATTGATGCCACTATTACTATTACTATTATGTTTGACTCTTTATGATATTTCATTTTTATGTTTAGTTTAGTCTTGTTTTCTCTCTACATATGCATACTATATCATGATTTAGTGTGTTTAATGTTTTATAGCATGTTCACAAACTTTCTAACTCTTTTGTTTATCTTCCTGTGACCAAGGCTTAGAGGCAACAACCACTCCTCCTAAGAAATTGTGGATCGGTACACATGTGCACCAAAACCACAACCACAAATATTATTAATGATTAGAAAATTAATATGTAAGTTGAACATATATACATTTTAAAAAATATATAACAAAATTTTTAACCATGGAATTCATCCCATTTTATCATGGAAATTTCAATTCAGACCTGGCTATCAATACCACAAGCCCAAAAAATCACAAATCATTTCATATCACAATATATATATATATATATGGAAACTATTTTTGAAATAAATTATTTCCTTTGATTTAAGTATATTACTAACAATATTCTATAATATTGTATGGAGTTTAAATCCCTACTATCCACATAATTATTGTTATTGGTAATTTTGGGGGACGACGGTGTGGTGAGGCGATCGTATCACTAAAATTTTATCCCCTCCACCCGGTTTCAAATGCCATAGGGGGACACCATGTCCTGTCATAGTAAGAATCGAAGGATAGGTGATCTAAATGGGAATATTAGTTTTGTTGTGCTAAGATCCAATTCAGAATATAAAGAAAGTGCATGACTATTGAGGTTCATTGAAAGTTTCGTATCAATTTTTATGTGAATTTCATGAGAAAATTAACATAAATAAAACATTGAACAACAACGTATAGCAGACACGAAGATCAGCATAAACACTTTCAAAACATCACATTATGAAGGAATTCACCCCACATCGTCTACTTCTCCTTGGTCCAATTTCTAATGGCTTGGCCTTCTTGAATTATGCTCCAAACTGTGATTACATGTGTTTACAATACTCAAACAACTTTGAAACCTATCTCATAAGTTCCAAAATGCCCAAAAATTCCCTTCTAGCCTCTTTCTGCATCAAATTTGGCCAAAAAATGGTGAAGTTATGACCTCCGCAAGTTTCTCCACTAACTGCTCCACAATTTCCTGGAGGGCCAAGATCATCCTACAAATTCGATCTTTTCCCATGCTAACACGGTGAAAAAATCCTTGTTTTCTGGGTGAAATTTTCACCTCATTAAAATGCTCTCTATGGCCTATGGTGGAAAACCATTTTTTAATTAAAGGTCGTCCACGGTTCCGCTAACAGTCGACATGTGGGCCACCCGTGTCGCTGACAGTTAGCATATATTGTGGGGGGGTCAGGGCTAGCCTCCCACCCGAGGTCCCACTAGTGATGGTGACTGGGGATGGGGCTAGACCCCAGCCCCCTCCCCCATATCTTCGACATGTTAACAATGAAAAAAATCCACAATGTATATAGGTTAAGACATGAGCCCTGGTGTAGTGGTAAACATTGGTGCTTTTTGTGTAGATGTTGGCAGTTCAACTCCCAAGAGCTCTGCTCGACCCTTGCCAAAATTTTGCGGCACAATGTGATGCCACGTGGTGGCCCGTGGTTGCACCACATGTTAGCACGTGGTGGCAAAAAATGAACCAATAAAAAACTGCCACAAAGAACCTGTAATACTGTGCCACATGGAACTCTGAGATTCACAGAAGGAAAAAAAAGATTGACGAGTCAACCCGAGACGTAGGCATGCCTAATCAACTGGACGGACTCCTCACTAGGTTGTTCGTAATTTTTTTTAAAATTTGAGTGATTGACAGAGTGGACATAATGTGTTTCTGGGAGCATACGGTGTTGATTTTCCATGAAATGAGTTGTCCCTGATTCATAATGATGAGATCTACGCGGTCGTTTAGGTTCCACACCATTCTAACAACTTTGATTTTTGAGCATAAATTTAAGCACTTGATCACACCTCCCCACGGGAAGCTTTTGGACCCCAAAAAATATTTCATTATTGAATATGTGGATGAGGGTACAATTTCCTTGCCCTTCCTGTCTCAATCCAATAGAATTTTCCAAAAGTAAACAATTTGAGCTTTTCATGAAAACTGATATTGGAAACCGTGTCTTGCTGTTGTAGACACCAATATGCGACAATTTCCTAGAATTTGCAGAACAACAGTCTATCCTTGAAGAAAAAAACTTGTTCCCACCTCGGTCATCAATCAAAGGAAACTTGAATAACTTGGAAAATTTATCACCTCTAACATTGTCGATGTGGCAATTTTTAGCTTGTCTTACCTTGCTCTTTTCAAAATGATCTGTCACTATTTGTTGTACCATTTGGATTTTTTCAATGAACTTATTGGGTTTTTCCATGTCTCCATTAAAATAAACATCCTTCTTACCAATATGACACAACAAATTATGATGCACATGGTAAAAAAATTTCACTACTTGGTTTACTTGACTAAAGCCTAAATGTACATCTTGAAAGTATGCATATTGCTATAAATTTCATGTAAAAAAATGATGTTTGAGTACAATAGTTACACAAATAACATGCCTAGAAGGAATATCAACGAACTTGTCACTTATCTCTTATACCTTTTGGCCAAGTGTAATTGTTGATGAACACCCATAAAATGAAAGTGCCTTTATAGCTGCAACTTAACCGTTGTACCATTAAAATTTTCTGAATGAAATAAAATGGCATAGTCACTTGCATCAACCTGAAACTCAAATGACCTTTTCAAGTTTAAAAGAGCAAATAAAAGCTGAAATGATATTTTTCTTCGAAGCATCGCATGCTTCTTGTTGTTTTCCCACCCACTTGAAGACATTTTTCACACATGTCAATGCAAGCCAAGGAACTACAATAGAAGAAATATTAACAAAATTTTTCCTCCAACATTGGGTTGCTCACAAAAAATCTCTTATTGAGATGAGAATCTTGGGAATTGACCAATCCACAATGGTGTCAAAATTGGAGGTGTATACCTTCAAGTCACCTGCTCCAACATTATAGTCGAATTACATAAAATAATTTTTACCCAACTCATACTTTGACATCTTCAAAAAAAAATTCCCATGCCTTACAACATCAAGTATTTTTTCTCTTCTACATGACATGTTCATAACGAAATTTTCTAAAAATGAAAATGTCATACAAGTGGACCATCACATCTAGAAATGGATCCAATTCATCATTCTTGATATGCATGAAAGTAGTAAGAGTATGAAAAATACCATAAAACATAATAAGTCATTCAAAAGAACCCCATTTGATGTTAAATTTCATCTTCCACATACCTCCTTCAACAACTCTTCTTTGATGAAAGCCACTCCTTTTGTGCCTCAAAATAAAATTCTTTCCATTCTTCTTGGGCACCAACCATAGGTGCACTGCATGGCGGAATATATGGTCGAGTTATTCCATTGTTCAACAACCTTTTGCTTTGCTTTGTTATTTTTTCACTTTGCATTTTTGACATCCAATGTATGCCAATGTCACAAAGAGAACCTTCTTGCTACAAAATATTTACCAAGGATAAAATCCAAAAAATTATTTGGCAAATAACCCAAACAAACTTCACATGGTAAATACTTGTGTAAATGAATGCTTGACACATTTGTGAGATACTGAATGTGTTGCAAATAATCATCCCAAAGTTTATGATGCTTACTAAAATGTACCCAAATAGAAATGCATTTTACAATATGGAATAAATTTGACTCCCAAATTCCTAATACAAAATGACTCATCATCAAGCTAAAATAACATAATAATGCCAAAGAGTCACTCTTGCATATAAATGATTTATTCACAAACAACACTTTTTCAAAATGCTCAAATGTGGGAATATACAACAAGTACTTTAAAAATATTTATATTCAACTAGACAAGTAATTTTTCCATTTATTACCCAAACGAGGTGAATGAACCCTCTACTTGAACTTTTTTTTCCTTCTTGAGTCGCTTCATGGATGGTCCCAACTTGCGCCACTTTTTTGTTTTTTGCTTCCTCTTCAGGTGCTTGCATGACTTGATTTACCTTATTAGGATAAAGTTGTGGATGCAATTTCCAAAAATTCTTGACCCAATGCCCACTGATATTGAAATGATTTCAAACCTTTTTGTGAGACTCTCTTGGCCTAAATATCTTTAAAATTAGATGTGAATTTCCCTTCTTGGTCTCAATTCCAATTGAAATGTTCATCTTCTTAACTAATTCTTTCCTTTTGTGGCACTTAGCTACACAATGGTTAGGCACATGACATAAAGTGCATGAAAAAAATATTAGACAACATGTTATTCAAATCAGAATGTGGTTTGTCATCATAAAAGTACTTTGAATAATTAGGATGCTTATACCTCTCATGGTCGTACTTTGGCTTATGATTTTTATGCAAGGAACTTGAATGGAAAGAGGAACTTGTCTTAGTCTCTTCTTCAACTTGCTTATCTCTCATTGGAGATGTTTTGATTTCATGTCCTCCTTTTGCTTCAGAAGCCAAGATGGTACCAATTCAGGATGAAAATCCAAACATTTTTCCTCCTCATGTCCTCTCTTATGACAAAAAGAATAGCATACCCAAGAGCTATCGCTGTAAGATCATTCTTCCTTTTTGCACATAGCCCAAACCTTCATATCTAGGTGACACCTTTGCCTCAATTGGATGGATAATGCCCGAATTGTTCACTCCAAGGAATCGTCCCTTTTGAAACCCATCTTGGACAAGAGATTTGTTCCTATGCCTTTGCTATGCTTTTCAAAGGCCATAAAAGAGCTTAAATCAACATTTTCATGTAAAGAAAATGCATATAAATGCTTACCATTTTACTCATCTTTTGAGTGAGGGACAAATATTCTCTTAAACCATTTCCTGATTCTTGAGGTGTCCTCTTGGACTCTTGGTCTTTCTTCTTTTATCTCTTTGGAGTTTGGTGCTGTTAGAAAATCATCCTCATCATCATGTGGACAAAAGGTGCAAACTTTGCGATCTTCCTTCTCTGAGGGACCTTTTGTACTAGTCTCTTATATAAGATTTTTTGTGGAAAAGGATGATGATGGTGGAGAAGATGGTGGTTTACCACCATTTTCATTACCTCCTCCTCCTCGAGAACACTCTCCTTTTGGCTACAGTCTAGTGTTCCTCTTTTCATAGAAGACTTTCACCATTTTGCCATGTCAAAGAAAGCCTTCCTAAAATCCTTCACATCTTATGACATACTTGCACGCTCTGCTCCATGTGACATGATTACTAAAGTCTCAAGTAGAACATGAGTTGAAACTTGTGGTGGAGATTGTGGCAACTGTGCCCTACTTATCCTTGCTCTAATTTGAGAAATTGGATCCAAAAGTTTGCCTTCTCCTCTCTTGAGCTTCAACTCTGTAAGCATTTAAACACTTGAAAAAAAAATAAATTAATTCTCCTTGCACAAGAAAGCCTAGTGCTCTGATACCAACTTGATTTGAATGGGAATATTAGTTTTTCTATTCTAAGATTCAATTCAGAATATAAAGCAAGTGTTTGATGATTGAGGTTAGTTGCAAGTAGAATATGAGTTTTTATGTGAATTTCATGAGCAAATTAACATAACTAAAAGAATAAACAACAATATCTAACAGACATGAGCATAACCATAAACAATCACACAACAACACATGATGAAAGAGTTCACCCCCCTTGGGCTATGTCTCCTTAGTGCAGCTTCCAATGGCTTGGCCTTATTCTATTATTCTCCAAAGTGTGATTACATGTGTTTACAATGCTCAAAAATTTATGAAAAATGTTCCATTAACTCCAGAATGCCCAAGAATTATTATCTAGGCTCTTTCTGAATTGAATTTGGCCAAACAATCGAGAAGTTATGATCTCCCCAAGTTTGTACACTAATCGCTCCAAAATTTTCTCCACTATAGGCCTACAAATTTGCTCTTTTTTGACTCTAACTTGGTGACAAATTTTTTGTTTTCCACGCGAAATTTTTTTAATTTAAGGTCAACTACCATTCAGCTAACCATTAACATGTGGCCACGACCATTACAATATATTGTGGGGGGCTTAGGGCTAGCCTCCCATTCAAGGTCACCTCGGTGGCAGTGATTAGGGCTTGGGCTAGACCCGAGTCCCCTCCCGCATAGCTGGGACGGATTAACAATGAAACAAAGCCACAACTTATATATGTTAAGACATAACCCGTGGTGTATGCATTTTACCTAGAGTGCTTGTTACGTAGAGGTTAGTAGTTCGACTCCTAGAGGCTCTACTCAACCCTTACCAAATTTTTTTTGCCCTTACCAAATTTTTTTTGGCCCCACGTGATACCATGTGGCGACCCATGGTTGGGCCACATGTCAGCACATGGTTGGCATAAAATGAACCAATAAAAAATTTCCACAAAGAACTTGTAATATGTGCCACTTGGCACTCCCGGATTCATTGAACGTAAAAAAGGATTAACTAGTAAACCAGCCAGGTAGTCATGCTGAATTAGCTTTATAGACTATTGAATGCATATTATTTTTTTAAAAAAATTTCCCTGTTTTACAAAGTTGACAAAATGCATTTATGGGACCATAAGGTGTTGGGTTTTTGCTAAACTAGTTGAGACACATTTAGGACCATGAGGTTAAGTTATTCTAACAAATTTAATTTTTGAGCATAATTTTGAACACATCAATAGGTGTCATGTACACCACATCATGGCATAGGAAGGCTGGAAGGATACATTTCATCTTAGAGTTTTGGATCTTGAAGGATAAGTGTCATGTTAAACTTTGGGATCCCTGCTCCACATTCTTGTGGTCTCCACATGTCTCTATGCTCCACTTTCTCCACATGTCTCTATGCTCCACTTTCTGATGGTCTCTACATGTCTAAGGCTAAATTATGAGTTTATGATATATGTGGCTTATTGACGTTGCTAGTTCACCATCAACTATTTTTCTTTGATACTTAAATTAAAATTATTGAAACACTATTCCAAAATTGACATGCTTATTGACATAATAAATTCAAAACAATGTATTATATTAATAATAAAAATAACAGACAAAACTTAGAATAGATAATAACATGTGTTATGTTAAAGCACTCCATGCTAAAAGGTCACTCATACAAAGTGAGAAAAATCTAGCCATGCTAAGCAATCCATGTTCCATTTTGATGGCTTAGATGGTATTAAATTGGGGCTACTAAGTAGACTCTTAGAAGTGTTAAGCCATATCAAAACTTACATTACCCAAAAAACAAAAAAAAATATAAAAATATACAAATAAAATAATTGACCATAAATAAATCTTTAACATTTTCAAAAAAAAAATAAAAAAAAAAATAATAAAGTTCATATTTCCTTTTATCTTTATTGATGGATATTTATTAAAGATAATTTTATTTATTCTTTTGTATATAAGTATGGAAATGTAATTTTCAATACTTTAAAAATTAAAATTGCAAACATGATATTAAAATGTATCTAACCCTTCTTTATATTCATGCTTAATTATTTTAAATTATATTATATTGTTTGAGCATAATTGATTTGATTTGATATGAATTTTTGAAGATTTTTTTTGGTTAATTTTAACTAAAATTATGCACATTTTTTTAAAAACTAGTTTAACTAGTACCAAAATCTAAAAATGTATTTCAAGTAACAAAAATTTATATTCTTGGTTGAAATTGTGTAGCCCTTTGAAAAATAATATTTCTTATATAAGTTAGACTAGTCATTTATAATAATAATTACAGTCAGTTAAAAATTTAATATTTTATTATAGTGAGTTAAAATTTATTGTAATTAATTAACTAGACATAAATATTTGACCTTCCCACCCAAATTCAAGTTTTATAGAGAATCTGCAACCATTCATCCAAATCACCAGTTTGACCAGTAAACTCTTCAAAATTACTTATTTTCTACCTTATTTATTTAATTTAAAAATATTATATATATATAATTAATTCTCCCAATCACCTAATTATATATATATATAATTAGATGATTGGAAGAATTTAATGATAATCTTCCCACCCAAATAGACTTTTCATTGAGAGAGTAATGTTAACATCCAGCCCAAATTCAAATTTCATTGAAACATGATGCTTTCACTAGGAATACTTCATTGGAATACTAATTAAGTCTTTATTGACTAGATTGACTCTTCTTGAGAATAACAATAAAAATTATAAAAAAAAGTGAAAAAATAGTAATGGAAGAGTTTAATCCGTGACTCTCCCTTGATTCTGGACTATTTATTCATTCTTGAGAATAATAAACCCAAAAAAACCTCAAAATAAATTAAAAAAATAAGTGATAAAATAGATTTGGGTTATGTTATTTGACCACCATATATATTATTAAATAACTAAAATAATCATTTTTATGTTTCATTTACGATTTAGTTTGTCAAAGTATATTATATATTGTAAACGTGACTGTGAAAATATTGTTCAGCTATAGTATTTTCATTTGCAGCCCTATACTGTCACAGGTTTGCAGTCAGACGAGTAATCGACTCGACTTACAGGTTCGCACTCATGCAGAGTTCCAAATCTGCAAACCCTGATAATAGGTAAATTTTTTTAGTGATTTAAACCATTATAATATAGTTTAAATCGTTAAAAATCTTATTTCTCAGTTGTATACAATCCTAACTTTTATTCGATTTCAATCTAAAAGTATATGATATATCTATTCTTTACTTATAACAGGCAATGAAGCTCTATTTTTAACATGCAATCAAGCTCTATTTTTAATAGAAATATTTTTAATGTGTATACTGCAGACTGGTGGTCGAAATAGAGAAACAGAATGAAACGGTTCAGACAAATAAAACAAGTGAAATGAATCCAGATCTGACTGCTGTTGTTGTGCCAAGAAGACTAAACTGGAAAAAGAGAGCAAGACAAAGAAGTCAAATGAATCTAGACAAAGAAGTCAAATGAATACTGTACTTGCTGTGCCAAGAAGACCAAACTGGAAAAAGAGAGCAAAACAGGCATCTCAGGATAGTCTTGTAGGGCAGAGAGTGTCTGGTATGGTAGACGGTTCATTTGATGCAGGCTTCTTAATCACAGTTAAAGTGGGGGATACTGATAAAGTCATGAAAGGATTTGTAATTAAAGAAGGATTGTGCATGCCTGTGTCAAATGCAAATGACATCGCACCCAATATCAATTTTATAAGAAGAGATCCGCGAGTATCTGCCTTCCAAACGTGCTCCGCGTAAACGAAGGGCTAAAACTGTGCAGTCGCCATCAACTCCAGCTTGTTCCATGCCAAATGCTCAGGTACAGACATCAGATTCTATACATAATGATCTTTTCCTTCTTACAGATCTCATCCCTCCTGATCCCCACTCTCCTCCACAGACAATCTGCACTTTGGATGAACAGGTCTCTCCAAATGAACAGCCCATCACTCATTCTCTGCCAACTGACCCTATCCCTACTGAACAACCCATCAGTTATTCTCTGCCAACTGACCCTATCCCTACTGAACAACCCATCACTCATTCTCTTCCAACTGATCCCATCCCTACTGAACCAGGCTCTTCCCCACAGCAAACGATCTCCATTCGGGGTGAACATGTCTGTCCTAAAGAACACCCAATCACTGTGCATGCAGAGCCTGTTGAATCAGAGACCATTGTTGATGCTCATTCTCTGCCACAGCAGCCAACTTATCCCATCTCTGCTGAACAAGATTCTTCCCACAGCAAAAAATGCAGCTAAAATGCAGCCTATGCAGAATCTTTTGAATCACAGATCGTTGCCGCTGAAGATGTTAATCGCCTATAAAGAAGCTGTTGATGCCCTGGATTTGCTATTTCGGCTACTCATGAGTTTTTATTAGTCTTCTCAAGTGATCGGGATACGAATTAGGGTTTTTAAAGTAAGATGCATTGAATTTGTTATTTCAGTTATTAGGTTTTCAATAGTTTTGTAAAGTGACGGGGCAAGTTATCCTATACAGCGTTTCATTTGGCCGTGTTTACTGACTGCATTTGTTATTTTGGTTACAAGGTTTTTAATAGTTTTTAATGTGATTGGGAACATATTCTAGACACTACAGTAAGTCGTATTTTTCCCCTTATGAACCATATTTCTTTTTACTTTATCCTTGGAAGTTATTTATTGATCTTTGTAAAATTTGATGTCTCACCAGAAGTATAAATGGATATAAAAATGTACAAGATTGAATAAACTGCTGTTTTACATTAATTAAAACTGTTTTGGATTGGATTGTTATAATATAGTAATATTAACATATTTAGGTTTTTAATTATTTTTTTTTATAAACTTTAAAATGATTTGTGAATTTTAAAATTACATTGTTTTTTCATTACTGAAATCAGTTATATGGGTACATAAAGAAATATGAGCACAGCTTGGGCTTGCTTGCTAACTGAAAATATCTATCAAAATTCTAGTCAAACTATTTTGTTTAGGCACTAAGTAAATCAAAATTTAACTTATTACAAATTTATATGACCATCAACAGAAACAAACATAAAAACAGGACAATAACAATGCATCCACCATCAACCGAAAAGACTAAACATGAACCACCACCACCATCCTCCATCCTCTATTGTGAAAAACTGAACATTAAACCCATAAGGCTAGAGCTACTCTTTGTGCATTAAGATTCCCAAAACCAACATAAGAAATAAGTCTGGTATGCATTAGCATTGCACAAAGAAAGATGTAATCATACGTCATCAAGTAATTATCAAGTAATCTAGCCAAAGATGTTGCAGTTTTAAAATTACCTTGCAGATCTCTTGCTGATCCCCACTCCCCTCCACAGAAAACAATCTCCACTTTGGATGAACACGTCTCTCCAAAGGAACAACCTATCACTCATTCTCTGCCAACTGACCCTATCCCTACTGAACAGCCCATCACTCATTCTCTGCCAACTGATCCCATCCTTACTGAACCAGACTCTTCCCCACAGCAAACGATCTCCATTCTGGGTGAACATGTCTGTCCTAAAGAAAAACCAATCACTGCGCATGCAGAACCTGTTCAATCAGAGACCATTGTTGATGCTCATTCTCAGCCACAGCAGCCAACTGATCCCAGAACCAGATTCTTCCAACAACAAAAAAATATGAACACGTCTCTCCTAAAATGCAGCTAAACGCAGACTATGCAGAATCTATTGAATCACAGATCGTTGCTGCTGAAGATGTTAATCGCCCATAAAGAAGCTGTTGATGCACCGGATTTTCCATTTCTGCAACTCATGAGTTTTTATTAGTCTTCTCAAGTGAGTCTCATTGAATTTGTTATTTCAGCTATTAGGCTTTCAATAGTTTCTGAAAGTGATTGGGAAAGTTATCCTATAAAGTGTTTCATTTGGCTGTGTAGCGTTTTTTAAACGAACAGTATTAAGCTGTCTATTCATTGCATTTGTTATTTTGGCTACTAGGTTTTTAATAGTTTTTAATGTGATTGGGAACCTATTCTATACACTACTGTAAGTTGTTTTTTTTCCTGATGACTAATGTTTCTTTTTACTTTATTTTGGAAGTGAAATATTGATCTCTGTAAAATTTGATATCCAGCAAAGATGGTTTTAGGTTATGTAGTTATTATTGTATTGAAGAAATATGAATGGATATAAAAATGTAAAACATAGAATAAATTGGTGTTCTATAAAATTTCACATTAATTAAAATAGTTTTGTATTGGATTGTGATAATATAGTAATATTAACATGTTTATGTTTTTAATAATTGTTTCTTGTAAACTTTAAAATGATCTCAATAGATTTAAGGTAAATTTTAAAATTTTATTGTTTTTTCATTACTAAAATCAGTTACATGGGTAAATAGAGAAACATGAGCATGGCTAAATAGAGAAACATGAGCATAGGCTAGGCTTACATGCTAACTAAAAACACTCATCAAAATTGACTATTTTGTTTAGTCACTTGGAAAATCAAAATTCTACCTATTACAAAATTATATAACTATCCACAGATAAAACAAACAAACATAAAAACAAGACAATAACTATGCATCCACCTTCAACCAAGGGGACTAAACATGAACAAAGACCATCATCCTTTATTGTGGAAAACTGAAAATTAATCACATGAACCTACAACTATGCTTTGTGCATTAGTATTCCCAAAACTAGCATAAGAAATAATTCTGGTATGCATTGTCATTATGGTAGCAGAGATGTAGTCATACATCAAGTAATCTAGGGTTCTTAAGAGATAAAAAGAAGTGTTTCAGTTTTAAAATTACATTGTAGATCTCTTGTAAACTTTAAAGTTATCTCAATAGATTTAAGGTGAATTTTAAAATTACATTGTTTGTGATGAATTGAAGTAATCTGTGTTTTTTTTTAATATATATAATTTAATTAGTATGTACCACCACTATATTAGTATTTAATCTATGTATTGTATAGAATTTAGTTTTTTATACTGAATATATGGTATTGCACGTTTTTAAAGTTTAACAAGTGAAAGTTGGATCAAACTAATTAGCTAAAAAAGAACTAGCAAGAGTGATTCATAACCAAATTTTAGCATTTGAAGACAAGATTTAGACAAAAAAAAAAAAAAAAAAAAGATTTTTCCATGGAATTAAGGTTTATTAATGCTTCCCTACTAATGAACATTATATTCTTCTAATTTAACCACTAACATTAGTTCTTGATTCTTCTTGAGCCTGTTTCTCTTTATGAATATGAAAATGTTAAAAAAAAAAAAAAACCTAATGTTGTGTAAAATATCACTATTATTGGAATTGTTTTTGGTTGCATGTTTAATATATGCTAGTATTGAACTAAGCTAAGCTTATATCCTTGGAGCCCTTCTATGAGATACTCTTAAAGGATTTCTTGTAAGGGTTAAAATTTTCTCTATGAAGTTACCATGAAAAATTTAAAATTATATTGTTTATGGTGAATTAAAGTAATATGTAGTGTGTGTTTTATCATTTAATTGAACATGTATGCAATGAATATAGAGTGCTGAATTTTGAGAAAAAGTATGTGTATATGGTATTATTTTTTATATAGGTGGAGAGTATATGGTGTTGAACTTATTTACTATGATTTATTATGGGTTTTATTTATTTATTTTGATTTACTTATAATAAGTGGAATTGGAACCAAAATAGGTGCATAATTTTCTTTCATTACTTTTTTTTTAATATTTTTTTGAACATTTTAGTACACATTCAAGATAAATACCTAGTGAAATAGAGCTAGCAGCAAAGATTATTTGAATGAAAAATTTAAAAAGAGATATAGAAAATTAGTGTTCACAACTTCTTTTATGAAAATGGGTGTTAAATGATAAGGATTGGGAAAAAACAATCAAATCAAGGAGAAGAGGTAAGAAGAAAATAAATAATTTGGTCTTAAGCACTCTGGGTAATAAATTGGATATAAAATCCATGAAAGAAAAAATTGATAAGATCATGACTGTTTGAAGAGCATGAACTAAGTAATTTTTGGTATAAAGCTTAAAATATTAGAACAATATTAAAATAAGTAAAATGTAGTTGGGAAAATAAACAACCATAAATATAGGTTGACTTGTGTGAAGTAAATTGTAATGATTGTTAGGTCCCTATATTACTATTATAGTCCCTTATTGTTGTTAGTGTGTTAGTATGAATCCTTTGTCGAAGTGTACGAAAAAGGACCACTTTAGCTACGCATAACTAATAGCCCTAACAACAAAACTGACTGCCAATATCTTCAGATCTGCGGTTAGTTCAATAGGAAAAGAGCTACAAAACACCAGATCTATGCATGGAAAGACATTAAATAGTAAAAAACAAGGGTTTGCTCCATATACCAATAGACAAGACAAGAACAATTTTTGAAAGAATTTTTATATTAATTGGGCACCTGGGAGGAAAACAAGAAGGTGTATCCAATTCTCCTCAGTGGGATGGGTTCTTGGAAGTCCTCAGCACTTCAGATCTAAGCTTTCTCTCTCTTGGTGTAGAAAACCCAAATGCAAGGAAAGGAGCTCAATGGGAGCTCACGCAGCAAATGATGGAAGAAATGGGACCAAGTGTATAGATCCAGAGTGATCTAATATGCAACAATGGGTCTCAGCTTTTGACGGACTGGTTTGGCATCGGGCCAGGTGTCGATATGGTGTTCGACGATGGCAGGATCGAGTCCGGGCATTTCAGATTAGGACCAGGCGAAAATATCGCGGAATTCTTTGAAAAGCTTGGTGTAAGCTTCGATTTCTTCCGGGGTGCATTGGGCGCCCAAGGTGATATATTCTTCGATTCCTGGTTTGACTGAAATGTCAATTTTGATGGTGGGAGAGATATTGGCCATGTTTCCTTCTTCGAAGCATCGGGGGCAGGGATGGGATTTTTGAACCAATCGACGACATTGGGAATGAAGTCTTTGGTTTCCACAGCATATTGGTCATGGGACTGCTGTGGGAGGAAGTATGCACGATGGTGCATATCGTCCCATGGAAAATCAGGGTGGGTCATGGCTTCCATAATGTCTTCATCAGACTGGAAGATAGGAAGACTGGAGGAAGAAAGGTCACCTGAGGAGGTAGTGATGTGTGACGGGTCATCAGGAGGAGAAGGGCTCAAATGCGCAATGTCAACAGATTCGAGGTCGGCGGAGGAGGAGCCGAGAGCATCTGCAGGTTGAAGGCTAGGTGAACTATCTCGCAAGGATGATGATAGGTACAAAATGGTGGTGGAAGGCTCACTTGGTTCGATAGTAGGAGGAGGAATGTGGATGGGAGTAGGAAGATCCTCGGGGCCTATCGAAAGAGCCTGGAATCGGCGGTACATATCCAAGGAGGAGCGATACTCGTCAAGGCGGGGACAGAGGTGAGTGTAATGGCCGTGGAAATCGCACAAAGCACAAGGGTGATTTGTGCACAAGGTTTTAAGTTTCGGGATAGAGTGTGGGATAGTGACGTAAACTTCGGGAATATCTGAATCGGGAAACGTCTCGTTGACCAGGAGCTTAAGGTGTGGCAATTCAAGGCACATGTGGGTGGCGTGACCGACGATATCGCACAAAGCGCATTGGATGGCGGGCTTTGGCGGTCGCGGAGGGGTAGGGGTTGTCGGGGCGACCGAGTCCTGATGGGTTGCCCCCTGACGAGCTGTGCCTCTCTTCTCGTGGGCCATCAGGATGGGGGAAGGGTCCTGCAGAGGTGCGGGAGGCACAGTGGCGGCGGAGGAAGTGAGGGGGACCGGTTGAACCGGTGTCAAAGCCATGTAGGGTGTGGGGTGACCGGGAGGGGTGGCGGCCGGAGGGTCGAGGTACTAGACGGGGATACCCAAGGTTAGGTTGGGAAAAGAGAGGGTGGTCATCACAGGGATAGAAAATACTCCGGGAGGGGGAGCCAGGAAAGGGATCTGCCCAATAGGGTAATGACCGGGAGGGACAACTCCGAGATGGTTAAGGCCATAGGGAACCGATCGAGGAGGATAAAGAGGGTCAGGGATGCCAGCTGAAGGGGGAGGGCCAGAAGGAGGAGGTCCGGCTGGCAGGGATGAATGGCTAGGAGTGGGTTGCGAAGGGCGAGGGAGAGGTTGCTGACTAGCCGAAGCAGGCCGCTTAAGGGCAGCCTGAGACGATTGCATCATGCAAACATTCGATAAGCTGGGATCCGTGATAGGAGGAGGGGGGAGACAAGGAAAGGTTCCAAGCAGGGAGGAATCCTTGTAAACGCCGGGGGAGACACTGGTCAAGGAATCGACGGTTTGCTTATTGGCTACAGAAGAGATGGTCGTCTCAGGTGAGGTCTGAGAGGTTGGCTCATGATATGTCAACTGGTCAATGGTGACTATCTTTCCATTATGAGGGAAAGACATCTTGCGAAAAACCGCGGATGGGACAGCAGACATAGCATAGGTGTAGCTTCGCCCCAATAGAATGTTGTAGTCTAGCGGGGCGTCTATGACTTCGACGTCAACGCAAACAGTCTTACCGGCGAGAGTGATAGGGAAATTACGAAACAAGCCAATGGGCTGGGAGGCATGACCGTCCCACGCTCGAAGGGTGATCATGGAAGGGGCCAGCTTAGGAGATCCGAGTTACTTCCAAACCGAAGCGGACATCACGCAGGTGGATGCCCCCTCGTCAATTATACACCGAGAAACGATGGCGTTCCGGATTTTGACTAGGATTTGGAAGGCGACGGAAGGAGGAAGGGGAGGATGGTCCGATTGGGTGGCGTCGAAAACAATCATTTGGTCATCAGCAGGATCTACAGCGCCCACGGCAGATAGTAGAGCCTTCTTTTGGGAAGGGCATGACTAGAGGAGTTCCAGAGTAGAAATGGCAGCAGGAGACTGTGCCAAATCATCTACTATGCTATATGAATGGGCAGCTCGACCGGAAGCAACGTTTCAACGTAATGGGCCCTTAGGAATCTTGGTATGAACCTCAACGTTGGGTTGAGGGATATGTAAGAGGCCACTGGGTGTTGAAAGAGGCTCTGTAGAACCTGAAGAAGGAGGCTCAGGAGCAGACTGAGCAGGAGGCTTGGGGTACTGACGAGACCGAGTTTGAAGGTGAAGGTTGATGGGTGTAAGAGAATCAGAGTTCATCATGAGGATTTGGTAATCGGACGAACCAGAAATGGAAGGTGGAGTGGAGGCCCGCCCGTCAGGGGGTTGGGTAGCCACAAATCCTTGCTGAGGGAAAGGATCAGTAAATACAGCCGGTTGAGTAGAGGCCACATTAGGGGGAGCATGAGGGGAGGCATGTTGTCCGCGCAATGTGGCTTGAGACTCCCACATCTGTCGCATCTAGGGTAAGAGTGGACAATCATGGGTGTAATGGCCGTAAACACTGCAACACGAACAAGGCTTGTTAGTACAAAGAGGCCTGTCCGGCTTGGGCTGAGTGCCCTGTTGCTGGTTAGCAGTGTTAGGGTCAACACTTTGAGGATTGGATCCACGAGTACCAGGGGCAGATTGATTTGGATTGCCTCTCTGCCTTCTTTGAGAAGAAGGGGGATTAGTCACACCCTGCTGTGCAAAGACTTGCCCGGAAGGGGGCTGTAGGTGCTGTTGCGGGGGTTGAGGAGGCAAGGGAGGTGGAAGCGCATATGATGGAGGAGCTAGCATACCAGGCTGCGGATAAGGGTAATGGTTAGGTTGAGCAGCATTGAGGTAAGCAGGAGGTTGGACAAAAGGAGGAGGCATGCCGTATCCTAGGTACATGCTACCGGGAGGGGGAAGAGTGCTAGAGGTGCTGGCCCCTCCGGGAGGGAGACCGTAGCCCATAGGAGGTTGAGCGTATGGATGGGATAGGGCTCCAACGATACCGTCGGCGGAATGAGATGCCCTCGGGCCGTTAGCACCACCGGGCCTGGGGAGGTCAGGAAGGACGGTATAAACATAACCAGAATGGGCGTAGATCAGGTCATATTTCAAGGCTGTCTGGAGGGCGGCTTCTTCGGTTTGAGGGAAATGAGAGGTGACATCTTTGCCAATGGGCGTTAAGAGGGAGCAAAGGAACCAGTCCATATAGATCCGATCTTCGAAGGGGGGAGCTCGACATAAGCTGCGTCTTCGTCGCCATTCCTGAACATGGGTAGAAAGGCGGGTCGAAGAGGTTTGCTTAAAGGACGTCAAGAGCTCTGTACCGGTATCGTATCGGAGAGGGAGCTGGAAGTAAGATAGAAAGGCTTGGGCAATGGTCGCAAAGGTGGTATGGGAAGCTGTGGCTTGTTCGACATACCATTTAGAAGCTTCGCCGGTAAGCGTGCGTTGGAACAAACGAAGACAGATGGAGTCATCGGTAATGGAATTGGAGGAACACCACATGTGGAAAGATCGAACATGATTGGTTGGATCTTCTCCAGCAAGGCCTTCGAACTTAGGAATGTCGGAGGGGAGCTTGGTTGGCATAGCAGGCCAACCAACATCGTGGTGAATAGGGTCATTGATCAACTGATTGAAATCGGGGAGGCTGAGGCCTACAATATACGGCAGTAAAGGTGTGGCCGAGGTAGTTCCTGTGGCAGTTCTGCTAGTAGTAGGTCCGGCATTAGGGCCTGGAGGACTACTAGCATTAGGTCCCGGACCAGACATAGTGAAGGTGATAGGGGGAGAACCACGAGGAGAAGGAGAACCCGATGAATCAGGAGAGGAGTCGGAGGGCGGACTCGAGGGAGGACTGGCTCGACGACGGCGGGTCGGAGCAGGTTGATCAACCGGAAACTGAGGGTGAAGGCCAAGAAGTCTCTGGGAAAGGCGCCTTGGGGGCGCAATGACGACAGGAAGAAGGAAACCGACAGGGACAGAAAGGGACTGAATCAAGTGAGGTCAAGGGCAGAAGAGGTGCAGTGACAATTGATTTTAGAGTCTTTGCCAGGCGGTGTTAACCAGGCGCTTCTTCACTTAGGGTTAGTGTGTGGCGTGCGTTAATTTTAATTTTTAAACCCTTCTCGTTTTGAGAGCAAGAAAAAAGTGTGCTGCGTAGCTGAAAATAAACCTACAGAGAACATTATATAAAGCTAAAATAACAGAAAAATAACAGCTACTTGTGCATTGATCTAACCCAAGAAGGGGGGTCTCTCAAAACTAAGCGAAAAAAGGGGAAAAAATCTAGGTAAAACACACGGAAAAGAGGCCAATAGATCTAAGGTCAAAAGGGATAGGGATCTAAAGGATAAAGCTGCTGAAAAGAGGTGCAGATCACAACCAAGAGACAGAGGCAAGGTGGCTGGAAAAAAAGAGGAAATCAACAAAAACTGGGAAGGACAGGGAGGAGGTCCTAAAGAGAGGTCCAGACAAAACAACAAGAGGTGATTTGAAAGGAAAAGAGGCTGATTTAAAGGGACCTAAAAAGGAGGTATCAGATCTGAAAAGGAGAGGCTGAATTTCAGAAAAACAGAGGCTGAAACAGCTAAAAACTCTTCCACAAAGAGTGGAGGGTACTGAAGCCCTAGGAGGCTAGGGTCCCACTTAGATGAGCTAAACAGAGCAAGACCAGGTCAAAAAAGGCTGAAACAGAGGCTGGAAAACCCTGACAGAAGCTTCAGCAGAACCCAAAAAAATTGTAGAAAAAGAGCTGAAAAAAGGGCAGGTCGCAGTTTCTGACCTGTTTTCAGAGCAGGTCACAGAAAAGAGGCTGGAAAGTGCGACCTGGAGGTCCAGGTCACAGGTTTTGGCCCAAAAAGTGTGACCTAACGTTCCGATTGTCTCGGCGACAGAGTTTCAGAAAAGTTGCCGTCTCAGTTGCAACTGGTGTCGCTTACCTGCGCAATAGGGCCAGAAACACACGGAAGTTAGAAATTTTAATGTTTTAGGTTTTTATGTGGGAAAAACAACATAAAAATAGGGAAAATAAACAGCTGAAAAAGAAACCCTAGGGTCTGAAGTAGCTGGATATGCAGGAATATGAAAAAAGACAGCGGTCGTAATTTAAAACCCGTGTGGAGTCACCATTTGTTAGTATGAATCCTTTGTCGAAGTGTACGAAAAAGGACCACTTTAGCTACGCATAACTAATAGCCCTAACAATAGAATTGACTGCCAATATCTTCAGATCTGCAGTTAGTTCAACAGGAAAAGAGCTGCAAAACACCAGATCTATGCATGGAAAGACATTAAACAGTAAAAAACAAGGGTTTGCTCCATATACCAATAGAAAAGACAAGAACAATTTTTGGAAGAATTTTTATATTAATTGGGCACCTGGGAGGAAAACAAGAAGGTGTATCCAATTCTCCTCAGTGGGATGGGTTCTTGGAAGTCCTCAACACTTCAGATATAAGTTTTCTCTCTCTTGGTGTAGAAAACCCAAATGCAAGGAAAGGAGCTCAATGGGAGCTCACGCAGCAAATGATGGAAGAAATGGGACCAAGTGTATAGATCCAGAGTGATCTAATAGGCAACAAAAGGTGAGGAATGATGGGAAGAACCCTCCTATTTATAACAAAATATTGGGCCATTCTAGATCTTGGTGCATGATTAAAATAATGTTAACCAAATCTAGATCCACCTTTTATGGAATATTTTATTATATTTGTTGGAGGGAAAGGGTATTTGACTTGGGTCAAACCCCTTGATTTAGTGAAAAATAAATAAATAAATGATTTATTTATCTTTTTAAGGAAGTGGTTAGAAGATAATCAAATAAATAATGATTTATTTAATTATTTGTGGGTGATTTGGTCATATTTAACAAGGAATATTATCTAAATAAGATTTAAATAATTATTCCTAGAAAATAATAAGATAAATAAGGGTTTATATCATTAATTTCTTTGTTTTTGGGTTAAACATGACTGGGAATAATAATTAAATTATGGTTTAATTAATTATTCCATGAGGAAAATCAAACAAATATAGGTTTGTTTAATATTTCCTTTTGGGGTTTCCTGTTTGGACCATAAACAACCTAATAAATGTGGTTTATTAAGTTATTTAGCATAGTGAAGGCAATTTTACTTAGGGTAAAATTGTTCTTACATGGTGTACTTGGGTCCATCTAATGATAATAGGTTAGATGACCAAAAAATGGTGTAACATAGTGTAACACCCTTATTGTTATTATTGAACCCTTGTAACCCCCATATTGTTATTATTGTGCCCTTAAATTATTATTGTTAGGTCTGCTAGGATTACATTGAGGCCCTACTAGGATTACATTATGGCCCCATGGACTCGTATATATAGAAAAGGAGGTTTTGTAATTTGAATCATCCAAGAATTGTTCATTCATGTAATGTATTGGAGGTTGCCCTCTTGAAGTGGCTTATTTCTAAGGCGTTGATATCTCTTTTCTTCTCTTTTTGGAGACCAAAATTTGGTATTAGAGCTTTGAGATTCTAGGGTTTCGCTGCTCCAAACAAGTCAGTGTGGAATTTTCACTATAAATTTTTTTCTACGAAGGTTCAGAATCTAAATTTTTAGAGTGCGAAGCCAAAATCCTCAGGAACATTGTCAAAAAATTTCAGATCTTGGTTCACAAAATTTTTGGAGATATGATATGTGCAAATTAGGTCATTTTGCACTCCTAAATTTAACCTAAAAAGGTCATCATGGTATTTTTGTAATAATGTGTTTTATACGAAGGTTCAAAAGTTGAAATTTTTAGAGTGCGAAGCCACAATCCTGAGGAATGTCATTAAAAAATTTCAGATATTGGTTCGCCATATTTTCGGAGATATGATCTGTGGACGTTAGGGATTTTTTAGGCTTCTGAATTTCATCTCAAAGAGGTGATCGTGGGAAAATATTCATAGCTCTCTCTCTGAGCATCGGATTGGAATGCTATACAAAGTGGCTGCAAGTGTACGGACTTTAGTTTTCGGTCTATCGATTTCAAAGCCAAAGGAGGAAACAGTGACACGTGGCAAGACATGCAATTTCGCTCTACTGAACTAGTCCAAAATTGGGTCATTGTGGGAGATTGGACATAACTTTGCCTTGAAGAATCCAAATCAGATTATACTTGTGGAATTTGAAAGAAGATTCATAGGGATACTACAGGGCTCAATTTTAGATATTGAGGATCCGAAATTATAGAGATAATTAAATTTCAATATCGAGCTCCTCAAAAGCAACTAAAAGGTGTGTATTTTTTTCTTTTCCAAATTGCATAAGTCTTGTTTGAAGGATCAAGTTGAATTGATTACAAAGGCATATTATAGAATATATATTAGTATTGGATTCTAAAATGGCCCCTAAAAATAATTCAACGCCCATTAAGCCTTTAGAAATCTCTACTATGACTCATGAAGATGAAGAATGGCAACATGACATATCGAAATTACAAGAGCAAGTGCAACAAATTTCGCTCTCGCAAAGAGCAACAAAAAATGACATGGAAGTTTTTAAGAAAGGCGTGGAAACTAAGATGGATGGTTTGAATAAAGGCATGGAATCTAAGATGGATGGTTTGAAGAATGGCATGGAATCTACGATAGATGGCATGGACGCTAGCATGGAATCTAAAATGGAAAACATGAAGAATGATCTAAAAGTAGACATGGAAGGCTTGACAAATTTGATACAAAAAATGTTTCCTAATGGTGAAAAGATAGTAGAGGAAACTCATGATGAGAACAAAATAAATGTTAATTATGATTTCATAAAATCTAATGTTGGTGGGAAGAACCACCATATTCTAAAAATGGATATGAGGAAGTTCGATGGAAAGGATCATGTAACATGGATACTACAGATGGAGCAATATTTTGATCTCCATAATGTGAAAAACACACAAAAGGTACGCATTGCAACTTTACATTTAGAACAAAATACATTTGTATGGTATCGATGGCTTTGCTCCCGTAAAAAAATTGTCAATTGGTCAATTTTTACAGAGGAAATGATAGCACATTATGAGGATACAAAGAGCAACACCTTCTTTAGCCAATTGATAAATCTCAAACAAAAGGGTTTAGTGGGGGAGCACATTGAGGACTTCCAAAAATTGAATATAAGGGTAACTGATATTTCAGAGGAACACAGGATTGATCTCTTCATAGGTACTTTAAAAGATAACATCCAACATGAAGTTCGCGTTTTGGAACCTGATTCATTGGAGAAGGCATTCAGGTTGGCAAGAAAAATTGAATGTAAAATTATGGCGACAAGGAAGCCTACCACTCACTTCTATAAAGAGGAAAGTGTTGCTACTCCTAGATTTCCACAACCTACAAGGTTGACACCACAAAAATTGGAAGAAAAAAGAGCAAAAGGGCTTTGCTACAGTTGTGATAGAAAATACACTATAGGTCATAAGTGTGCTGAGAAGAAATTATTTTACATAGATTGTGAAGAGGAAGAAGAAAATGAACAAAAAGAGGATATACACCAGGAACCAGCCCTAGAAGAGGAAGAAATGAATCCGACCATATCATGTAATGCACTGGCAGGAATTACCACTCCTCAAACTCTCAAGATAGCAGGACAGATCAAGAAGAAGAAGGTAATAGTGTTGATTGATTCAGGTAGCACCCATAATTTTATTCATTGTAAGGTAGCCAAGGAATTAAATTGTTTCCTATACCCAGCACCAGAATGTCAAGTGATGGTTGCAAATGGAGGAACTATAAATTGCTCTCGAAAATTCCATAATATCAAGCTAACCATGGGGGAATATGTATTGAATAGTCCAATGCTTTCCATTCCTATGGGAGGTGTTGATGTTGTACTAGGAGTACAGTGGTTACAATCTTTGAGGACGATAGCTTTTAATTTTCAAGAACTTTTCTTGAAATTTATTTCAGAAGGAAAAGAAGTCGAATTACGGGGTATTTCAGGGAAGACAGAAAAGATAATAAGCTCTAATGTCATGAAAAAGCTTCTAAATAAAGAACAATGAGGCATAATTGCACAATTATGCTCACTAGAAGTTCTAACATCAAAATCATCTATTTTTGCAGATCTCCAAAAAGTCTTGGACAATCATTCCAAGGTTTTTGAAACTTCAAAAGGACTCCCACCTATTCGTGATCATGATCATGCTATTCATTCGATTCTAGGAAGTGTTCCTCCAAACATTAGGCCTTATAGATATCCTTATGTCCAAAAGAGAGAAATTGAACCTATGATTGCATAAATATTAGAGGCGGGTATAATTCAACCTAGTCAAAGTTCTTTCTCTGCTCCTGTAGTATTGGTGTACAAGAAGGATGGATCATGGCGCATGCGTTTGGATTATAGGGAGCTCAATAAGCTCACCATTAAAGATAAATTTCCCATTCTTGTGATCGTTGAATTATTGGATGAATTCCATCGAGAAATTTATGTTACCAAATTGGATCTTTGTTCATGGTATCATCAAATTGAAGACTAAAGATATTCCGAAAACAACATTTCGAACTCATGAGGGTCATTATGAATTTTTGGTCATGCCTTTTGGCCTTACCAATGCACCTTCTACATTTCAAGGGTTGATGAATTCCATTTTCAAACTCTTTCTTAGAAAATTTGTGCTATTATTTTTTGATGACATAATAATCTACAACAAGTATTGGAAGGATCGTGTTCAAAACGTTGACAGGGAGTCATTCAACTATTGGCAGGAGAAACAATTATACGCAAAAACATCCAAATGTTTCTTTGGAGTATAAGAGGTGGAATATCTGGGTCATATCGTATCTCACAAGGGTGTTAAGGTAGACCCTAACAAAATTAAAGCCATTAAGGAATGGAAAGTCCCCACGGCCATAAAGCAGTTGCGAGGATTTCTCGGGTTAACAGGGTATTATCGAAATTTTGTTAAGAATTATGGGAGAATAGCAGCACCTCTAACAGCATTATTGAAGAAAGATGCATTTTCATGGATTCCTGAAGCAAATAAGGCCTTTTAACATCTTAAAGAGGCAATGTGCCTAGCACCAATCTTAGCTACGCCAGACTTCACAAAAACCTTTATTATGGAATGTGATGCCTCAGGAAATGGAATTGGTGTTGTTTTAATGCAAGAAGGAAGACCCATTACTTTTGAAAGTCATCTAATCAAAGGAAAGTATTTATAGAAAACTATTTATAAGAAGAAAATGTTGGAAATAGTACATGCACTAAAGAAATGGCGACCTTACCTAATGGGAAGACACTTCAAGGTAAAAACTGATAATGATAGTCTTCAACACTTTTTGGAACAAAGAATATCTTCAAAGGAGCAGCAAAAATGGGTCACAAAGATGTTGGGTTATGACTTTGAAATCATTTACAAAAAAGGGAAGCTAAATGTTGTTGCAGATGCACTCTCAAGAAAGAATGAAGAGTGCGTGCTACTGTTTTGCTACCATTTCTATTATCCAACCGCATTGATAACCGAAGCAAGAGATGAATGAAGATGGACCTAAAAGTATTTACACTCATTGAAAATTTGCAACAAGATCCTAGTACATCTGATACATTTAGTTGGAAAAATGATTCCTTATGGTACAAATATCGCTTATATCATTGTAAGAGTTCCCAACTAAAACAAAATATTATTTTGGAATTTCACACTTCCCATTTAGTAGGACACTCAAGAATTTTAAAAAATTACCACAGGGTGAAGAAAGAATTTTTTGGGATGGCCTTAAATCTAATATTCAAAAGTTTGTAGTGGAATGTTTGGTTTGCCAGCAAAATAAAGTTGAGATAATTAAGACCCTGGAACTTCTACAACCTTTATCCATTCCACGTCAAAGTTGGGAGGAGATTTCAATGGATTTTATCACTAGTTTACATAAGTCTGAAGCAAAGAGTGTAATTATGGTGGTAGTTGATAGACTTACCAAGTATGCACACTTTTGCGCATTACCAGTAAATAAATGTTTGGAAGGATATCTTCGTTGTTTTGTGTCTCATAAGCAAACACAATGGGTTAAGTGGTTACCTCTAGCTGAATGGTGGTATAACACTTCCTTCCATACTGCAGAAAAAATGACCCCATTTATGGCACTTTGTGGATATCATCCACCATCCATCACATCATCTTTAAGAGAAAATTTGAAGGTTCAAGCAGTGGAAGATCACATCGAGCATCAGCAAGAAGTTCTCCAACTCTTAAAGGATAACCCGAATTTGGCACAAAATCGAATGAAACAACAGGCAGATCAACATCGTAGCGAGAGAAGTTTTGATGTAGGAGATTGGGTATTTTTACGGCTACAACCATACAAACAAATGTCCCTCATGCAAGCAAAGAAGGATAATAAATTATCGCCAAAGTACTATGGTCCTTACAAGGTGTTGCAAAAGATTGGTACTATGGCATACAAATTGGAGCTTCCTGCTTCTTCGCGAGTACATCCAGTTTTCCATGTTTCATGCTTAATGAAGGTTATAGGTGAAAATCTTCCAGTTCAAACAGTATTGCCAGAACTTGATGGGGAAGGGAAAATCATATTGGAACCTGAAGCAGTCATGGAAAAAAGAACTCGACAACCACGGAATCGATCAATTTCAGAGTATCTCATCAAGTGGAAGAACTTACCCACTGAAGATTCTACATGGGAGGATGAGAATTTTATACAGAAGCACCCATAGCTACTCAAGTGTTGAGGACAACACTTTTTTGAAGGAGAGGGGCATGTTAGGTCCCTATATTACTAGTATAGTCCCTTATTGTTGTTAGTGTAACCCCCTTATTGTTATTATTGTACCCTTGTAACCCCCATATTGTTATTGTTGTGCCCTTAAATTATTATTGTTAGGTCGGCTAGGATTACATTGTGGCCCCACTAGGATTACATTGTGGCCCCATGGACTCCTATATATAGAAAGGAGTTTTTGTAATTTGTATCATCCAAGAATTTTTCATTCATGTAATGTATTGGAGGTTGCCCCCTCGAAGTGGCTTATTTCTAAGGCATTGATATCTATTTTCTTCTCTTTTTGGAGCTAGTTTCACAATAATGACCATAAGTATGGCATGGATTATTTTTAAATGAACACTTAAGTCCAGAAGACCAAGCTTAATTAGCATAGTATTTGAAGTTCAAAAGGTAAAAGAAGCTATTATTAAGGAAAATATGAAGGTACAAATGTAGATCCCAAGTGAAATTGATATTATTTTTCTAGTTAACATGGAACAAAAAATTCTATCTAGAAATCTTGGAGGAATTCCTTGTGGGAAAGTTGGATCCCAAGTGAAATTTATATTATTTTTGTAGTTAACATGAAACACAATATCCACATGGGTTGGAGGAATTGGTTGCTACCTAAGAAATAATGTTTCTCCTACCATTATAATTTATAAGGTAGATCCTCTCAATTAATACATTTGGACAAAGGTGACAAAGGTAACAAAGGTGGATCCCAAGTGAGATTTATGTTATTTTTATAGTTACCATGGAACAAAAAATCCATAGGGGTTGGAGGAATTGGTAGTTACATAAGAAATAATGTTTCTCCTATCATTAGAATTTATAAGACAAATCCTCTCAATCAATACATTTGGAATGAAATATTAGGAATATTTATTTTAAACAAAGAGAATATACCAAAAATTAATTTGTAATTTGGGTTGCCACTATTATAAAATATACAACCCTTTTTCATAGATGCCACTAATTGGCTAGTTACAAAATGTCTTCCAATACTTGAACCTAACCAGTTGGAGAAGCACATTTCTCATCAAATAAAGGGAGGTAAGATCATTTAACTTATTAATTATACTTTATATATGAAAAATAATGTAGGGAAAAATGTCCCTTAAATATCCTTTAAAAATGTCCCTTGAATCCTTGTGTTTACCCATGTAATTGTGGATGGAATGCTACAATTTTTTAAAAAAAATTTGTATCCTTATGTTTCCCCATTTATCTGTGGATAGAATGCTATATTCCTTTTTTAACTTTGTCTCCATATTCTACTGCACTATACTTCAAAATGAAATCAAGTTTGTTTTCACCCTTTTCTACATTACTTTAGCTTTTTGATTGCTAAAAATCTAGCTAGAAGTCCTCATCGTTTGTATATGCATCTCTATATGCATGATAGGTGAAAGGAAATATGTGCATTAAATATACCAAAGATGTAATTTTTGATGTGTCTTTCCTTGAAAGCATGTTTTCCAACTTCCTTGTGCTAATATTCTTGTAATTGATAGTTAAATGAAATTGTTGTAAGAATTCCATCGACTTGTAGTGTCTATTTTTCTATAACTGGATTTTGTGCTCCACATGGGTTGTGTTCCTTTAGGAATACATAATACTTCCCTATATTCCTATAGCAATCCTTTCAATTAATTTCTTTATTCTTCAATACACTACTCTAAGTGTGAATTTTCCTTCATTGACTCCTTGCTAGACTAACTTTCTCCTAAAAACAACATAACATATTTCTTGCTATAACTAATCATTTTATTGGCTTACTTGGCACTTATGATTGAAATCTTGGAGTTGCCTTTGTGTATGTTGATGATGAATTAATTCTCATCATGGATAAGGTGGTATTGGCTCGTTATCCACATGAATACTTCTTCCCACATATACATGAAGGGACTCCCAAAGATAAATCCACATACATCATGTGGAACTACATCCAATTTTATTACATTGATAAAATCAACACTAATAAAAAATTTTATTCTACACTGTTTTGTTACCTTAATTTCCATGTCATTGTTTACCCATCACAGTGGATATTGGTTAGGATGATATCAAACCTCTAGACCAAATCCATTCCTATGAGGTTATTATGCGAACCTAATTAGAATAAGGCATCAATAATGGTCTTCTCTACTTTTATATTAATGTGGAGGAGCTTGGTCATTTCCTTCTCTTCACGAAGGTAAAGACTACTTAAATTCAATTACTTTTGAACTAATATGCATACAATATTCTCATCCACATCATAGGTTATTTCACCTTGATTGGGAAAATATATGGCGAGAAGATTCATTTTCTTCCAATCTTTTTTCCAATTCCCTGGGTTCACCTATAGATAAAATTTCCAACACTTCTCCTTTGTGTGACTATCAAATTTGTAGTGATTGAAATTATTGTTAGTATCTGTGCACTATTTTGTAGTAACTATTATCTTCTCATCCTCTCCCCTTTCCACTTATTCTTCCCTTTGTTGGAAGCTTCTTCGTGCTCATTCCTTTTCAAACTACTTAACCACCCTTTTTCCCTATATTTTCTAGGTTCTATGCTTGTACAAAATATCATTAATTTTTGTTGGCTTTAATAATAATACCTTATTTCATAGATCATTATGGAGACCCCCAAGATACTTGAGGAGTACACTTGGGTTCTTGGGAGATATACCTAGTATGATGTCCATGTTCCTGAATTTCATGGTGTAATCATATAAATTCTTCCCCTAATTTTCGGCCCTCCGCCGGTGCAAAACATAGATCTGCAGGCCTGACACCCAATTGGGCACAGGTGACCCTGTCAATCACACAATGGCTACCAGAGCACACTACTCATCTAGGTCAGTTACTAAGGCTATCTAAATACACCCCTCTATGAGAGGGGCCCTGCCACAATGGTTAGCCAAGAATCGCTGAAGATCCACTCTCCTAGGGGGAAGCGGATAAGGAAGTGGCTTGCCTTGAGGAAGTAGTCCAGCCACAAAGTATATATCCATCTCGAGAAGGATAGCCAGGTCGCACCCCTACAGCACCATAACCTTGCGCCTCCTGTTCCAGCATTGGATCAGGTAGCACAATAAACGATCCTATGATCAAAAGAGGTCATTCTCCAAGAACTTGAGAAGACCCCAACTTGCTAGCTACTGGCATGCATTGGCATCACCTGCTAATGAAACTCAGAGGTCAGGCCAGTCCCTCTCCCTCCACAAAATCTTGTCATCAAACAAGCACACATCAATGACATTAAAAGAACCAAAAACTGAAAAATTTCCCAAAATGAAATTTAAAAAAAAAATTCTTTGGATTTTTGCGTGCCTGTTTCTCAGACAGAAGCGTAAAATGCGTGCCTATTTCTTGCACAGACGCAGAAATGGCATGCAAAAATCCATTACATGCATGATAATTTTGTGCAAAACCCTCAGTTTTGCACGAAAACTATGCACCTATTCCTTGATTGCTCGCGCGATCAAGGAAAAATTTTTCCTGGGTTCCGTACAAGCCTAATTTGTACGGATCCTGGCCCAAGAATACTAAAAAAATTAAAATGGAGGATTTCATGGGGCCTACCTGTCTCAAGAATCACGAGTCTCAAGTACTCAGGCTGACCGCAACGACAAGAAAAACTCCGCAAAAGCCTCTGACCTCTCAAAACCTCAAACACTCAAATATCGCAAATGAGCTAAAATGAGCCATATTGGCCTATATGTCACCCTTTTTAGATTATTTGGAGGATCATAACGAGATCTTAAAGGGCCCAATTGTATAACTAAAAGAAAAACAATGATTAGCACCTCATAACGCCCAAAGGAGGCTCCACACATTCACACCTCCAAAAACATAATTTTTCAGTGCCAACTAGTATGCCCACTCTCATCTTCTTTTCATTTAGCACATTTTTTTCAATAATATTTCAATTAGGAAGATGCTTTTACTTGGGGTAATTTTGTTGTGGGTATTGCACAAACAATCCACCATCCCATATACTAAAGGTTCTAGAGCAGGTATCATTCTACGCTTACCATGATAGAGTCCCAGAAATACTCTGCATATCTTGACATCATTTCTCCACAAGAAAATAACCATATGTTCCAAGCACCTAACCATGTTTATCATCTGCCCACATTGCACATGATAAACATCCTTTTTGGTCAGTAGAGCCTCCCATCCATGACGCCCATCACTCAAAGTAGACCATACATCAGAAAAATCATGATGCCATGGCCATACCAATTCAGTCTGGGAAGCACTTCATGCCCAATCATCCAGCATGCATCAAGTCAAATTTTACCATATTGAAATAAAACCCCTTTCCTGGACTACTAGGTTTTGTAAGATGATAGAAAGCGCACCACTGTGCCTCACATTTGGCCTACCATACCCCCATCAGCATAGCCCATCTACGATATTTTCCATCCGCTTCATCAACCCCACACAAGAGACCAACCAATGGGGCCTTCGCCCTCAGTTAGAAGACCCTCCTCACACCACTAGTGAGTGAGAACGTTCACGTTTAGGGGTACCCATCTCCGTGTTTTGTACAATCCAATCCCATTGTTTCAGTTTTTTGGTTAGTGTACAAAGACCACAAATGGTGAACAAAGTCCCCCACTCATCCTTCCATTTTTCCTCCCATGGTAGCAGTCCCTAGTCGCCCCTGGTCGAAGTATCACACCTTTCACACATAAGCCATCATGACATTCATAACCAACATATACCCACCCTGGACGTCCTACCGACTCCAGGGATTTCCTCATAAAAAATAGTCATGATTGCTGCCAAGCTGTTATTTTATAGTTCGACCTTGGGCCACTGAATCCCTATCATCAATTTTCAGTCACCCCTCACCATCATGCCTATGTTAAACCTATAAAATCTAAGGCCCTAGTCCCTTGCATCAGTAAATCTCTCGTTTGGTTGAAGCTTCCTTTTTTTTACTTCAACTCCCATTCTCCAAAATGGAAGCGGTACCTTGGATGGCCCCTCACCACAATAGGGCCATCCTTGGGTGGCATTACGGGAATCATCATTGCCCACAGATTTCATCGATCCTCCTAAAATTCGAATACAACACAAGATTTCATGTCAAGATGGTATTGAACTTTACAACCATTGCACACTGCTCAAATTCATCGAAGACCCATGCCATTATAAGCATCTCTTTCAGAAATGATTACACGGGAAGGTCCGAGTCATACACCCATGCATACAATGGGCATTTATATGCCATACCAAGATTACGCATGTGCGCACCACATTATTTTCAAAGAAAAAGTGCCCCTGAGGGAATAAAAAATAGTTGTCATCAACCAAATCAACAGATCACTGCCACACTAGTGACACATATAGAACCTTTATGTGTTAAATATATTTGCTTAGGTAGCCAAAGCATCAAGAGGATGGGACATGCCTGCCTCGTAGAAAAATTATATTTGTTTTATCATACTATTTCTTGGAGGGTTCCCACAAGACATGGTCACTCTTGAACCTGCTGTAAGGCGTTTAAAACTTTTAGCTATACGCAGGTCTCTCTCTCTCTGTCTCTACACCGTACACAGAAAAGAAACTATAATGTATTTCAGCTATACAGTTCTTCCTAGACCTCATGCATTAGGGGGAAACTATTATCACTGGAAAATCCGACAAGCAAATATGACATTGTTAAATGTCAGGCAAAAGGATTTACAGGGATGAGGCACATTAGAGGATCAAAAAAATTTAAAATATCTCTGAAAAATCAAATTGTGCACCAAGTAGGCAAAATGCGCCTTTGTATGCATTTTTCTTCGATAAGCGCGCCTTTCCGTGGCTTTTCCTTGAAAATTCATGTGGCCCTGGGTGTGGCGGAAGTCACTTTCCGGGACCACAAGGCACACTCCAAGAAATGATCCCACACTTGATGCCACCTAAGGACAACCGCCTAAGCCACCTTGGGACCTCAAGGGAGCACACGAAGGAATCAAGTAGCACACAATGGAATCAACCATCTCTCTTGGGTCACCATCCACCAATGTAGCAAGAGAGGGAAGGAGAATTTGAATTCATATATGAAAGGCCAACAAGAGATGAAGAAAGAAAGAGCACATTATTATGCTGGCCAAAATTACTTTGAGGAAATCCAATAGTGTCCAATCCAGAGCAGAAGTAGAGAGGGGATTTGGTTTTTGGCCATCCAACAACTTCAATCCTTTGGAGTAGAGAGAGAGACCTTGCACCAAGCAGCTAGAAGGTAAAAACTTCCTTTCATCAGGTCTTACAACTCCATAGTTCTAAGGGCCCATTGGCAAGTGTGTAAACGTAGCATATTTATTCCTAACAACAAGCAATAAGAGGGGACATTGATGCCACTATTACTATTACTATTATGTTTGACTCTTTATGATATTTCATTTTTATGTTTAGTTTAGTCTTGTTTTCTCTCTACATATGCATACTATATCATGATTTAGTGTGTTTAATGTTTTATAGCATGTTCACAAACTTTCTAACTCTTTTGTTTATCTGCCTGTGACCAAGGCTTAGAGGCAACAACCACTCCTCCTAAGAAATTGTGGATCGGTACACATGTGCACCAAAACCACAACCACAAATATTATTAATGATTAGAAAATTAATATATAAGTTGAACATATATACATTTAAAAAAACATATAACAAAATTTTTAACCATGGAATTCATCCCATTTTATCATGGAAATTTCAATTCAGACCTGGCTATCAATACCACAAGCCCAAAAAATCACAAATCATTTCATATCACAATATATATATATGGAAACTATTTTTGAAATAAATTATTTCCTTTGATTTAAGTATATTACTAACAATATTCTATAATATTGTATGGAGTTTAAATCCCTACTATCCACATAATTATTGTTATTGGTAATTTTGTGGGACGAGAGTGTGGTGAGGTGATCGTATCACTAAAATGTTATCCCCTCCACCCGGTTTCAAATGCCATAGGGGGACACCATGTCCCATCATAGTAAGACTCGAAGGATAGGTGATCTAAATGGGAATATTAGTTTTTTTGTGCTAAGATCCAATTCAGAATATAAAGAAAGTGCTTGAGTATTGAGGTTCATTGAAAGTTTCGTATCAATTTTTATGTGAATTTCATGAGAAAATTAACATAAATAAAACATTGAACAACAATGTATAGCAGACATGAAGATCAGCATAAACACTTTCAAAACATCACATTATGAAGGAATTCACCCCACATCGTCTACTTCTCCTTGGTCCAGTTTCTAATGGCTTGGCCTTCTTGAATTATGCTCCAAAGTGTGATTACATGTGTTTACAATACTCAAACAACTTTGAAACCTATCTCATAAGTTCCAAAATGCCCAAAAATTCCATTCTAGCCTCTTTCTGCATCAAATTTGTCCAAAAAATGGTGAAGTTATGACTTCCGCAAGTTTCTCCACTAACTGCTCCACAATTTCCTGGAGGGCCAAGATCATCCTACAAATTCGATCTTTTCCCATGCTAACACGGTGAAAAAATCCTTGTTTTCTGGGTGAAATTTTCACCTCATTAAAATGCTCTCTATGTCCTATGGTGGAAAACCATTTTTTAATTAAAGGTCGTCCACGGTTCCGCTAACAGTCGACATGTGGGCCACCCATGTCGCTGACAGTTAGCATATATTGTGGGGGGGTCAGGGCTAGCCTCCCACCCGAGGTCCCACTGGTGATGGTGACTGGGGATGGGGCTAGACCCCAGCCCCCTCCCCCATATCTTCGACATGTTAACAATGAAACAAATCCACAATGTATATATGTTAAGACATAAGCCCTGGTGTAGTGGTAAACATTGGTGCTTTTTGCGTAGATGTTGGCAGTTCGACTCCCAAGAGCTCTGCTTGACCCTTGCAAAAATTTTGCGGCACCATGTGATGCCACGTGGTGGCCCGTGGTTGCACCACATGTTAGCACGTGGTGGCAAAAAATGAACCAATAAAAAACTGCCACAAAGAACCTGTAATACTGTGCCACATGGAACTCTGAGATTCACAGAAGGAAAAAAAGGATTGACGAGTCAACCCGTGACGTAGGCATGCCTAATCAACTGGACGGACTCCTCACTAGGTTGTCCGTAATTTTTTTTAAAATTTGAGTGATTGACAGAGTGGACATAATGTGTTTCTGGGAGCATACGGTGTTTATTTTCCATGAAACGAGTTGTCCCTGATTCATAATGATGAGATCTATGCGGTCGTTTAGGTTCCACACCATTCTAACAACTTTTATTTTTGAGCATAAATTTAAGCACTTGATCACACCTCCCCACGGGAAGCTTTTGGACCCCAAAAAATATTTCATTATTGAATATGTGGATGAGGGTACAATTCCCTTGCCCTTCCTGTCTCAATCCAATAGAATTTTCCAAAAGTAAAAAATTTGAGCTTTTCATGAAAACTGATATTGGAAACCATGTCTTGCTGTTGTAGACACCAATATACGACAATTTCCTAGAATTTGCAGAACAACAGTCTATCCTTGAAGAAAAAACTTGTTCCCACCTCGGTCATCAATCAAAGGAAACTTGAATAACTTGGAAAATTTATCACCTCTAACATTGTCGATGTGGCAATTTTTAGCTTGTCTTACCTTGCTCTTTTCAAAATGATCTTTCACTATTTGTTGTACCATTTGGATTTTTTCAATGAACTTACTGGGTTTTTCCATGTCTCCATTAAAATAAACATCCTTCTTACCAATATGACACAACAAATTATGATGCACATGGTAAAAAAAATTTCACTACTTGGTTTACTTGACTAAAGCCTAAATGTACATCTTGAAAGTATGCATATTGCTATAACTTTCATGTAAAAAAATGATGTTTGAGTACAATAGTTACACAAATAACATGCCTAGAAGGAATATCAACGAACTTGTCACTTATCTCTTATACCTTTTGGCCAAGTGGAATTGTTGATGAACACCCATAAAATGAAAGTGCCTTTATCGCTGCAACTTAACCATTGTACCATTAAAATTTTCTGAATGAAATAAAATGGCATAGTCACTTGCATCAACCTGAAACTCAAATGACCTTTTCAAGTTTAAAAGAGCAAATAAAAGCTGAAATGATATTTTTCTTCGAAGCATCGCATGCTTCTTGTTGTTTTCCCACCCACTTGAAGACATTTTTCACACATGTCAATGCATGCCAAGGAGCTACAATAGAAGAAATATTAACAAAAATTTTCCTCCAAAATTGGGTTGCTCACAAAAAATCTCTTATTGAGATGAGCATCTTGGGAATTGACCAATCCACAATGGTGTCAAAATTGGAGGTGTATACCTTCAAGTCACCTGCTCCAACATTATAGTCGAATTACATAAAATAATTTTTACCCAACTCATACTTTGTCATCTTCAAAAAAAAATTCCCATGCCTTACAACATCAAGTATTTTTTCTCTTCTACATGACATGTTCATAACGAAATTTTCTAAAAATGAAAATGTCATACAAGTGGACCATCACATCTAGAAATGGATCCAATTCATCATTCTTGATATGCATGAAAGTAGTAGGAGTATGAAAAATACCATAAAACATAATAAGTCATTCAAAAAAACCCCATTTGATGTTAAATTTCATCTTCCACATACCTCCTTCAACAACTCTTCTTTGATGAAAGCCACTCCTTTTGTGCCTCAAAATAAAATTCTTTCCATTCTTCTTGAGCACCAACCATAGGTGCACTGCATGGCGGAATATATGGTCGAGTTATTCCATTGTTCAACAACCTTTTGCTTTGCTTTGTTATTTTTTCACTTTGCATTTTTGACATCCAATGTATGCCAATGTCACAAAGAGAACCTTCTTGCTACAAAATATTTACCAAGGATAAAATCCAAAAAATTATTTGGCAAATAACCCAAACAAACTTCACATGGTAAATACTTGTGTAAATGAATGCTTGACACATTTGTGAGATACTGAATGTGTTGCAACTAATCATCCCAAAGTTTATGATGCTTACTAAAATGTACCCAAATAGAAATGCATTTTACAATATGGAATAAATTTGACTCCCAAATTCCTAATACAAAATGACTCATCATCAAGCTAAAATAACATAACAATGCCAAAGTGTCACTGTTGCATATAAGTGATTTATTCACAAACAACACTTTTTCAAAATGCTCAAATGTGGGAATATACAACAAGTACTTTACAAATATTTATATTCAACTAGACAAGTAATTTTTCCATTTATTACCCAAACCAGGTGAATGAACCCTCTACTTGAACTTTTTTTTCCTTCTTGAGTCGCTTCATGGATGGTCCCAACTTGCGCCACTTTTTTGTTTTTTGCTTCCTCTTCAGGTGCTTGCATGACTTGATTTACCTTATTAGGATAAAGTTGTGGATGCAATTTCCAAAAATTCTCAACCCAATGCCCACTGATATCGAAATGATTTCAAACCTTTTTGTGAGACTATCTTGGCCTAAATATATTTAAAATTAGATGTGAATTTCCCTTCTTGGTCTCAATTCCAATTGAAATGTTCATCTTCTTAACTAATTCTTTCCTTTTGTGGCACTTAGCTACACAATGGTTAGGCACATGACATAAAGTGCATGAAAAAATATTAGACAACATGTTATTCAAATCAAAATGTGGTTTGTCATCATAAAAATACTTTGAATAATGAGGATGCTTATACCTCTCATGGTCGTACTTTGGCTTATGATTTTTATGCAAGGAACTTGAATGGAAAGAGGAACTTGTCTTAGTCTCTTCTTCAACTTGCTTATCTCTCATTGGAGATGTTTTGATTTCATGTCCTTCTTTTGCTTCAGAAGCCAAGATGGTACCAATTCAGGATGAAAATCCAAACATTTTTCCTCCCCATGTCCTCTCTTATGACAAAAAGAATAGCATACCCAAGAGCTATCGCTGTAAGATCATTCTTCCTTTTTGAACATAGCCCAAACCTTCATATCTAGGTGACACCTTTGCCTCAATTGGATGGATAATGCCCCAATTGTTCAGTCCAATGCATCCTCCCTTGAAACCCATCTTGGACAAGAGATTTGTTCGTATGCCTTTGCTATGCTTTTCAAAGGCCATAAAAGAGCTCAAATCAACATTTTCATGTAAAGAAAATGCATATAAATGCTTACCATTTTACTCATCTTTTGAGTGAGGGACAAATATTCTCTTAAACTATTTCCTGATTCTTGAGGTGTCCTCTTGGACTCTTGGTCTTTCTTCTTTTATCTCTTTGGAGTTTGGTGATGTTAGAAAATCATCCTCATCATCATGTGGACAAAAGGTGCAAACTTTGCGATCTTCCTTCTCCGAGGGACCTTTTGTACTAGTTTCTTATATAAGATTTTTTGTGGAAAAGGATGATGATGGTGGAGAAGATGGTGGTTTACGACCATTTTCATTACCTCCTCCTCCTCGAGAACACTCTCCTCTTGGAGGTCTGGAGCTTTCATCCTACAGTCTAGTGTTCCTCTCTTCATAGAAGACTTTCACCATTTCTGCCATGTCAAAGAAAGCCTTCCTAAAATCCTTCACATCCTATGACATACTTGCACGCTCTACTCCATGTGACATGATTACTAAAGTCTCAAGTAGAACATGAGTTGAAACTTGTGGTGGAGATTGTGGCAACTGTGCCCTACTTATCCTTGCTCTAAATTCAGAATATAAAGCAAGTGTTTGATGATTGAGGTTAGTTGCAAGTAGAATGTGAGTTTTTATGTGAATTTCATGAGCAAATTAACATAACTAAAAGAATAAACAACAATATCTAACAAACATGAGCATAACCATAAACAATCACACAACAACACATGATGAAAGAGTTCACCCCGCTTGGGCTATGGCTCCTTAGTGCAGCTTCCAATGGGTTGGCCTTATTCTATTATTCTCCAAAGTGTGATTACATGTGTTTACAATGCTCGAAAATTTATGAAAAATGTTCCATCAACTCTAGAATGCCCAAGAATTATTATCTAGGCTCTTTCTGAATTGAATTTGGCCAAACAATAGAGAAGTTATGATCTCCCCAAGTTTGTACACTAATCGCTCCAAAATTTTCTCCACTATAGGCCTACAAATTCGCTCTTTTTTGACACTAACTCGGTGACAAATTTCTTGTTTTCCAGGCGAATTTTTTTTAATTTAAGGTCAACTACCATTCAGCTAACCATTAACATGTGGCCACGACCATTACAATATATTGTGGGGGGCTTAGGGCTAGCCTCCCATTCAAGGTCACCTCGGTGGCAGTGATTAGGGAATGGGCTAGACTCGAGTCCCCTCCAGCATAGCTGGGACAGATTAACAATGAAACAAAGCCACAACTTATATATGTTAAGACATAACCAGTGGTGTAGTGGTAAGCCCTGGTGCTTTTACCTAGAGTGCTTGTTAAGTAGAGGTTAGTAGTTCGACTCCTAGAGGCTCTACTCAACCCTTACCAAATTTTTTTTGGCCCCACGTGATACCATGTGGCGACCCATGGTTGGGCCACATGTTAGCACATGGTTGGCATAAAATGAACCAATAAAAAATTTCCACAAAGAACCTGTAATATGTGCCACTTGGCACTCCTGGATTCATTGAACATAAAAAAGGATTAACTAGTCAACCAGCGAGTTAGGCATGCTGGATTAGCTTTATAGACTATTGAATGCATATTATTTTTAAAATTTTTTTTCCCTATTTTACAAAGTTGACAAAATGCATTTATGGGACCATAAGGTGTCGAGTTTTTGTGAAACTAGTTGAGACACATTTAGGACCATGAGGTTAAGTTATTCTAACAAATTTAATTTTTGAGCATAATTTTGAACACATCAATAGGTGTCATGTACACCACATCATGACATAGGAAAGCTGGAAGGATACATTTCATCTTAGAGTTTTGGATCTTGAAGGATAAGTGTCATGTTAAACTTTGGGACCCCTGCTCCACATTCTTGTGGTCTCCACATGTCTCTATGCTCCACTTTCTTATGGTCTCTACATGTCTAAGTCTAAATTATGAGTTTATGATATATGTGGCTTATTGAAGTTGCTAGTTCACCATCAACTATTTTTCTTTGATACTTAAATTAAAATTATTGAAACACTATTCCAAAATTGACATGCTTATTGACATAATAAATTCAAAACAATGTATTATATTAATAATAAAAATAACAGACAAAACTTAGAATAGATAATAACATGTGTTATGTTAAAGCACTCCATGCTAAAAGGTCACTCATACAAAGTGAGAAAAATCTAGACATGCTAAGCAATCCATGTTCCATTTTGATGGCTTAGATGGTATTAAATTGGGGCTACTAAGTAGACTCTTAGAAGTGTTAAGCCATATCAAAACTTACATTACCCAAAAAACAAAAAAAAATATAAAAATATACAAATAAAATAATTGACCATAAATAAATCTTTAACATTTTCAAAATAAAAATAAAAATAAAAAATAATAAAGTTCATATTTCCTTTTATCTTTATTGATGGATATTTATTAAAGATAATTTTATTTATTCTTTTGTATATAAGTATGGAAATGTAATTTTCAATACTTTAAAAATTAAAATTGCAAACATGATATTAAAATGTATCTAACCCTTCTTTATATTCATACTTAATTATTTTAATTTATATTATATTGTTTGAGCATAATTGATTTGATTTGATATGAATTTTTGAAGATTTTTTTTGGTTAATTTTAACAAAAATTATGCATATTTTTTTAAAAACTAGTTTAACTAGTACCAAAATCTAAAAATGTATTTCAAGTAACAAAAATTTATATTCTTGGTTGAAATTGTGTAGCCCTTTGAAAAATAATATTTCTTATATAAGTTAGACTAGTCATTTATAATAATAATTACAGTCAGTTAAAAATTTAATATTTTATTATAGTGAGTTAAAATTTATTGTAACTAATTAACTAGACATAAATATTTGACCTTCCTACCCAAATTCAAGTTTATAGAGAATTTGCAACCATTCATCCAAATCACAAGTTTGACCAGTAAACTCTTCAAAATTACTTATTTTCTACCTTATTTATTAAATTTATATATATATATATATATATATATATATAATTCTCCCAATCACCTAATTATATATATATATATATATATATATATATATGTGATTGGGAGAATTTAATGATAATCTTCCCACCCAAATAGACTTTTCATTGAGAGAGTAATGTTAACATCGGGCAGAAATTCAAATTTCATTGAAACATGATGCTTTCACTAGGAATACTTCATTGGGATACTAATTAAGTCTTTATTGACTAGATTGACTCTTCTTGAGAATAACAATAAAAATTATAAAAAATAGTGAAAAAATAGTAATGGAAGAGTTTAATTCGTGACTCTCCCTTGATTATGGACTATTTATTCATTCTTGACAATAATAAACCCAAAAAAACCTCAAAATAAATTAAAAAAATAAGTGATAAAATAGATTTGCGTTATGTTATTTGACCACAATATATATTATTAAATAACTAAAATAATCATTTTTATGTTTCATTTACGATTTAGTTTCTCAAAGTATATTATATATTGTAAACGTGATTGTGAAAATATTGTTCAGCTATAGTATTTTCATTTGCAGCCCTATACTGTCACAGGTTTGCACTCAGACGAGTAATTGACTCGACTTACAGGTTCGCACTCATGCAGAGTTCCAAATCTGCAAACCCTGATAATAGGTAAATTTTTTTAGTGATTTAAACCATTATAATATAGTTTAAATCGTTAAAAATCTTATTTCTCAGTTCTATACAATCCTAACTTTTATTCGATTTCAATCTAAAAGTATGTGATATATCTATTCTTTAGATATAACAGGCAATCAAGCTCTATTTTTAACATGCAATCAAGCTCTATCTTTAATAGAAATATTTTTAATGTGTATACTGCAGACTGGTGGTCGAAATAGAGAAACAGAATGAAACGGTTCAGACAAATAAAACAAGTGAAATGAATCCAGATCTGACTGCTGTTGTTGTGCCAAGAAGACTAAACTGGAAAAAGAGAGCAAGACAAAGAAGTCAAATGAATCTCGACTTGAATACTGTACTTGCTGTTGCAAGAAGACCAAACTGGAAAAAGAGAGCAAAACAGGCATCTCAGGATAGTCTTGTAGGGCAGAGAGTGTCTGTTATGGTAGACGGTTCATTTGATGCAGGCTTCTTAATCACAGTTAAAGTGGGGGATACTGATAAAGTCATGAAAGGATTTGTAATTAAAGAAGGATTGTGCATGCCTGTGTCAAATGCAAATGACATCGCACCCAATATCAATTTTATAAGAAGAGATCCGCGAGTACCTCTGCCTTCCAAACGTGCTCCACGTAAACGAAGGGCTAAAACTGTGCAGCCGCCATCAACTCCAGCTTGTTCCATGCCAAATGCTCAGGTACAGACATCATATTCTATACATAATGATCTTTTCCTTCTTACAGATCTCATCCCTCCTGATCCCCACTCTCCTCCACAGACAATCTGCACTTTGGATGAACAGGTCTCTCCAAATGAACAGCCCATCACTCATTCTCTGCCAACTGACCCTATCCCTACTGAACAACCCATCTCTTATTCTCTGCCAACTGACCCTATCCCTACTGAACAACCCATCACTCATTCTCTTCCAACTGATCCCATCCCTACTGAACAACCCATCACTCATTCTCTTCCAACTGATCCCATCCCTACTGAACCAGGCTCTTCCCCACAGCAAACGATCTCCATTCGGGGTGAACATGTCTGTCCTAAAGAACACCCAATCACTGTGCATGCAGAGCCTGTTGAATCAGAGACCATTGTTGATGCTCATTCTCTGCCACAGCAGCCAACTTATCCCATCTCTGCTGAACCAGATTCTTCCCACAGCAAAAAATGCAGCTAAAATGCAGCCTATGCAGAATCTTTTGAATCACAGATCGTTGCCGCTGAAGATGTTAATCGCCTATAAAGAAGCTGTTGATGCCCTGGATTTGCTATTTCGGCTACTCATGAGTTTTTATTAGTCTTCTCAAGTGATCGGGATACGAATTAGGGTTTTTAAAGTAAGATGCATTGAATTTGTTATTTCAGCTATTAGGTTTTCAATAGTTTTGTAAAGTGACGGGGCAAGTTATCCTATACAGCGTTTCATTTGGCCGTGTTTACTGACTGCATTTGTTATTTTGGTTACAAGGTTTTTAATAGTTTTTAATGTGATTGGAACATATTCTAGACACTACAGTAAGTCGTATTTTTCCCCTGATGAACCATATTTCTTTTTACTTTGTCCTTGAAGTTATTTATTGATCTTTGTAAAATTTGATGTCTCACCAGAAATATGAATGGATATAAAAATGTACGAGATTGAATAAATTGCTGTTTTACGTTAATTAAAACTGTCTTGGATTGGATTGTTATAATATAGTAATATTAACATATTTATGTTTTTAATTATTCTTTTTTGTAAACTTTAAAATGATCTGTGAATTTTAAAATTACATTGTTTTTTCATTACTGAAATCAGTTATATGGGTATATAAAGAAATATGAGCACAGCCTGGGCTTGCTTGCTAACTGAAAATATCCATCAAAATTCTAGTCAAACTATTTTGTTTAGGCACTAAGTAAATCAAAATTTAACTTATTACAAATTTATATGACAGTCAACAGAAACAAACATAAAAACAGGACAATAACAATGCATCCACCATCAACCAAAGAGACTAAACATAAACCACCACCACCATCCTCCATCCTCTATTGTGAAAAACTGAACATTAAACCCATAAGGCTAGAGCTACTCTTTGTGCATTAAGATTCCCAAAACCAACATAAGAAATAAGTCTGGTATGCATTAGCATTGCACCAGGAGAGATGTAATCATACATCAAGTAATTATCAAGTAATCTAGCAAAAGATGTTGCAGTTTTAAAATTACCTTGCAGATCTCTTGCTGATCCCCACTCCTCTCCACAGAAAACAATCTCCACTTTGGATGAACACGTCTCTCCAAAGGAACAACCTATCACTCATTCTCTGCCAACTGACCCTATCCCTACTGAACAGCCCATCACTCATTCTCTGCCAACTGATCCCATCCCTACTGAACCAGACTCTTCCCCACAGCAAACGATCTCCATTCTGGGTGAACATGTCTGTCCTAAAGAAAAACCAATCACTGCGCATGCAGAACCTGTTCAATCAGAGACCATTGTTGATGCTCATTCTCAGCCACAGCAGCCAACTGATCCCAGAACCAGATTCTTCCAACAACAAAAAAATATGAACACATCTCTCCTAAATACACTTGTCAACCGCAGACTATGCAGAATCTATTGAATCACAGATCGTTGCTGCTGAAGATGTTAATCACCCATCAAAGAAGCTGTTGATGCACAGTTTTGTTCTGCAACTCATGAGTTTTTATTAGTCTTCTCAAGTGAGTCTCATTGAATTTGTTATTTCAGCTATTAGGCTTTCAATAGTTTCTGAAAGTGATTGGGAAAGTTATCCTATAAAGTGTTTCATTTGGCTGTGTAGCGTTTTTTAAACGAACAGTATTAAGCTGTCTATTCATTGCATTTGTTATTTTGGCTACTAGGTTTTTAATAGTTTTTAATGTGATTGGGAACCTATTCTATACACTATTGTAAGTTGTTTTTTCCTGATGACTAATGTTTCTTTTTACTTTATTTTCGAAGTGAAATATTGATCTCTGTAAAATTTGATATCCAGCAAAGATGGTTTTAGGTTATGTAGTTATTATTGTATTGAAGAAATATGAATGGATATAAAAATGTAAAACATAGAATAAATTGGTGTTCTATAAAATTTCACATTAATTAAAATAGTTTTGTATTGGATTGTGATAATATAGTAATATTAACATGTTTATGTTTTTAATCATTGTTTCTTGTAAACTTTAAAATGATCTCAATAGATTTAAGGTAAATTTTAAAATTTTATTGTTTTTTCATTACTAAAATCAGTTACATGGGTACATAGAGAAACATGAGCATGGCTAAATAGAGAAACATGAGCATAGGCTAGGCTTACATGCTAACTAAAAACACTCATCAAAATTGACTATTTTGTTTAGTCACTTGGAAAATCAAAATTCTACCTATTACAAAATTATATAACTATCCACAGATAAAACAAACAAACATAAAAACAAGACAATAACTATGCATCCACCTTCAACCAAGGGGACTAAACATGAACAAAGACCATCATCCTCTATTGTGGAAAACTGAAAATTAATCACATGAACCTACAACTATGCTTTGTGCATTAGTATTCCCAAAACTAGCAATAGAAATGATTCTTGTATGCATTGTCATTATGGTAGCAGAGATGTAGTCATACATCAAGTAATCTAGGGTTCTTAAGAGATTAAAAAAAGTGTTTCAGTTTTAAAATTACATTGTAGATCTCTTGTAAACTTTAAAGTTATCTCAATAGATTTAAGGTGAATTTTAAAATTACATTGTTTGTGATGAATTGAAGTAATCTATGTTTTTTTTTAATATATATAATTTAATTAGTATGTACCACCACTATATTAGTATGTAATCTATGTATTGTATAGAATTTAGTTTTTTATACTGAATATATGGTATTGCACGTTTTTAAAGTTCAACAAGTGAAAGTTGGATCAAACTAATTTTCTGACTAAAAAGAATTAGCTAAAAAAGAACTAGCAAGAGTGATTCATAACCAAATTTTAGCATTTGAAGACAAGATTTAGACAAAAATAAAAAAATAAAACATTTTTCCATGGAATTAAGGTTTATTAATGCTTCCCTACTAATGAACATTATATTCTTCTAATTTAATCACTAATATTAGTTCTTGATTCTTCTTGAGCCTGTTTCTCTTTATGAATATGAAAATGTAAAAAAAAAAAAAAACCTAATGTTGTGTAAAATATCACTATTATTGGAATTGCTTTTGGTTGCATGTTTAATATATGCTAGTATTGAACTAAGCTAAGCTTATATCCTTGGAGCCCTTCTATGAGATACTCTTAAAGGATTTCTTGTAAGGGTTAAAATTTTCTCTATGAAGTTACCATGAAAAATTTAAAATTATATTGTTTATGGTGAATTAAAGTAATATGTAGTGTGTGTTTTATCATTTAATTGAACATGTATGCAATGAATATAGAGTGCTGAATTTTGAGAAAAAGAATGTGTATATGGTATTATTTTTTATATAGGTGGAGAGTATGTGGTGTTGAACTTATTTACTATGATTTATTATGGGTTTTATTTATTTATTTTGATTTACTTATAATAAGTGGAATTGGAACCAAAATAGGTGCATAATTTTCTTTCATTACTTTTTTTTAAATATTTTTTTGAACATTTTAGTACACATTCAAGATAAATACCTAGTGAAATAGAGCTAGCAGCAAAGATTATTTGAAGGAAAAATTTAAGAAGAGATATAGAAAATTAGTGTTCACAACTTCTTTTATGAAAATGGGTGTTAAATGATAAGGATTGGGAAAAAACAATCAAATCAAGGAGAAGAGGTAAGAAGAAAATAAATAATTTGGTCTTAAGCACTCTGGGTAATAAATTGGATATAAAATCCATGAAAGAAAAAAATGATAAGATCATGAGTGTTTGAAGAGCATGAACTAAGTAATTTTTGGTATAAAGCTTAAAATATTAGAACAATATTAAAATAAGTAAAATGTAGTTGGGAAAATAAACAACCATAAATATAGGTTGATTTGTGTGAAGTAAATTGTAATGATTGTTAGGTCCTTATATTACTATTATAGTCCCTTATTGTTGTTAGTGTAACACCCTTATTATTATTATTGAACCCTTGTAACCCCCATATTGTTATTATTGTGCCCTTAAATTATTATTGTTAGGTCTGCTAGGATTACATTGAGGCCCTACTAGGATTACATTATGGCCCCATGGACTCGTATATATAGAAAGGAGGTTTTGTAATTTGAATCATCCAAGAATTGTTCATTCATGTAATGTATTGGAGGTTGCCCCGTTGAAGTGGCTTATTTCTAAGGCGTTGATATCTCTTTTCTTCTCTTTTTGGAGACCAAAATTTGGTATCAGAGCTTTGAGATTCTAGGGTTTCGCTGCTCCAAACAAGTCAGTGTGGAATTTTCACTATAAATTTTTTTCTACGAAGGTTCACAATCTAAAATTTTTAGAGTACGAAGCCAAAATCCTTAGGAACATTGTCAAAAAATTTCAGATCTTGGTTCACAAAATTTTTGGAGATATGATATGTGCAAATTAGGTCATTTTGCACTCCTAAATTTAACCTAAAAAGGTCATCGTGGTATTTTTGTAATAACGTTTTTTATACGAAGGGTCAAAAGATGAAATTTTTAGAGTGCGAAGCCACAATCCTGAGGAATGTCGCTATATTTGCGGAGATATGATCTGTGGAAGTTAGGGATTTTTTAGGCTTCTGAATTTCATCTCAAAGAGGTGATCGTGGGAAAATATTGATAGCTCTCTCTCTGAGCATCGGATTGGAATGCTATACAAAGTGGCTGCAAGTGTACGAACTTTAGTTTTCAGTCTATCGATTTCAAAGCCAAAGGAGGAAACAGTGACACGTGGCAAGACATGCAATTTCGCTCTATTGAACTAGTCCAAAATTGGGTCATTGTGGGAGATTGGACTTAACTTTGCCTTGAAGAATCCAAATCAGATTATACTTGTGGCGTTTGAAAGAAGATTCATAGGGATACTACAGGGCTCAATTTTAGATATTGAGGATCCGAAATTATAGAGATAATTAAATTTCAATATCGAGCTCCTCAAAAGCAACTAAAATGTGTGTATTTTTTTCTTTTCCAAATTGCATAAGTCTTGTTTGAAGGATCAAGTTGAATTGATTACAAAGGCATATTATAGAATATATATTAGTATTGGATTCTAAAATGGCCCCTAAAAATAATTCAACTCCCATTAAGCCTTTAGAAATCTCTACTATGACTCATGAAGATGAAGAATGGCAACATGATATATCGAAATTACAATAGCAAGTGCAAAAAATTTCGCTCTCGCAAAGAGCAACAAAAAATGACATGGAAGTTTTTAAGAAAGGCGTGGAAACTAAGATGGATGGTTTGAAGAAAGGCATGGAATCTAAGATGGATGGTTTGAAGAATGGCATGGAATCTACGATAGATGGCATGGAAGCTAGCATGGAATCTAAAATGGAAAACATGAAGAATGATCTAAAAGTAGACATGGAAGGCTTGACAAATTTGATACAAAAAATGTTTCCTAATGGTGAAAAGATAGTAGAGGAAACTCATGATGAGAACAAAATAAATGTTAGGTATGATTTCATAAAATCTAATGTTGGTGGGAAGAACCACCATATTCTAAAAATATGGATATGAGGAAGTTCGATGGAAAGGATCATGTAACATGGATACTACGGATGGAGCAATATTTGATCTCCATAATGTGAAAACACAAGGTACGCATTGCAACTTTACATTTAGAACAAAATACATTTGTGTAGTGTCGATGGCTTTGCTCATTAAAAAAATTGTCCTTGGTAAATTTTTACGGAGGAAATGATAGCACATTATGAGGATACAAAGAGCAACACCTTCTTTAGCCAATTGATAAATCTCAAACAAAAGGGTTTAATGGGGGAGCACATTGAGGACTTCCAAAAATTGAATATAAGGGTAACTGGTATTCCAGAAGAACACAAGATTGATCTCTTCATAGGTACTTTAAAGGATAACATCCAACATGAAGTTTGCGTTTTGGAACCTGATTCATTGGAGAAGGCATTCAGGTTGGAAAGAAAAATTGAACGTAAAATTATGGTGACAAGGAAGCCTACCACTCACTTTTATAAAGAGGGAAGTGTTGCTACTCCTAGATTTCCACAACCTACACGGTTGACACGACAACAATTGGAAGAAAAAAGAGCAAGAGGGCTTTGCTACAATTGTGATAGCAAATACACTAAAGGTCATAAGTGTGCTGAGAAGAAATTATTTTACATAGATTATGATGAGGAAGAAGAAAATGAACAATAAGAGGATATACATCAAGAACCAACCTAAGAAGAGGAAGAAATGAGTTCGACCATATCGTGTAATGCATTGGCAGTAATTACCACTCCTCAAACTCTCAAGATAGAAGGACATATCAAGAAGAAAGAGGTAATAGTGTTGATTGATTCAGGCAACACCCATAATTTTATTCATTGTAAGGTAGCCAAGGAATTGAATTGTTTCCTATACCCAACACCAAAATTTCAAGTGATGGTTGCAAATGGAGGAACTATAAATTGCTCTCGAAAATGCCATAATATCAAGCTAACCATGGGGGAATATGTATTGAATAGTCCAATGCTTTCCATTCCTATGGGAGGTGCTGATGTTGTACTAGGAGTACAGTGGTTACAATCTTTGGGGACGGTAGCTTTTAATTTTCAAGAACTTTTCTTGAAATTTTTTTCAGAAGGAAAGGAAGTTGAATTACGGGGTATTGCGGGGAAGCCAGGAAGGATAATAAGCTCTAATGTCATGACAAAGCTTCTAAAGAAAGAACAGCGAGGCGTAATTGCACAATTATGGTCACTAGAAGTTCCAACATCAAAATCATCTATTTCTGCAGATCTCCAACAAGTCTTGGACAATCATTCCAAGGTGTTTGAAACTCCCAAAGGACTCCCACCTATTCGTGATCATGATCATGCTATTCATTTGATTCCGGGAAGTGTTCCTCCAAACATCCGGCCTTATAGATATCCTTACTTCCAAAAGAGCGAAATTGAACGCATGATTGCAGAAATGTTAGAGGCGGGTACAATTCAACCTAGTCAAAGTTCTTTCTCTGCTCCTGTAGTATTGGTACACAAGAAGGATGGATCATGGCGAATGTGTCCGGATTATAGGGAGCTCAATAAGCTCACCATTAAAGATAAATTTCCCATTCCTGTGATTGATGAATTATTGGATGAATTCCATGGAGCAATTTATTTTACCAAGTTGGATCTTCGTTCAGGATATCATCAAATTAGAATGAAGACTGAAGATATTCCAAAAATAGCATTTCGAACTCATGAGGGTCATTATGAATTTTTGGTCATGCCTTTTGGCCTTAACAATGCACCTTCTACATTTCAAGGGTTGATGAATTCCATTTTCAAACCCTTCCTTAGAAAATTTGTGCTAGTATTTTTTGATGATATACTAATCTACAGTAGGTCTTGGAAGGATCATGTTCAACATGTTGACAGGGTGCTCAAACTATTGCAGGAGAAACAATTATATGCAAAAACATCCAAATGTTTCTTTGGAGTACAAGAGGTGGAATATCTGGGTCATATTGTATCTCACAAGGGTGTTAAGGTAGACCCTAACAAAATTAAAGCCGTTAAGGAATGGAAAGTCCCCACAACCATAAAGCAGTTGCGAGGATTTTTTGGGTTAACAAGGTATTATCGTAAGTTTGTTAAGAATTATGGGAGAATAGCAGCACCTCTAACAACATTATTGAAGAAAGATGCATTTTCATGGACTCCTGAAGCAACTAAGGCCTTTGAACATCTTAAAGAGGCAATGTGCCTAGCACCGGTCTTAGCTACGCCGGACTTCACAAAAACCTTTATTGTGGAATGTGATGCCTCAGGAAATGGAATTGGTGCAGTTTTAATGCAGGAAGGAAGACCCATTGCTTTTGAAAGTCGTCTAATCAAAGGAAAGTATTTACAGAAACCTATTTATGAGAAGGAAATGTTAGCAATACTGCATGCACTAAAGAAATGGAGAACTTACCTAATGGGAAGACACTTCAAGGTAAAAACTGATCATGATAGTCTTAAACACTTTTTGGAACAAAGAATATCTTCAGAAGAGCAACAAAAATGGGTCATAAAGATGTTGGGTTATGACTTTGAAATAATATACAAAAAAGGGAAGCTAAATGTTGTTGCAGATGCACTCTCAAGAAAGAATGAAGAGGCGGAAGCATTGCTTTGTGCCATCTCTATTATCCAACCAGATTGGATAACCGAAGCAAGAGATGAATGGAAGATGGACGAAAAAGTATTTACACTCATTCAAAATTTGCAACAAGACCCTAGTACATATGATACATTTAGTTGGAAAAATGATTCCTTATGGTACAAATCGCTTATATATTTGTAAGAATTCCCAACTAAAACAAAAGATTCTTTTGGAATTTCACACTTCTCCTTTAGGAGGACGCTCAGGATTTTTAAAACTTGCCAGAGGGTGAAGAAAGAATTTTTTGGGGATTGCCTTAAATTTGATATTCAAAAGTTTGTAGTAGAATGTTTGGTTTGCCAGCAAAATAAAGTTGAGACAATTAAGACCCTGGGTTTTCTACAACCTTTATCCATTCCACGTCAACGTTGGGAGGAGATTTCAATGGATTTTATCACTAGTTTACATAAGTCTGAAGCAAAGAGTGTAATTATGGTGGTAGTTGATAGACTTACCAAGTATGCACACTTTTGTGCATTATCTCATCCATTTAAATCAAGTACAATTGCTACTACATTTATGGACAGAATTCAAAAGATACATGGAAACCAAAGGGTTATTGTGAGTGACAGAGATCCCATTTTTACTAGAAATTTTTGGACGGAGTTATTTTCTTGTTTGGGTACTCAATTAGCTCATAGCTCATCTTATCATCCTCAATCCGATGGTCAAACTGAGATAGTAAATAAATGTTTGGAAGGATATCTTTGTTGTTTTGTATCTCATAAACAAACACAATACTGCGGTCAAGTGGTTACCTCTAGCTGAATGGTGGTATAACACTTCTTCCATCTTGACCAAAATGACCCATTTATGGCACTTTTGTGGATGTCATCCACCATCCATCACATCAGCTTTAAGAGAAAAATTGAAGGTTCAAGCAGTGAAAGATCACATTGAGCATCAACAAGAATTTCTCCAACTCTTAAAGGATAACCGGAATTTGGCACAAAATCGAATGAAACAGTAGGAAGATCAACATCATAGTGATAGAAGTTTTGATGTAGGAGGCTTGGTATTTCTACGGCTAAAACTATACAAACAAATGTCCCTCGAGCAAGCTAAGAACGATAATAAATTATCGCCAAAGTACTATGGTCCTTACAAGGTGTTGCAAAATATTAGTACTATAGCATACAAATTGGAGCTTCCTACTTCTTCACGAGTGCATCCAATTTTCCATGTTTCATGCTTAAAGAAGGTTATAGGTGAAAATCTTCCGGTTCGAACAATATTGCCGAACTTGATGAGGAAGGAAAAATCCATATTGGAACCCGAGCCGGTCCTTGGAAACAGAACTCCATGACTACGGAATCGATCAATTTTAGAGTATCTCATCAAGTGGAAGAACTTATCCACTAAATATTCTACATGGGAGGATAAGAATTTTATACAGAAGCACCCAGAGCTACTCAAGTGTTGAGGACAAAATTTTTTTGAAGGAGAGGGGCATGTTAGGTCCCTATATTACTCGTATATTCCCTTAATGTTGTTAGTGTAACCCCCTTATTGTTATTATTGTACCCTTGTAACCCCCATATTGTTATTATTGTGCCCTTAAATTATTATTGTTAGGTCGGCTAGGATTACATTGTGGCCTTACTAGGATTACATTATGGTCCCATGGACTCCTATATATAGAAAGGAGGTTTTGTAATTTGAATCATCCAAGAATTTTTCATTCATGTAATGTATTGGAGGTTGCCCCCTCGAAGTGGCTTATTTCTAAGGCATTGATATCTCTTTTCTTCTCTTTTTGGAGCTAGTTTCACAATAATGACCATAAGTATGGCATGGATTATTTTTAAATGAACACTTAAGTCCAGAAGACCAAGCTTAATTAGCATAGTATTTGAAGTTCAAAAGGTAAAAGAAGCTATTATTAAGGAAAATGGGAAGGTACAAATGTGGATCCCAAGTGAAATTGATATTATTTTTCTAATTAACATGGAACAAAAAATTCTATCTAGAAATCTTGGAGGAATTCCTTGTGAGAAAGTTGGATCCCAAGTGAAATTTATATTATTTTTCTAGTTAACATGAAACACAATATCCACATGGGTTGGAAAAATTGGTTGCTACCTAAGAAATAATGTTTCTCCTACCATTATAATTTATAAGATAGATCCTCTCAATTAATACATTTGGACAAAGGTGAAAAAGGTAACAAAGGTGGATCCCAAGTGAGATTTATGTTATTTTTCTAGTTACCATGGAACAAAAAATCCATAGGGGTTGGAGGAATTGGTAGTTACATAAGAAATAATGTTTCTCCTATCATTAGAATTTATAAGACAAATCCTCTCAATCAATACATTTGGAATGAAATATTAGGAATATTTATTTTAAACAAAGAGAATATACCAAAAATTAATTTGTAATTTGGGTTGCCACTATTATAACATATACAACCCTTTTTCATAGATGCCACAAATTGGCTAGTTACAAAATGTCTTCCAATACTTGAACCTAACTAGTTGGAGAAGCACATTTCTCATCAAACCAAGGGAGGTAAGATCATTTAACCTATTAATTATACTTTATATATGAAAAATAATGTAGGGATAAATGTCCCTTAAATATCCTTTAAAAATGTCCCTTGAATCCTTATGTTTACCCATGTATTTGTGGATGGAATTCTACAATTTTTTTTTAAAACTTTGTATCCTTATCTTTCCCCATTTATCTATGGATAGAATGCTATATACCTTTTTTAACTTTGTCTCCATATTCTACTGCACTATACTTCAAAATGAAATCAAGTTTGTTTTCACCCTTTTCTACATTACTTTAGCTTTTCGATTGCTAAAAATCTAGCTAGAAGTCCTCATCGTTTGTATATGCATCTTTATATGCATGATAGGTGAAAGGAAATATGTGCATTAAATATACCAAAGATGTAATTTTTGATGTGTATTTCCTTGAAAGCATGTTTTCCAACTTCCTTGTGCTAATATTCTTGTAATTGATAGTTAAACGAAATTGTTGTAAGAATTCCATCGACTTGTAGTGTCTATTTTTCTATAACTGGATTTTGTGCTCCACATGGGTTGTGTTCCTTTAGGAATACATAATACTTCCCTATATTCCTATAGCAATCCTTTCAATTAATTTCTTTATTCTTCAATACACTACTCTAAGTGTGCATTTTCCTTCATTGACTACTTGCTAGACTAACTTTCTCCTAAAAACAACATAACATATTTCTTGCTCTATAACTAATCATTTTATTGGCTTACTTGGCACTTATGATTGAAATCTTGGAGTTGCCTTTGTGTATGTTGATGATGAATTATTTCTCATCATGGATAAGGTGGTATTGGCTCGTTATCCACATGAATGCTTCTTCCCACATATACATGAAGGGACTCCCAAAGATAAATCCACATACATCATGTGAAACTACATCCAATTTTATTACATTGATAAAATCAACACTAATAAAAAAATTTATTCTACACTGTTTTGTTACCTTAATTTCCATGTCATTGTTTACCCATCCCAGTGGATATTGGTTAGGATGATATCAAACCTCTAGACCAAATCCATTTCTATGAGGTTATTGTGCGAACCTAAGTAGAATAAGGCATCAATAATGGTCTTCTCTACTTTTATATTAATGTGGAGGAGCTTGGTCATTTCCTTCTCTTCACGAAGGTAAAGACTACTTAAATTCAATTACTTTTGAACTAATATGCATACAATATTCTCATCCACATCATAGGTTATTTCACCTTGATTGGGAAAATATATGGCGAGAAGATTCATTTTCTTCCAATCTTTTTTCCAATTCCCTGGGTTCACCTATAGATAAAATTTCCAACACTTCTCCTTTGTGTGACTATCAAATTTGTAGTGATTGAAATTATTGTTAGTATCTATGCACTATTTTTTAGTAACTATTATCTTCTCATCCTCTCCCCTTTCCACTTCTTCTTCCCTTTGTTGGAAGCTTCTTGGTGCTCATTCCTTTTCAAACCACTTAACCACCCCTTTTTCCCTATATTTTCTAGGTTCTATACTTGTACAAAATATCATTAATTTTTGTTGGCTTCAATAATAATACCTTATTTCATAGATCATTATGGAGACCCCCAAGATACTTGAGGAGTACACTTGGGTTCTTGGGAGATATACCTAGTATGATGGCCATGTTCCTGAATTTCATGGTGTAATCATATAAATTCTTCCCCTAATTTTCGCTTAAGTAGTTCCAGTGGATCCATTGGTCCTTTGCATACATAATAGGGTTGAATTTGGACTTTATGAGGGTTTTAAAGTCCTCCCATTTAGTTATTGGGTGATTACCCTTAGCCTAAGTGTCTCCCTATGGATTTTCCATGATTTTCTCCTAGAGGGCCATGAATTATATCTTTCATGACTTGGCACACCTTATCCTCACATACTTGGAAGACCTCACCATCCAATCGAGGAAGTGTTCAGATCACCTTGAGGATCTGCGACTGATATCCCAATGATGACGGTAGTACAAAATATGCTTGAACCCAATTAGGTGCATCTTCTATGTCATAGTAGGAATAATTTTAGGTTTTATAATGTCCTATCAAGGAATTTGAGTGGACCCCCTCAAGGTCTAAGCCATCAAAGAGGTACCTCCACCTCGAACCCTTAGGCAACTGCAAAGCTTGCAGGGGAAGGCCAATTTTCTCAGACGTTTCATCCTAGATTATGCCACTTGTGCTAAAGGATTCCTATGGCTCCTTGGCCAGGACATCCCATTCAAATGGGATGACCAGGCCCAACAAGAATTTTACACGCTGAAAGACACATTGTCTTCAACACTACTGATCAGTCCCCTAGACTACAACAATGACTACATCCTGTATCTATCAGCATCCGAGACTTCTTTGTGTGGAGTATTGATCCATGAAGGCCCAGATGGGAAGTAGCTCATAATCTATTACGTTAGAAAAACCTTATCAGGCCCTGCATTAAGATATGAGCCCGAAGAAAATAATTCCCTAGCACTAATTCATGCAGTCCAAAAACTTCGCCACTACATCATCTTAAAGCCCAAAACAGTCGTCGCAGATATTAATCCCATCAAAAATATGCTCACGCGTCATTTAATGAACCAAAAATACACCTGCTGGATAGTCATTATACAAGAATACGACTTACAATTTTTCTCCCCCAAGAGAAAAAATGCACTAGTCTTAACAGAGTTCATTACAGACCTCCAAATTCATACCAAAGGATCATGAGTCAATGATTCACTACTAGACGAACATGTCTTCCTCATAGAAATTGATGACCCTTGGTACGGAAATATCCTTATCTTTTTAGGAACCCAAAATTTTAGACCCCACCTTACTCGTGACGACCGTCAGCGCATTCGCCACCAAGCCCCCCGATACCTCCTTATGGGAGATGTCTTATAATGATGGGGCATCAAAACTATTTTATGATGATGCCTTACTCATGACCAAGTAGAAAAATCCCTTAATGGCTACCACAGTGGAGATTACAGTGGCCACCTCTCCGAAATGGCCACCGCCCAAAAATTCCTACGGGTAGGATATTCCTAGGCCACCTTATTTCGTGAATACATTTCAATATTCAAGAGGTGAGAGCAATGTCAATGATTCACTCACAAGGAAAGAGCACCTCTCGCTCCCCTGCACCCTATCATCGTCATTGGTCCCTTTTGTAAATGGGGGATGAGCTTCATGACTTGCAACCTTGCATCGTCTGGCAATCAAAATTACATTATTGTAGCTTTGAATTATTTCACCAAGTGCGTAGAGGCTATGCCCACATATGAAAACACCACATAAACCACTGCACGATTTCTGTTTAAGCATGTCATTTCCCGGTGCGGTGTACCCAAAGAGTTAGTCTCTGACCATGGGAAACACTTTGAAAACAAAGTTTTTCAAGAGATATCTCACCATCTTGAATTCACACATGAATTCAAATCACCGTACTACCCAAAATCCAAAGTATATATAGAAGTTGTGAACAAGTCCTCAAAACAATGTTACAATGTATGGTGAATAACCACAAAACAAACTAGCACCACATGATTTTCTCCACCCTGTAGGAATAACACACGATAATGAAAACATCAACAGGGTTCACACCTTTCCACTTGGTGTATGGGGTCAAAGCCGTGATTCCCATAGAACACGAGATCCCAAATTTACATGCCACCATCGAACTCCTCGATGACAATTATCCTCTAGAGCAACGCTTGGTACAACTAGAGTTCGTTGACGAAAGTCAACGAAAGTCGCTGCAACAAAACGAGGCCCACAAGTAGCAGGTGAAAGCATCATTCGATCGCAACATCAACCCTCATTCATTTATAGAGGGAGAGTTAGTCCTCCACTATGATGTCGCAAAAGAAGCCCTAGGGCTAGGAAAGTTTGAAACCATGTGGAAAGGATCCTACATTATAAAACATTATCTCCTAAAGGGGGCATAAATCTTGATAGACCCAAACGGAACATGCCTCAGCAACCCCGTCAATGGTATTTATCTTAAGAAGTTCTACCAGTAAGGGACAAGAGAGATTAGCCCTAGAGTCAATGTACATGCACCAAAACATTAATTTTTGATCAATTTGTCACAAAAAATGCTCTAGTGTCACAAATGGATTTTCAACCCTACCATTACTTTGGATTCACTAATGGAGTATCGTGATGGTCTCAAATTTTAGTAGTAGCTGCCTAGGTCATCTATCACCCTGATCGATCACCCTTCTTCACTAACAATGTATGCATCAGTGTAGTGACAAAAAATCAAGCAGAATATGACGTTTTCATTGGACTTATGTGCGATGCCTTCAATCAAGGCATCTGCCATTTGTATATCTACCTCAATTCCTAGTTAGTGGTGTTATAGTTAAACCAAGAGTTTTAGGTATGAGATTCACATCTGTTTAGAAAATACTTACATGCAAAAAGGTCAAGCCTTCAATTTGATCACATTACATTCACACATGTGCCAAGAAATTAAAACCAGACAACAGATCACATAGACAACCATATCCTAAAATGGAATGCATCTCGGATAAGCCATCATACATAAAAAACATAGATACCCATCAACACAACACATAATCTATATACACATATCAACAGGGGACACACAATATAGAGCCGCAAAAATATCTCTCATATATATATATATATATATATATATTAAAAAATATATGTCTGAGTACAAAAAATAGATCGTGTCTCTCACCCATAACTTAGCCAAAAAATACACATATACAAGTCAACAAAAATAAGGGAGGCACTCTCATAACGAGTGCTTTCCCTATGTACAACAAGCCTCTATGGTTGTGCTCCTCTAGGTGGGGCATCTGGACCCGTGGTTGCTCTCAGTACTAGCACTGGAGCCACTATCAAAACTGAGATCGCCACCTGATGCAAAGTCGACTGATAGCCCCTCTCCTCAGCCATCAGTGTCTCTAACCACACATCATCGAGGTCATCCAAAAACCCTCGGGTATGCATCCCCTAGGTCAAGTGGTCCACTCGACCCGATGCATCCTCTAGAACACGAGCCAGGAACTCTAGAGAATCCATCTGTTTCGCCACCTCTGCAACATGAACCTCTACCTCCTCGGCGTGAGCGGTCAATGTAGCGTACTCAGCAACAGCCTAGCTTCTACCCTCCCCTGCGGGGCCATCCTCCTTGACAAGTGCTCCACCCTGAGGCTACGTTGGAACCCCTCCCAGTCCCTCAGCTATGCATGGAGCACCTCGTGGCCTCCGGATCGAATCGTGTCCCACCAACCAAGCCATAGGATGCCCTACCTCGCCAACATCTGCAAGAGTAGCAAAGCTATGTCAGTGTCATCATAATACACATATAAGGAATAAAACATAAAAACATACTTGCTGGCCCCCATGCATATCCCACAGGAAGACCCATGTATGGGTCTCCATGGAAGTCCATCCTCGCATAAGGGAAAGGCAGGAACGTATGAGGATTGGCCTCAAACCAAGCCTCTGTAGTAGCATTCCAATGATGCCCCATTCGACCTCCCCCACCTCGAGGCATCACGAAGGCCCAGCTCCTTAGTAGGCATGACCACTGTAGGCCTCAAAAACACCACTCTCATACATTATGCTACACATGATGCTATCATATGTAAAAAAATTAGATCCATCATGGACTTTTGAGATTTTAGCCAACATCCCATCATACTAGTGATGGGAAAAAAGAAAAAAAAAAGTGTTCGGCCCTCCGCCGGTGCAAAACATAGATCTGCAGGCCTGACACCCAATTGGGCACAGGTGACCCTGTCAATCACACAATGGCTACCAGATCACACTACTCAGCCAGGTCAGTTACTAAGGCTATCTAAATACACCCCTCTATGAGAAGGGCCCTACCACAATGGTTCGCCAAGAATCGCTGAAGATCCACTCTCCTAGGGGGAAGTGGATAAGGAAGTGGCTCGCCTTGAGGAAGTAGTCCAGCCACAAAGTATATATCCATCTCGAGAAGGATAGCCAGGTCGCACCCCTACAGCACGATAACCTTGTGCCTCCTGTTCCAGCATTGGATCAGGTAGCGTAATAAATGATCCTATGATCAAAAGAGGTTATTCTCCAAGAACTTGAGAAGACCCCAACTTGCTAACTACTGGCATGCATTGGCATCACCTGCTAATGAAACTCAGAGGTCAGGCCAATCCCTCTCCCTCCACAAAATCTTGCCATCAAACAAGCACACATCAGTGACATTAAAAGAACCAAAAACTGAAAAATTTCCCAAAATGAAATTAAAAAAAAAAATTCTTTGGATTTTTGCGTGCCTGTTTCTCAAACAGAAGCGTAAAATGCGTGCCTATTTCTTGCACAGACGCAGAAATGGCATGCAAAAATCCATTACATGCATGATAATTTTGTGCAAAACCCTCAGTTTTGCACGAAAAGTATGCACCTATTCCTTGATTGCTCACGCGATCAAGGAAAAAAATTTCCTCGGTTCCGTACAAGCCCAATTTGTATGGATCCTGTCCCAGGAATACTAAAAAAAATTAAAATGGAGGATGTCATGGGGCCTACCTGGCTCAAGAATCACGAGTCTCGAGTACTCAAGCTGACCGCAACGACAAGAACAACTCCGCAAAAGCCTCTGACCTCTCAAAACCTCAAACACTCAAATATCGCAAATGAGCTAAAATGAGCCATATTGGCCTATATGTCACCCTTTTTAGATTATTTGGAGGATCATAACGAGATCTTAAAGGGCCCAATTGTATAACTAAAAGAAAAACAATGATTAGCACCTCATAACGCCCAAAGGAGGCTCCACACATTCACACCTCCAAAAACATAATTTTTCAGTGCCAACTAGTATGCCCACTCTCATCTTCTTTTCATTTAGCACATTTTTTTCAATAATATTTCAATTAGGAAGATGCTTTTACTTGGGGTAATTTTGTTGTGGGTATTGCACAAACAATCCACCATCCCATATACTAAAGGTTCTAGAGCAGGTATCATTCTACGCTTACCATGATAGAGTCCCAGAAATACTCTGCATATCTTGACATCATTTCTCCACAAGAAAATAACCATATGTTCCAAGCACCTAACCATGTTTATCATCTGCCCACATTGCACATGATAAACATCCTTTTTGGTCAGTAGAGCCTCCCATCCATGACGCCCATCACTCAAAGTAGACCATACATCAGAAAAATCATGATGCCATGGCCATACCAATTCAGTCTGGGAAGCACTTCATGCCCAATCATCCAGCATGCATCAAGTCAAATTTTACCATATTGAAATAAAACCCCTTTCCTGGACTACCATGTTTTGCAAGATGATAGAAAGCGCACCACTGTGCCTCACATTTGGCCTACCATACCCCCATCAGCATAGCCCATCTACGATATTTTCCATCCGCTTCATCAACCCCACACAAGGGACCAACCAATGGGGCCTTCACCCTTAGTTAGAAGAGCCTCCTCACACCACTAATGAGTGAGAACTTTCACGTTTAGGGGTACCCATCTCCGTGTTTTGTATAATCCAATCCCATTGTTTCAATTTTTTGGTTAGTGTACAAAGACCGCAAATGGTGAACAAAGTCCCCCACTCATCCTTCCATTTTTCCTCCCATGGTAGCAGTCCCTAGTCACCCCTGGTCGGAGTATCACACCTTTCACGCATAAGCCATCATGACATTCATAACCAACATATACCCACCCTGGACGTCCTACTGACTCCAGGGATTTCCTCATAAAAAATAGTCATGATTGCTGCCAAGTTGTTATTTTAGAGTTCAACCATGGGCCACTGAATTCCTATCATCAATTTTCAGTCACCCCTCACCATCATGCCTATGTTAAACCTATAAAATCTAAGGCCCTAGTTCCTTGCATCAGTAAATCTCTCGTTTGGTTGAAGCTTCCTTTTTTTTACTTCAACTCCCATTCTCCAAAATGGAAGCGGTACCTTGGATGGCCCCTCACCACAATAGGGCCATCCTTGGGTGGCATTGCGGGAATCATCATTGCCCACAGATTTCATCGATCCTCCTAAAATTCGAATACAACACAAGATTTCATGTCAAGATGGTATTGTACTTTACAACCATTGCACACTGCTCAAATTCATCGAAGACCCATGCCATTATAAGCATCTCTTTCAGCAATGATTACATGGGAAGGTCCCAGTCATACACCCATGCATACAATGGGCATTCATATGCCATAGCAAGATTACGCATGTGCGCACCACATTATTTTCAAAGAAAAAGTGCCCTCGAGGGAATAAAAAATAGTCGTCATCAACCAAATCAATAGATCACTGCCACACTAGTGACACATATAGAACCTTTATCTGTTAAATATATTTGCTTAGCTAGCCAAAGCATCATGAGGATGGGACATGCCTGCCTCGTAGAAAAATTATATTTGTTTTATCATACTATTTCTTGGAGGGTTCCCACAAGACATGGTCACTCTTCAACCCGCTGTAAAGCATTTAAAACTTTTAGCTATATGTAGATCTCTCTCTCTGTCTCTACACCTGCATATGCAGGAAACTACATTATTTCTAATGCATATACTTTCCTAGAACCCATGGTTTAAGCACCACATCAGAAAATCCATACAAAATATGACATTGCTAAATGTCGCAAAGATCAGATGAGGGACATTAGCTAGATCAAAAATTTCTGAAATACCAAAATCAAACAGCACTGGCAGTGGCAAATGCAAATTCTTTGTGATGAGTTTTTCTGATAAGCGCCTTTCCATGGTTTCTTCCTTGAAAATTATGTAGTCTCTGGAGAGCACAAGTCACTTCTCCAGACCACAAGGCAATACCCAAGAAATGATCCACACTGATGCCATCATGACAACCACTAGCCACCTTGGGACCTCAAGGGAGCACAACATGGAATAAAGTAGACACAATGATCCAACCATTCTCTTGGGCCATCCACGTACTGGAAAGAGAGGAAGCAGGATCATTTACCCTCTAATATGAAAGACCAACAAGAGATGAAGAAAGGGAGAGCACATTATTATGCTGGCCAAAATTGCTTTGAGGAAATCCAATAGTGTGCAATCCAGAGCAGAAGTAGAGAGGGGATTCGGTTTTTGGCCATCCAACAACTTCAATCCTTTGGAGTAGAGAGAGAGACCTTGCACCAAGTAGCTAGAAGGTAAAAACTTCCTTTCATCAGGTCTTATGACTCCATAGTTCTAAGGGCCCATTGGCAAGTGTGTAAACGTAGCATATTTCTTCCTAACAACAAGCAATAAGAGGGGACATTGATGCCACCGTTAGTACTATTGTTATGTTTGACTCTTTATGGTATTTCATGTTTATGTTTAATTTAGTCTTGTTTTCTCTCGACATATGCATACTATATCATGATTTAGTGTGTTTAATGTTTTATAGCATGTTCACTAACTTGCTAACTCTTTTGTTTATCTCCCTGTGACCAAGGCTTAGAGGCATCAACCACTCCTCCTAAGAAATTTTGGATTGGTACACATGTGTGCCAAAACCACAACCTCAACTATTATTAATGATAAAAAAATTAATATATAAGTTGAAAATATATACATTTAAAAAAACATATAACAAAACTTTTAACCGTGGAATTCATCCCATTTTATCATGGAAATTCTCAATTTAGACTGTGGCTATCAATACCACATGCCCAAAAAATCACAAATCATTTCATATCACGATATATATATATATATGGAAACTATTTTCGAAATAAATTATTTTCTTTGATTTAAGTATATTACTAACAATATTCTATAATATTGTATGGAGTTTAAATCCATACTATCCACATAATTATTATTATTGGTAATTTTGTAGGATGACGGTGTGGTGAGATGATTGTATCACTAAGATGTTATCCCCTCCACCCGGTTTCAAATCCCATAGGCGGACACCATGTCCCATCATAGTAAGGCTCGAAGGATAGGTGATCTAAATGGTAATATTAGTTTTGTTGTGCTAAGATCCAATTCAGAATATAAAGAAAGTGCTTGAGTATTGAGGTTAATTTCAAGTTTAGTATCAATTTTTATGTGAGTTTCATGAGAAAATTAACATAAATAAAACATTGAACAACAACATATATCAGACATGAACATCACCATAAACATTTGCAAAACATCACATGATGAAGGAATTCACCCCATATCATCTACTTCTCCTTGGTCCAACTTCTAATGGCTTGGCCTTCTTCCATTAAGCTCCAAAGTGTGATTACATGCTTTTACAATACTCAAACAACGCTTAAACCTATCCCATCAGCTCGAAAATGCCGAAAAATTCCCGTCTAGCTTCTTTCTAGATCAAATTTGGCCAAAACTGGAGAAGTTATGATCTGCCCAAGTTTCTCCACTAACCGCTCCACAATTTCCTTGAGGGCCAATATCATCCTACAAATTTTCTCTTTTTCCATGCTAATAGGGTGACAAATTCCTTGTTCTCCGGGTGAAATTTTCACCTCATTAAAATTCCCTCTATGGTCTATGGCGGAATATTTTTTTTTAATTAAAATTAGTCCACGGTTCCACTAACCGTCAACATGTGGGCCACCAATGTCACTGAAAATTAGCATATATTGTGCAGAGGATCGAGACTAGCCTCCCACCCGAGGTCCCACCAGTGGTGGTCACCGAGGATGGGACTAGACCCAACCCCCTCCCCCATATCTTCGACAGATTAACAATGAAAAAAATCCACAATGATTATAAGTTAAGACATGAGCTGTGGTGCAGTGGTAAACATTGGTGCTTGTTGCATAGCGGTTGGTAGTTTGACTCCTTAGGGCTCTGCTTAACCATTACCAAAATTTTGCGGCCCATGTGTTGCCACGTGGTGGCCCCTGGTTGGGCCACCTGTTAGCACGTGGTTAGAAAAAAATGAACCAATCAAAAACTGCCACAAAGAACCTGTAATACTGTGCCACATGGAACTCCGAGATTCACCGAAGGAAAAAAATGATTGACCAATCAACCTTCCAGGTAGGCATGCCCAGTCAGCTGGACAGATTCCTAGCTGGGTTGTCCGTAATTTATTTTTTAAATTTGCGTGATTGACAAAGTGGACATAATGTGTTTCTAGGAGCATATGTTGTCGATTTTCTGTGAAACGAGTTGTCCCTAATTCACAATGATGAGATCTACGCGGTCGTTTATGTTCCACACCATTTCGACAACTTCGATTTTTGAGCATAATTTTGAGCACCCGATCACGCCTCCCCACTGGAAGATTTTGGACACCAAAAGCTATTTCATTACTGAATATGTGGATGAGGGTACAATTCCCTTTCCCTTCTAGTCTCAATCCAATAGAATTTTCCAAAAGTCAACAATTTGAGCTTTTCATGAAATATGATATTTTTCCTTGATTTTGTTGACCGTGTCTTGCTGTTGTAGACACCAACATACTACGATTTCCAAGATTTTGCAGAAAAACAAGCTATCCTTGAAGAAAAAAACTTGTTCCCACCTTGTTCATTAATCAAAGGAAACTTGAATAACTTGGAAAATTTCTCACCTCTAACCTTGTCGATATGGCAATTTTTAGCTTGTCTTGCCTTGCTCTTTTCAAAATGATATTTCGCTATTTTTTTGTACCATTTGGAGTCGCTCAATGAAATTCTTGGGTTTGTCCATGTCGCCATTATGACACAACAAATTATGATGCAAATGGTAAACAAATTCCACTACTTGGTTTACTTGACTAAAGCATGAACGTACATCTTGAAAGTATGCATATTGTTGAACATAACTTTCATGTAAAAAAAATGATGTTTGAGTACAATAGTTACACAAATAACATGCCTAGAAGGAATATCAACAAAATTGTCGCTTATAACTCCCTTATACCTTTTTTCCAAATGGAATTATTGATGAACACCCATAAAATGAAAGTGCTTTTATCGCTGCAACTTAATTATTGTACCATTAACATTTTTTGAATGAAATAAAATGGCATAGTCACTTGCATCAACTTGAAATTCAAATGACCTTTTCAAGTTTAAAAGAGAAAATAAAAGCTGAAATGATATTTTTCTTTGAAGCATCACATGCCTCTTGTTGTTCCGCCCCCCCTTGAAGAAATTTTTCACACATGTCAATGCATGCCAAGGAGCTACAATAGAAGAAATATTAACAAAAGTTTTCCTCCAACATTGGGTTGCTCCAAAAAAATCTCTTATCGAGATGAGCATCTTGGGAATTGACCAATCCACAATGGTGTCAAACTTGGAGACGTATACCTTCAACTCATCTCCTCCAACATTACAACCCCATTACATAAAAGAAGTTTTACCCAACTCATACTTTGACATCTTCAAAAAAAATTCCCATGGCTTACAACAACAAGTATTTTTTTCTCTTATACATGACATGTTAATAATGAAAATTTCTAAAAATGAAAATGTCATAAAAGTCGACCATAACATCTAGAAATGGCTCTAATTCATCATTCTTCATATGCATGAAAGTAGTAGGAGTATGAAAAATACCATAAAAAATAATAAGCCATTCAAGAAAATCCCATTTGATGTTAAATTTCATCTTCCACATACCTCCTTCAACAACTCTTCTTTGATGAAAGCCACTCCTTTTGTACCTCACAATAAAATTATTTCCATTCTTCTTGGGAACCAACCATAGGTGCACTACATGGCGGAATATATGGCCGACTTATTCCATTGTTCAACAACATTTCACTTTGCTTTGGTATTTATTCACTTTGCATTTTTGACATCCAATGTATGCCAACATCACAAAGAGAACCTTCTTTCTGCAAAATATTTACCAAGGATAAAATCCAAAAATTATTTGGCAAATAACCCAAACAATCTTCACATGTTAAATACTTGTGTAAATGAATGCTTGACACATTTTTGACATACTTAATGTGTTGCAACTAATCATCCAAAAGTTTATGATGCTTACTAAAATGTACAAAAATAGAAATTCATTTTACAATATGGAATAAATTTGATTTGCAAATTCCCATACAAAATGACTCATCATCAAGCTAAAATAGCATAACAATGCCAAAGAGTCACTGTTGCATATAAGTGATTTATTCACAAACATCACTTTTTCAAAATGCTCAACTGTGGGGATATGCAACAAGTACTTTAAAAATATTTATGGTATTCAACTAGAAAAGTAGTTTGTCCATTTCTTGCATGACTTGATTTACCTTGTTAGGATAAAGTTGTGGATGCAATTTCCAACACTTCTTGAATCAATTCCCACTAATATTGAAATGATTAAAAAAGCTTTTGTGAGTCTCTATTGGCATAAATATCTTTAAAATTGGATGTGAATTTCCCTTCTTGGTCTTAATTCTAATTGAAATGTTCATCTTCTAGACTAATTATTTCCTTTTGTGGCATTTAGCTACACAATGGTTAGGTGCATGACATAAAGTGCACGAAAAAATATTACACAACATGTTATTCAAATCAAAATGTTTTGTCATCATAAAAATACTTTGAATAATGAGGATGCTTATACCTCTCATGGTCTTACTTTGGCTTATGATTTTTATGCAAGGAACTTGAATGGAAAGAGGAACTTGTCTTAGTCTCTTCTTCAACTTGCTTATCTCTCATTGGAGATGTTTTGATTTCATGTCCTCCTTTTGCTTCAGAAGCCAAGATGGTACCAATTGAGGATGAAAATCCAAACATTTTTCCTCCTCATGTCCTCTCTTATGACAAAAAGAATAGCATACCCAAGAGCTATCACTGTAAGATCATTCTTCCTTTTTTCACATAGCCCAAACCTTCATATCTAGGTGACACCTTTGCCTCAATTGGATGGATAATGCCCCAATTGTTCACTCCAAGGCATCCTCCCTTGAAACCCATCTTGGAGAAGAGATTTGTTCCTATGCCTTTGCTATGCTTTTCAAAGGCCATAAAAGAGCTTAAATCAACATTTTCATGTAAAGAAAATGCATATAAATGCTTACCATTTTACTCATCTTTTGAGTGTGGGACAAATATTCTCTTAAACTATTTCCTGATTCTTGAGGTGTCCTCTTGGACTCTTGGTTTTTCTTCTTTTAGCTCTTTGGAGTTTGGTGCTGTTAGAAAATCATCCTCATCATCATGTGGACAAAAGGTGCAAACTTTGCGATCTTCCTTCTCTAAGGGACCTTTTGTACTAGTCTCTTATATAAGATTTTTTGTGGAAAAGGATGATGATGGTGGAGAAGATGGTGGTTTACCACCATTTTCATTACCTCCTCCTCCTCGAGAACACTCTCCTCTTGGAGGTCTGGAGCTTTCATCCTATAGTCTAGTGTTCCTCTCTTCATAGAAGACTTTCACCATTTCTGCCATGTCAAAGAAGGCCTTCCTAAAATCCTTCACATCCTATGACATACTTGCACGCTCTGCTCCATGTGACATGATGCATTATGGTGATGATCAGATTCTTTCATTTATCATTTAAATAAGATAAGATCTTTCTCTTATGAACTCATTATTGAAAAAAATTTAATTCTCCTTGCACAAGAAAGCCTAGTGCTACAAATACCAACTTGATTTGAATGGGAATAATAGTTTTTCTATTCTAAGATTCCAATTCGAATATAGAAAAAGGCAGTGTTTGATGATTGAGGTTAGTTGCAAGTAGAATGTGAGTTTTTATGTGAATTTCATGAGCAAATTAACATAACTAAAAGAATAAACAACAATATCTAACAGACATGAGCATAACCATAAACAATCACACAACAACACATGATGAAAGAGTTCACCCTTGCAAGTAGAATGTGAGTTTTTATGTGAATTTCATGAGCAAATTAACATAACTAAAAGAATAAACAACAATATCTAACAGACATGAGCATAACCATAAACAATCACACAACAACACATGATGAAAGAGTTCACCCTTGCAAGTAGAATGTGAGTTTTTATGTGAATTTCATGAGCAAATTAACATAACTAAAAGAATAAACAACAATATCTAACAGACATGAGCATAACCATAAACAATCACACAACAACACATGATGAAAGAGTTCACCCCGCTTGGGCTATGTCTCCTTAGTGCAGCTTCCAATGGCTTGGCCTTATTCTATTATTCTCCAAAGTGTGATTACATGTGTTTACAATGCTCAAAAATTTATGAAAAATGTTCCATCAACTCCATAATGCTCAAGAATTATTATCTAGGCTCTTTCTGAATTGAATTTGGCCAAACAATCGAGAAGTTATGATCTCCCCAAGTTTGTACACTAATAGCTCCAAAATTTTCTCTACTATAGGCACATTTTTAGTACACATTCAAGATAAATACCTACTGAAACAGAGCTAGTAGCAATGACTATTTGAAGGAAAGATTCAAAAAGAGATATAGAAAATTAGTGTTCACAACTTCTTTTATGAAAATGGGTGTAAGATGATAAGGGTTGGAAAAAAACAATCAAATCAAGGAGGAGAGGTAAGAAGAAAAGATACAATTTGGTCTTAAGCACTCTGGATAATAAATTCGATATAAAATCCATGAAAGAGAAAATTGATAAGATCATGAGTGTTTAAAGAGCATGAACTCAGTAATTTTTGTTATAAATCTTAAAAATATTAGAACAATATTAAAATAAGTAAAAGGTAGTTGGGAAAATAAACAAACATAAATATAGGTTTATTTGTGTGAAGTAAATTGTAATGACCATAAGTACGACATGGATTATTTTTAAATGAACACTTAAGTCCACAAGACCAAGTTTAATTAACATAGTATTTGAAGTTCAAAAGGTAAAAGAAGCTATTATTAAGGAAAATGGGAAGGTACAAATGTGGATCCAAAGTGAGATTGATATTATTTTTCTAGTTAACATGGAACAAAAAATTCTATCTAGAAGTGTTGGAGGAATTCCTTGTGAGAAAGTTCGATCCCAAGTGAAATTTATATTATTTTTCTAGTTAACATGAAACACAATATCCACATGGGTTGGAGGAATTGGTTGCTACCTAAGAAAGAATGTTTCTGCTATCATTATAATTTATAAGATAGATCCTCTCAATTAATACATTTGGACAAAGGTGACAAAGGTGGATCCCAAGTGAAATTTATGTTATTTTTCTAGTTACCATGGAACAAAAAATCTAGACGAGTTGGAGGAATTGCTAGTTACATAAGAAATAATGTTTCTCTTATCATTAGAATTTATGGGACAAATCCTCTAAGTCAATACATTTGGAATGAAATATTAGGAATATTTCTTTTAAACAAAGAGAATATACCAAAAACTAATTTGTAATTTGGGTTGCCACTATTACAACATATACAATACTTTTTCATAAATGCCACAAATTGTCTAGTTACAAAATTTCTTCCAATACTTGAACCTAACCAGTTGGAGAAACACATTTCTCATCAAATCAATGGAGGTAAGATCCTTTAACGTATTAATTAGAATTTATATATGAAAAAAAATGTAGGGAAAAAATTCCCTTTAATATCCTTTTAAAATGTCCCTTGAATCCTTATGTTTACCCATGTATTTGTGGATGGAATGCTACAATTTTTTTTTTTAACTTTGTATCCTTATGTTTCCACATTTATTTGTGGATAGAATGCTATATACATTTTTTTTAACTTTGTCTCCATATTATAGTGCACTATAGTTCAAAATGAAATCAAGTTTGTTTTTACTCTTTTCTACATGACTTTAGCTTTTCAATTCCTAAAAATCTAGCTAGAAGTCCTCATCCTTTGTATATGCATCTCTATATGCATGATAGGTGAAAGGACATATGTGCACTAAATATATCAAACATGTAATTTTTGACATGGATTTCCTTAAAAGCATGTTTTCCAACTTCCTTGTGGTAATATTCTTGTAATTGATAGTTAAATGAAATTGTTGTAAGAATTCCATCCACTAGGTCTGTCTATTTTTCTATAACTTGATTTTCTACTCCACATGGGTGGTGTTTCTTTAGGAATACATAATAATTCCCTATATTCCTATAGCAATCCTTCCAATTAATTTTTTTATTATTCAATACACTACTCTAAGTGTGCATTTGCCTTCATTGACTCCTTGCTAGACTAATTTTCTCCTAAAAACAACATAACATATTTCTTGCTATAACTAATCATTTTATTGGCTTACTTGGCACTTATGATTGAAATCTTGGAGTTGCCTTTGTGTATGTTAATGATGAATTATTTCCCATCATGGATGAGGTGGTATTGGTTCGTTATCCACATGAATATTTCTTCCCACATATACATGAAGGGACTCACAAAGATAAATCCACATACATCATGTGGAACTACATCCAATTCTATTACATTGATAAAATCAACACTAATATAAAATTTTATTCTACATTGTTTTGTTACCTTAATTTCCATGTCATTATTTACCCATCCCAATGGATATGGGTTAGGATGATCTCAAACCTCTAGACCAAATCCATTCCTATGAGGTTATTGTGCAAACCTAAGTCGAATAAGGCATCAATATTCGTCTTCTCTACTTTTATATTAATGTGGAGGAGCTTGGTCATTTCCTTCTCTTCATGAAGGTAAATACTACTTAAATTCACTTAATTTTAAACTAATATGCATAAAATATTTTCGTGCACATCATAGGTTATTTCACCTTGATTGGGAAAATATATGGTGAGAAGATTCATTTTCTTCCAATCTTTTTTCCAATTCTTTGGGTTAACCAATAGATGCAATTTGCAACACTTATCCTTTGTGTGACTATCAAATTTGTAGTGATTGAAATGATTGTTATTATCTGGGCACTATTTGGTAGTAACTATTATCTTCTAGTCCTCTCACCTTTCCACTTCTTCTTCCCTTTGTTGGAAGCTTCTTAGTGCTCATTCCTTTTCAAACCACTTAACCACCCTTTTTTCCCTATATTTTCTAGGTTCTATGCTTGTACAAAATATCATTAATTGTTGTTGGCTTCAATAATAATACCCTATTTCATAGATCTTTATGGAGACCCGCAAGATACTTGAGGAGTACACTTGAGTTCTTGGGAGATATACCTAGTATGATGGCCATCTTCATGAATTTCATGGTGTAATCATATAAATTCTTCCCCTGATTCTCCCTTAAGTAGTTCTAGTGAATCCATTGGTCCTTTGCATACATAATAGGGTTGAATTGGGACTTTATGAGGGTTTTAAAGTCCTCCCATTTAGTTATTGGGTGATTTCCCTTAGCGTAAGTGTCTCCTTATGGATTTTCCATCAATTTAAGACATGACCCTCTAACTTCAATATGATAAATAATATTTTCTATTTCTCATCTATGTGGTAAATGCTAAAGTAAACTTCTAACTACTACAATGAGTGAATTGATTTTACTCAATTGATCTCACCTTCATATGAATTGATGTCCACCTTTTCTTTCATATTGAAGACAGACTACTAATGATTCATGGCCCATATACTTGGCTACTTATTTTCAAGTTATTTTATTGACTCATTAGGATCTTCTTTCTCACCCACTTTCCCCTTTGATCTAATTTTTTATTTGGAAATTGTTCGAAACAATGTTAATATTGCGAGGGGGGGTGAATCACTATTAAGGATAATTTGAAATTTTATGCCAAATTATCTTTACTCATTCAAATATAGCATCCAATATATGAAAGAAAATATTGAAAAACCATAACTCCAACCATGTCAACAAATACAATCATACACATCATGAGAAACACAGAAATTAGACGTGAAGGTTTAAAGTGGAAACCATTACGGGAAAAAAAACCAAATCTTGTTTTTGTTATTGATGTAAAATGATATCATCTGCTCAATTACATTAATATGTTTCTAACCACCAGTCACTCGAAGCACCAAATCCCTTTTATTGTTTACTAGAACCCACTAGCACGAAGCACTAACTCCCTCTTTTTGTAGACACCTGATCAGTCTATAGAAGAACCATATCAAGCACCAACTTCATGGGTTTGTTGGAACCACCAAATTGAATCTCCTTGGATTTATGTGAGCACCAAATTGCATGAGGCACCAACCCCCAAGATTTATTCACACAACAACTAGAGATGGAAGCATGAAATTCCTGTATGCAAGATCCAACACACACTCAATCAGGAAACTAATATTCATTGTACATGGGAGAAACTCTGCCTAATATCAATTCTGTTCTCCTCTACCCTTGGCCCACACAAAATTCTTTGTCCTCTAATCACTCTCTAGCAGCCACAGGGGCTTCAATTAATGAACCTCTAACATATCACGTGTGATCATAGAATATTAAACAAAACCCTTAATTTGCGTACATATTGGAAAATACCTCTAAAAATCACATTATTTAATCCCCTCCCAATATAAACCCAATACACCTTCCCAATTTAAAAAGCCCCTACATTCACTATATATTGTAGGTATCCATTTTTTCATTAAAATTTTATATACCCCTTTATATTTTTTCATTAAATTTGAGCTCCATTTTTTATACTTTCCAATATAAAAACCCTTTACCCCCTATATATCCCCCAATATATAATGTCATTTTTTCCTCATATATCACCCATTATGAACCCACGTGTTATGGTATTTCTCCCGCAGTGAAGCCCCTGTGCTAACAGCCCACTGTTCTACTTAATATCAGTCAGTCATCACAACCCATGCAACACTCTGTCCACACAATAATAGTATAGTATTCTTGGCCCTTTGATCTCAATTTCATACATTCAACACTCTACCTTCTCGCTCTGTACATGAAATTTTTACCTCTTCTTACACATTAACAAAAACTCTCTCGGGGTCTCTCTCCTCTGCATAGGCACTCTCACCCTTTCTCCCCAACACTGGTGGACTTGGCCTCTCCTCAGTAGCATACACACACCCACAAATCTCTCCACATAGCTCACTCAATTTTTTTTTCTTACCTCACATTTCTCGACTGAAATATTGGGTTTTGTTTCACTGAAACATAGTGAACGATGTAGTCCCCAAAAACCATCAACATTATATACACGTGACATGAGTGTGTACTTTGTGGATAACACTCCATACTATTGTATTGTCTGAATTCTTTCAATTGCGATCATATTAAATGCGAAGCATTGGATTCTCAACATTTTCTCTTGTTCATATACTCAATCACCTCACAATTTCACATGCACATAAAAACCAAATTCAATCGACCATCTCGATAAGATCTGATGGATCCAACAATATATAGCAGCTCAAAATATTTCATATCTTAATGAATTAAGTGGTTGCGGGATAGTTTTCACAAAACCATTCACTCTATAAATCGATGGCTCCAATTAATTACGGGGGAAATCAAGCTAATTTCAAATACCATGACGCATGGTTTCACAATGGTTTCCAAAACCACTAGTCCCATAGGAACACATCTGCATGAATGAAGTTCCAACTAGACACAATGGACCACTGCCTTGTGCCCAAAATTTCCAAAAATGTAGCATTAAATAGGGCTTAAGAATGGAGTAAAAATATTGTTTGCTTGGCAACATGCCTATATGAACTTCCCTCATAATGAACATGATTTCTTCTAAACACTTTGTGTGTTCTTGGGTTGCTGCTACACAACACATTTGTTTTCCTGCATGCCATCTACAATATATGGATTTATGTGAAAAATTATTGCAAGAAAACAATATACATAAAAGGGGTTTTGAGGATTGAAGATCCATTTTCTTTGAGGTATTTTTCCTTGAGGAGGAAAGGACCTCTAGTGTTTGTTCATGTGCCTTCCATGACAGTTTGAATTTCTCCCTTGCACTCTTTCTTTCTGCTAGCTAGCTCTATTTTATTTTTACCTCATTGTTGTTGTTGTTCGAAAAAACTCTTTTCCCTATTGTTGCTTGGCTCTCTTTTGCTGCTCTCCTTGTTGTTACTTCTTAGCATATTGTTGCTGGATTTTCTTCTCCCACGGTTCATGCTTTCTTTTTTGTTGTTGAATTTAAACAACTTGTTTTCCTCTATTTTTTTTATAACCTTGAACTTCCTTTACATAGGAATTTGACCCTTCAACTTTCATAATCTTGGAGCTTGTATTTTCTTTGAAACCAAAACTAGATTTGATGAGAGGGGTTCCTTGCTTAAAAACCATCTTATTGAAAGAATTTTTGCAGGCTCCTCAAGCTTATGGTATTGATAATAACTTTTATTTTACTTTTCTAAGTCATTTCTCAATGAGACTACTTCATTTCACCTAGATGAATGGTTATCCTCCCATACAATATACTATCCTCTTCTTTTTAAGAATTTACATCAACTGTTGTTTTGCTCTAATTTTCAGTTGATCCTCTTGCTTGATATTTTCCTTTGGTATTTCCTTGATCTCCTTTAGAGTAGAGATCAAATTATTTATAAAGTAGATCATTTCATTCAGATCCTTCTCTTCACTATAAAAGGTGCTAGTTGAGTCACCATATACATCTAGATTCCTCTCTGTGACCATAGGATCTTCCATATCTCTAATAACATTAGGGGAATTTTGAGGTCTAAAATGGGCCTCCTAAGGAAATTATAAAATAATATTTGATTACATGAAAAAAGAAAAAAATAAATTTTCAACTCATATTTTAAACTTATCTCCGAAAGTTTTTACTCAAATTTTGAGTGATATTACTTATTGGATGTAAAATTTAATTCCTCATCCAAGGAGTACCTATGTTGCATACTTTCGATGGTCATACTACATGAAAAATGAGAAGTACATGAAAAACGTGATTACAATCACATTTTTTACGTATTTCTCATTTTCATGTAGCAGGGTCCATCAAAAGTATGCAACATGGGTACTCCTTGGATGAGGAACTAAATTTTGCATCCAATGAGTACTGCTCAAAATTTGAGTAGAGACTTTGGGAGATAAGTTGAAAATACGAGTTGAAAAAGTAGTTTTATTGTTTTATTATTTTTTAATATTTTTACCATTTTACTTAAAAAATGGATAATCATCCCCAATGTTGACATCATCATCTTGAATACTATTGGTTCTTATAAATTTTATGTTTTTGTACATTTTTCTTAAGAGGCCCATTTTAGATCTCAAAATTCCCCTAATGGTATCCCATATTCATCACTACATAGAGTACTCTTATTTTCTCCTATGGATGAGAAAACCTCGGATCTCTCTTATTCCTTTGAGGTACACTCATTGGTTATTGCTACAAATATAGGTCTCTCTTCAGAGTAGTATGGTCTCCCTTCTGAGACTTCTTCATCATCAAAACAAGTACGATGTGCAAAAAATTCCTTATTAGAAGAATAATCCTCAAATTTTTCAACATCTATTTTATGGGATGCTCTCTTCAACTTCTTCCTTCTCTTCTTTTGCTTATCATTTCTAGCTCCACCATTTGCATGTTATCATTCACTACTTGAGAAACAGGGTTGTTCAACGTCCTCTATTTATATGTAGCTTGCAATTTGTCCAACATTTCCTTGGTTGTCTCACAATGACTTACTTTATCAACTTCTAGCTTAAAAATTCCTTTCATGATGATTTCATTGGCCTCTTCGTTCTTCTCACTCTTTTATCCATGCAATAAGGACCATAAAATCAACATCCAAATCCATTTAATATTATTCCATTCTAACCTCCCATAGTACATACTTTAATCCATTTAAAAATGAAACTCCTCTTGATGTAAGCCATGTTTGACTAGCCATTGTTTCCCTTTGATCTACCTTTAAGCGATTAAGATGTTCTTGAAGGAACTTGGCTGTGATACCAATTCTTGGAAATAATGTTAATATTAAGAGAGGGGGTGAATCAGTGTTAAGGATAACTTAAACATGTATGCCAATTTATCTTTACTCATTCAAACTTGGTATCCATCATATGAGATAAACCATAAACAAACAATAAAAATAGCCATGTCAACCAAAGAAATCATACACATCATGAGTAGCAAGAAAATGACACACATAGGTTTAAGGTGGATACCCTTCTAGGAAAAAACTACCAAAGGTTTTTTTTGATATTGATGTAAAATGAGAGAACCTACACTATTACATCAATATCTTTGTGAGCCACCACACATAGGAAACAACCAGATCTGTTTTATTATTTGCAAGCACCCACTAACAAGAAGCACTAACTCCCTCCTTTTGTAGACACTTGATCAGCCTACCAGAAGAACCCTCTAAAGCACCAACTTCATGGATTGGTCTCAAGCACCAAATTATAACTCCTTGGATTTATGCAAGTGTAGGAATTTATAGGGTAAGTTACTTAGATCAAACACCAAAGGTCACCGCTCACAAACAGATCATAGATCAGTACACCAGTATTTGATGAAGAGATGTGAACCTAAGACGTCTATTCTCATAAAGTAACTTTACACCAAGTGAGCTAGTAAAATGATTATGTAATTATTTGAAATGAGGAAGTGATTTTTTTTCAGTGATGATATATCTCTTAGTGTTGTAGGGTTTGGAACCATTCATTTAGATAATGGTCAATTTAATGATGTATTGTGTGTTACTACCTTATCCTGCAACCTTGTATCTATCTATCAGATAAATCATTCCAGTGAAGGGAAAATAATATAATTCTCACCTCATGATGTTGTAATTAAGTACCTAAGAGATCCAATACATATTTTAGCTACTGTAATTGTAGATGATTCCACAAGGTTGTATAAGTTTGAAAACTGTGGGTCATCATGTCTTCCCTCTGTTTTTGTTGCTCATAATAATGAAGTGAGCAAACTTTGGCATGAGAAATTTGGTCACTTAAACTATCGCTCTCTTCAAACCCTACGTAAAGAAAATATGGTGATAAGTCTTCCTATGGTATCCTATCGAGATGGTGTTTGTTATAGAAGTGTACCTGGAAAACGTCATCAGGATAGTTTTGACAAATGTGCCTCTTTCGACGCTTCAGCCCCTTTGCAGCTCGTGCACAGTGATTTATGTGGTCCACTTCTAGTTGTTTCTTTCTCTGGCTGCAAATAATTCTTAACTTTCATTGATGATTTTTCCAGACGCACTTGGGTATGCTTCCTAAAACTCAAGGGTGAATTTTTGAACATGTTCTTCACCTTTAAAGCCTTTTTTGAGAAACAATATGGACATCAAATTCTTAAGTTGAGATTTGAAAATGGAGGAGAATATGTTAACAACAAATTTATCCACTTTTGCACTGAGCATGGAATTCAATTGCAACATACTATTCCATATACTACACAAAAAAATGGTGTAGTTGAAAGGAAGAATCACACTCTAAAAGAAATGGATAATTGTATGCTTCAATCTAAATGACTTAGTCTTAATTTTTGGGCAGAAGCAATTCATTGTGAAAATTACATAGTAAATCACACTCCTACTAAGGTTGTAAGGAATATAAATCTAGAAGAAGCTTGGATCTCAATCAAACCAGATGTAAGTCACTTTCGTTTTTTTGTAACTGAAGCTTGGGCCTATATTCCAAATGAAAAACATAAAGCGTTAGAGCTTAAGAGTGAAAAATGCATTTTTGTTTGATATTCTAAAGATGTCAAAGGATATAGAATTCTTCAACCAAAATCCAAAAATGTAATCATTAGAAGAGATGTAAAATTTATGAAAATATATTGGCCTGTGAGCCTAGTTCGGTGAGTGTGCCATCTTCATCTTGCAAGCCTGATTCAACATATGTGCCACCTCTCCCTATCTTTTATATTTTTGACAGCATTCCTTCTAGTTTAGTTGATGACATTGAGGATGAAAAATCCTCCTCCACCTCCTCAAGATATTCATTCATCTCCATAGCTTCCAAAATGGGCTCTCTCTACTCAGGATGGAAAAATTTCTCTTATAGGTGACCCTGAAAATCAATGTCATACACTTTCTTAGTTCAAAAGAGTCTCTTCTTTATTAGCTCAAGTTCCAAAAAATCTTGATCCAGACACATTTGAAGAAGCTTCAGGTCATCCAGAATGGGATGCAGCTATGAATGAATAATATTGCTCCTTATTGGCAAACAATACTTAGGATATTGTTCCTCTTAGAAAGGAAAGAAATCTTGTCAAATTCAAATGATTTTATTTAACAAAGTTTGGATCAGATGGAAAAGTGGATAGACATAAAGCTCGCCTTGTTGCTACATGATTTTCACAAGTTGAAGGGATTTACTATACTAAAACCTTCTCCCCTATTGCCAAAATGAATTCTACCCGTCTTTTTCTTTCCCTTGCTGAATCCTTTAAATGGGAAGTCTATTAGATGGATGCTAAATACGCCTTATTACATGGGGATTTGCATGAGTAAATATACATGGAACAACCCCCTGGCTTTATCCAACATGACTCTAGCCTTGTTTTTCACTTTAGGAAGTCTCTCTATGGTCTCAAACAAGCCCCTCGGGCTTGGTATGCCAAAAATGATAGATTTCTCTTAGATAATGGCTTCTCTAGATGTCATTGTGGAAACACTGTCTACACCAAGAAAGTGGGTAAGTCCTTAATCATCCTTTTACTTTATGTTGATGATATTATCCTTACTGGTAGTGATCCAAACCATATAAACCATGTGAATTATAGCCTCAAAAAGAAGTTCAAAATGGCAGGCTTAGGACACTTGCATTATTTCCTTGGTCTTTAAGTCTTGCAATCCAAAGAAGGTATTACCCTTTCTCAGTCCAAGTATGCATGTCATCTTCTATGCCACTTTCACATGGAAGACTATAAGCCAACCCCTTCTCTCTTTTAGTCAGGAGTCAAGATTTTAGTCACTTATAATTCCCCTGAAGTTGATGGTACCTTATACCGTCAACTTGTTGGTAAACGTTTGCATCTAACCCATACCCGTCCTGACATTTCCTTTTCTGTTGGTATTGTTTCTCGATTTATGCACCAACCTCATGAAAGTCATTAGAAATCAGATAAAATAATAATTCAATATATGTGAGGTACTATTCATTTCGAGATTCATTATAGTGCAGGAGAATCTCCATTGTTGATTGGTTTCACTGATTTTGATTGGGTTGGTGACCCTAATGATTGAAAGTCTACTACAAGTTATGAATTCACTCTTGGTTCAGGGCCTATTACATGGTATTATAAGAAACACAGTGCCATCTCTCTTTATTTGGTAGAAGCAGAGTATCGTGGTGTAGGTGGAGCCAATAAGGAAGTCCTTGGCTTCGTCAGATCCTGACCAAATTTGGTATTCATTAGCAGCATCCAACTACACTTTGGTGTGATAATCAGAGTGCCATTCAAATATGCAAAGATCCAGTTCAACATCGGTGCATGAAACACATTGAGGTACATATACACTTCATCAGAAAGCTCATTCATGATCGTGTTCTTGAAGTGTATTATTGTTCAACCAATGATCAAGTTGTTGATATCTTTACAAAGGCTCTCACAAAAATGAAGTTTACCAAAATTAGATCTATGCTTCGAGTTCACGAAAGTTATCATTAAGGGGGGATAGGCTCTAATGCCTCCTTCCTTCTCCTATAGTTTCACCTTTGTAAATCTTTCAATCATATCCCAAGTTGTTCTTAAGGGGGGATGTTAGGATATTTCGACACATATAAAATAGTCTCCTTTTGTGTCACCTTTGTAAATCCTTCAATCTTATCCCAAGTTTTTCTTAAGGGGGGGTGTTAGGATATTTCGACACATAGGAAATATTTAAGTATAACTTGGTCTAGCATAGAGTTAGGTAAAGTGTGTTTATTTACCATGTACATTTGTAACTTATAATCCAACAATCACAATATGTAGTGATCTGACGATTCATTCTCTCCTCGGTATTATTGACACTTAATCCGTGGCTTAACACTCGATTGGTCCATGATCTCTATTTAAAGAGCATGGAGGGTCATTTCTCTAATAATTATTTATGAGAGAAGCTTATGTAAATTTTCTTTATTTATATTAATAAATTTCCTGAAGTAGTTGCATTGGCTTAGGCTGTGGATTGTTTCCCTTTTTTAGGGTTTTAACCATGTCAAATACTAATGTAGTGATACTTGGTATATTTTTGATTGGTGAACTTTGGTGTTTGATCTAAGGAACTTACCTTGTAAATTCATAAAACAAGCACCAAGTTGCAGGAGGAACCAAACCCCAAGTTTTCTTCAAACACCCACTATAGATGGAAGCACCAAATTCCTATATGCAGGCTCCAACACACACTCAATAAGGAAAATAATGTTCATTGTACATGGCATCCAGGTTTCCTGATATCATCTCAGTTCTTCATAGACCTTGCCCACACAACATTATCTCTCCTATCCTCACTCTGCATTAGATCACTATTCTTCTCAATAGTAGTCACTCATAATATCCCATGTAACACTCTATCCACAAAACAAAATCATAATATTCTCATCCCTATACTCTCAATAGCATACATTCAACATGCAACCTTCCTGCTCTGCATAAGAATTTTCGGCCTCTTCTCACACAACAACATAGGGCCTCTCGAGGTCTCTTTCCTATGCATAGGAACTATCAAAATTTCTCTACAACACTATTGGTCTTGGCCTCTCCTCAATAATGCACACACAACCACAAAATTGTAAAAAACCTTAAAATTTACCAATTAAAAAAAAAAAACTGCGTGGTGCGCTCGAGCCATTATGCTTGCACTGATTGCGGTGTTGCCTATAAATTTACAGGTTGCACTGCAAACGGTGCTAACGGAAATCGCACTGGGGTCTGTTACGGTACCAAAAACGCATAAAATTATTTTTTTAAAAAATTTACATGGTCGTGCGGTCGTTTAAACGACCACACCGTTGACTATGCATCAATGTTGGGAGGGCAGTTCATTGAAAAAACTATGCGCCCCAGGGCAGATAGTTAGGTTAGCGCACCTCCCTCCTAATATCAGTACATAGTCAACGATGTAGTCATTTACAGGACTGCAGCATTGACCATGCACTAATGTTAGGAGGGTGGTGCGCTGACCTAACTATTCGCCCTAGGGAACATAGTTTGGTCAACGGACCGCCCTCCCGAACCGGTACATATTCAACGATGCGGTCGTTTAAATGACCACACTGTTGACCATGAATTATTGTCGGGCATTGTGTTGACTAAACTATCTACCTCGGGGCAAGTAGTTTCATCAATGCACCACATAAAAAGTACAATTTATGTTTCTTGGTGTGTGAACAATTTCCATGTGCACCAAGGGAGGTACACAATAAAAAATTACACACCGCTACTGGTGTGTGACTATTATTTTGGGATCACCGACTGTTTTTTTTTCAAAAAATTATATATATATTGAAATACATGTCTAATTTAATAAAATAAATGTATTTAATATGTGAATCATTCATCGACGTCAACAAAGAGAACAAAGGGAACAACAAGAACATAAGGAGGACTAGTATAATGTGATTCACCCTTGGGAGGCAGGAGAGAGGGAGAGACTTATGTACCCTTGCCCTATTACTACAAACACCCAATTTTTCCTAAAGGAGGTAGGCCTCCTCAAGTTTTATGAGGAGGCTACATCCCTAAAGGGCCATAGTGGGTTATTGCGATAAATCATCTTCAGGTAGAATACCCATCGATAGGATTTTTGGGTCGGTCTTGACCAGTGGTAAGCACCCATTGACAAGGAAATATATCTCATTACTGTCCTATCTAGGAGAGGGAAGGATTTTCTTGAGTTCCCAGATGTCCCCGTCGGCTATGCAGCAGGGAGTTAGTTGGGGTACTCCCAGAGATACATTAGGAATGATATAGCTTCTCCTGCATATTTTCAGGTGCTTGTTGGTCAGTTACATATTGCTTCATTTGCTGCAGAGGAGGTGAGGTGCCTCTCACTACTGTTGACGACCATCTCACACTATATCATCGATAGGAAACACATTAGATTCCCGCATTTATTTTATGTTGATTCTTTATTCTAGGGACAAAGACTTGTGAGATGGTCTGTCATTTTTTTGTAGTAGTTTTGTACAACATTATATAGCTGTCGTTCTCAGGAACATGGGAGGTTGACCTTCCCTTTTTCTTCAAAGTTATTCTGTTTATTTTTTGAGAGGTTTCCAGAGATGAGGCCTACTTTTATTCGATAGCCTCGTAGGTTGATGCTTCATGTACGGATATAAATCTGGGGCCAAATGATGCCCAAGAGGGGCTAGTATAAATTTCCTGTCAAGATATGTTCTCATGCACTTGAGTTTCTATCCAGTGTTGATGATCGCTCCTTTGTTATTGTGCCATGTCCGCATGCCAGTTTGGATTGGTGAAAGTGTGACAACATTCTCTTCACGTGGGATGAGCCACTTGACATGAGAGGTAATATTAGTTTTTTCTTTAAATTAATATAGTTTCATTTTATTTTCTTAATTAATTAAGTAGAATTATCAATTTATTATAACACGTTCCTTAACTTGTTTTATTAAATTGTTTAATGAAAATGTCTAATTATTATTTTTGTGTACCATATATTTTGCAGATATTGGGACATTCATTGGGGATGAGATTCCACCCCTACAAATGATCTAGGTGTATATGTTGATGATGAGGAGATGACAGAGGTAGAAGATCAGGATGATAGACCTGACCCTAATCGGGTGTAGATACCTGCGGGGCTGAGGCATAGGTTGAACATAAGATTTAGGATGGAGTTGTGTGACCAACTCTTTCGACTGCTAGTTGATGAGTGAGTCCACCCAGTTATGATCAAAGGGATTTATGCTAATCATAGGCTCACACAAATTTGGAGTGGCTTGCCTCGCGATATGTTGACCCTCATGCATTATAACGTTGGAGCTTCTAGAGCATTGGCGTGGGCTAGGAGGGGTAGGAGTCCTGGAGATTCACGACAAAGCAATGCCTCATTTGATGATCATGATCATGAGGGTAGTGATTATCATTATATTACTCAAACTCCTCCTCCTTCACCTTATGAAAAATATCATGATGAGAAGCGAGCACGCAATCCTGATCAACGAGCATCGTCTAATAAGTCTACACCACCTCAGCAGACACTTAGTGCTGAGCAAGAACCTGATCCTGAGTAGGCGGGTCCATATAAGGAGGCAGCTCCATCATCACATGCCGCACCATCCACATCTTAGTAGGCTTCTCCATTGATGAGTCATTAGCAGGAATTTCCTGAGTAGATTGCACCATCGACAGGGCTTTACTAGTACTAGTATTGATGTACCACCAGATATTTGAAATTTATATACAGTTATATTATATTTGTATATTTTTGACATTATACAATTATATATATATAAATACACACACACACACACACACACACACACATATATATATATATTTCCATGTATTTTATGTTCATGTTGATGTACTTAATTTACATGTTGGTGTTCATAATGATGTGTATATTGTTAGGTCATGTTAGATATGTTCATTTAATATGCTTGCAGATAGATATGTATATGGTAGCAGTTATTTGATATGAGATGTATATTTGATGTTTGTGTTGTGATGATGTTATACAATGCTTGTGTTTTGTTAGATGATCATGATCACGATTATTAGATGATGTTAGCCAATTTGAATTTGTATTTTAGTCGAATATGATTTTTGTACTATGGTTATCATGATCATGATGTTTATTTTTAATATTAAATCATGATATTTATTAAATATTATGTCGTGATTGTAATCAAAATTTTAAGTTTAATTGTATGTAAAATTGTAATTTTAATTTTAATTTGTAATTGTAATTTTAATTTTAATTTGTAATTGTAATTTTAATTTTAATTTTAATTGTAATTATAATTGTATATGAAATTGTAAAATTGTAATTGTAATTGTAATTGTAATTGTGTGTATTGCCATCATTCAATTTTATCAAAATTTTTAAATTAGTAAATTTTTAAAATTGTAAATTAATTGTAAAATTTGAACCATAATTACTACTGTAAGTAAAACGTATATCGTAAATATTGTTAAATTACCATAATTGTAAATTTGTAAATTTTTATGAATATAAATAATTGTAAAATAACAAATCTAGATTAATAATATGAATTTCTGTAACATAATAAAGTTTAGAAAATAATGCTTAAATTCATGTTTAGAATTATCATTATTTAATTATGATCTTACATACCAAAAAAGCATTATCCATTTTGAAGTTATCATTCACACACATTTAAATCAATGAATTAGTTGTATTATTTTATGAATTGACATTATAAAAAAATAACTTTATATAGTACGCCACTGTTTTGGAGATCAACATAATTGCAAATTATCAAGTGAAATGATTTTAACATTCACACAATGTGAACCAATTAATTCAAAATACATAATATAATGTTTCGAAAAAAAGAGTCTTAGTTATAAGGTAATTAAGTCATCCTCTTTATAAAAACCCATCTTAAAAAATATAATTTATGAAATAACACATGTACCATATCACTCTCGATTCTCATGATCACTGTCATTATCTTCCATCTCGCTTGGCATGATAACAATATTGTTCTCAAAAATATGTTTTGTTCAAGGGCCATGTCTCAATATGAACCAACAATCCCTATCCAACACATATGGGTAAAAAATCACCTGGTTGCAGTGTTTGGGGAAACATAGGGCTCCTTAGCTTCATCCCACATGTTTCTAGAGTTGATACATATTATCCTATTATCATGATCTTGATTTAAATTATTCTGATCAAAGGTGTCCCACCACTTGCACCTAAGAATAACACATTGGAAAGAAGAGAAATCCACTTCAATGATCTCTTGTATCTTTCTGGCATAACCTAATGTCCCCTGTACTAGGTTTTGATCACGCTGGCTAGCTTGACTAGATTGATCTAAAGTGACTTCCACTCCACAGTCTTCTGGCATGTGTCCATCATCGACATTTTTTGAGCGAAAATGGTGTCCATATGCCCACATATATGGGAACAAAGTGACGTATAAAAAAGTTAAAAAATCATAGTGTCATGTGTCTTATAATAACCCAACTATTAAAATATGAAATATATATGTAATTACATTTAAAATGTGCATTATTAACGAGTGGGTGCACCCAATCCCTACATATAGCACATCCTCTTCAGCACACGTGTAACAACCGGTTGCTCCATATTTCTCTTTGACATGGTCAACAACCCAACTGTTGGGGCATATTTTTTGCATATTTTATTTTAAATGATCGGGATAAGGCACACTTCTACCATTCAACCATCTCAATTATTTCATATCACTATCCCATTTCATCCTCTTTTTTTCGTATAATGGGACCCATGGTTGTGTCACCTCGGAATTGTAAAGAACGAATTTATTAATTGCTTGAATTTATGCATTCACTGATGAAATAAATCCGACATATAGTACATATGAGATCTAAGAATACATTATTTTGAAGTTCAACATGAACATTTAATTTGTGTAAGTTTGAAAAATTATAATTCGCTTACTCCTTATCAAGTTCCAATTCGTGTTTTTTTGGAGCAACTCCCCTTCTCTTTTGTTTTCATCCCTTTCATTGTCCCAAATCACCACACCTGATCTATTGTCGATCTTCTTGATGTACTCACTGGCATAATAGAAAGACTCATACGATATGTACCCCTCTATGATATACCCCTCGAGCTTTTCCCTTTTTCGAACAAAACCTTTCAATTTCTTCATGTACCTCTCTAAGAAGAACATCCAATGAAAAGAAACCACTCTAACTAATTCAACCTCATCTACTAGGTGGATTAGAAGATTAACTTGCAAGTCCATGAAACTCATCAGAAGTTCCTTCTAAAACATAGAAACAATATAAACTATCTCTTGACGCCACTGTGGAATGCTAGCCATGTGAATCTCCTTTGACGTGACCCAGCATACAAATGCAAATAATTTAGATATGGCACATCCTAGGTCTTGGGGGAATTAATTTTTCACACAACCACACACAAACAAAGGATAATGACACTACAAAGTTATAAACACATGCAATAATATACAAATTTTGTTATGTTTGATGATCTCTGCATGGGATAAAATTTATTAATATAACAAATAATAACATCATGCTTTTGACATTATACGTGCTCTTAGAAGATTTAAATGGTCACGTGATTTCAACCCCAAAAAAGGTCATCCACGGTGAAGCAGCGTCGTAGTGAAGAGCCATATGAATATGGCACCCTCACACCCATTATAAATTCCTTTTCCAAAGAAAGATCATTTTTTTTTTTAAATCCATGGGACATCATCTTCTTTGAAATACCATGAATTAGAGGGACTCGCACCTGCCTCTGATCTTGTACTTTCTAATCATCTTGGCCAATGTTTATTTTTAGTTTTGGAAGTAATAATATCTTTCTTAACAACCAATGTGTCACTTTGTTTCGATGATATGTGCCTCCATAAAGAATATGAAACATTTTTAAATATATGCATGGGATCTAATAAGTGGGTAATCTTAAGATGCTCCCAATATGGTAGGTTATAAAATATATATGTCCTTTTCATCCCAATGGGAAATTTCTCAACAATTATTATTACTATCATTTTCTGAGAATTATGGCTATGAAATGAAATGTTATGATTGGCAGGGTGAAGCAGCTATCTATTTTCATCTACCAAATGCGCCTTGCGGTATAATTCTCCTGATAAGAGCTTCCGACATTTTGGAGATGTTTGAATATTTTGTGCATATAAACTTGATTATGAATCTACATGAACCTGAAAATTTTTATACATTAAATTTATTGAGCTGATTGACATGGATTAAAAAAAAAATCAGTTAGATCATAAAAATATAAATAAAATCTGAAGTAAATATTACGTCTCGAGATAGATAGGGAGAACTCTGTGATGGACATTGAGAAATATTATGGAACAAGCTGGATTTTGAAGAATTGTCCATTTCATATAATTATGATATTTTCTCCATGCATCTGAGAAAAATCAACAATAAATTTTGGTGTACATAGCTAAAATTAATTTTGGTGCCTTAAAAATGGACTTCTTATTATCAGTGCTAATGTACAATTAACCGCACCGGTGTGTTTTAGTTACTATGCACCAGCGCTGTGTTATTAATTGATGCACAAATGTGGTTAGATAACAAACACGCCGAATAGCTACAAATAAAGAAGTACAACTTTATTTTTTTTAAATGAAAAAAGAAGTAAATCAAAAAATGGGCGAAAATTTATTTTTGGAAATCTAATTTCATAAAAAAATTCTTTAAATAGTAAAAACTATTCATTATTTCATTATTTTTGCAAAAATATTCAAGGAGAGATTTTCACTAGAGACATACCTGGAGCAAGAGAGCATGAGAGCACTGTGGAGCAGTGAAATACTTTTGAACAACAAAACTATTTAGAGAATCATAATTTCCAACATCTGGTGATTCAAACCTTGTAGTATAGTAAAAATGTTAAATTTTACTGTAGCAATTGTTTTTTTTATAGTTTCTGTTTAATTTAATACATGGTAAGTAAAAATTTTAAATTTTTCTGTGCATTTAAAAAAAAAAAAAATCAATTCTTATGCTAAACCCTTGATTCTTCTTGTTTCTACCCTTGCTTCTTCTTCTTATTATAGTGCATTGTGCATGTACTCTGTTTGATATATATATATATATATATATATATATATATATATATATATATATATATATATATATTAATCGATGTGCCCTGTGTAAAAAAAATAGAACATGCACATGAAAATGAATTGCTGTTTAATTCATTTGGAGTAGTGTTGGATTTTAATGAAAGGGGGGGAAACTTTTGCAAAAATTTGAGGGATCTAATGGAACAAATGTATAGATGGTATTGCCACTTACAATACAAAAAGCAATCCAATGATTCCAAGAACCATATTTTATCTAAACTATGGGATGATTTTCTAGGGAATTGGTCAATGAGACATGTCAGGCTTTTAATAGAAAAAACACAAAAAAGAAGAAGGAATGGAAATATATAATATTCCTTTATATGTTTTTCTAGAATTATATGTATATGTTAATAGAAAGTAATCATTTAGAAATATCACTTTTGTTATATTTACTTTTCATATATCAATATAAAAATTAAATAGTTTGTTTTCATGTTACATTTTCACGAAGATTATGAAAATCTCAAAGGATGAACGAGCTGATATCACAGATATGCCAGTAGGAATGTCTAAAAAGGTGTACAAGGAGATGATAAAATAAATGGACATATTTCCATCGCACTAGGAGTGATATCAACAAAAACGTGCTTCAAATGTAATAGATAAGCATTGGATTTTTCGATTAGGTACAATAAATAAAAAATTTAACATTAAATATTAATTTTCAAGTATTTTTCTTGCATAAAAGAAAAGAAAATGGAACCCATTCAGCACATAAAATAGGACGACAAGGAAGAAAAGGGTTGATATCTAAGTTTGTGAGTAATTTTTACTTCCTTATAACAACTTAACTAGACTTCATTTTTGTATATTTTAAGTTGTGTTACAACAATCATCATTTAACGTCTTCAAACAGGTGCTAATATACAAAGAAGAACCATGATATGAATTGATTGACATTGGGTTAAATATGGGTTGTCAGTATATGTTGGTATATCAAAAATTAATTGTGGAATTTGTAAGCATCTATCGATTTTGTTTTACTTAGATCCGTTTATAATTAATAGAACAAAAAAATCTTTTATATTAAATATATGATTTGTTATAAGGTATAAAAATTGAAGGAAACAAAGTATGGAACTGTGCCAACAAATGAATTGTTGAAAGATGACATAAAATTTGGTTTTGAAAGAATGTGTATAGTTCATGAGTCAATCCTTGCTATGGTACATTTCTTTTCGATTTACATTGATGTATATTATTTAATATTGCAATTTTCATTATTCTCACCAATGTATAGAGACTGATTAGAGTTTATTTTTATGTTTATAGATGGAGGTTGAATAAGAAGAAAACAATAAACACCGTGAACAAAGCATTCCTCAAAATTACCCAAGTCGTGGAAGTAGCTTGAACAGTGACAACAATTTTAGCGAATAATGGTGATAAATATGTTTGGATATCAAAGCAAGGCGTTATATTTTTTGAAATATTTGTGTGTGAAATTAGACATTTTGTTTAATGTAATGGACATAGTTTCCTAATTGAAAGACAAAGGGATAACAACAATTGTCCCATTTTGTATGACAAAGGGTGTCTCATTCATATATATATAATAAAATGCGTTTTACTTTATTCTATTGCGTACTCTATTGTTATTGAGAAATTTTACACCGTTGATTTACTATATGGATGATTAATTATTATATGAAGATATGCGATATATGATTATATGATATAGCAAATTAATGATTGTACATTTTCCTTAGGAGGCCCATTTTAGACCTCAAAATTCCCCTAATGGTATCCGCTATTTGTGGCCATTATGGGCACTACACCCATCATTGCCTAGAAATTCCGTGATAGAGGGACACCTTGCACGCCATCGAGCAATAATATCAAGAGGATCCCTCCATCCAGTCAACTAGAGATGAAATTCGCATCATTTTATACCTACAGGAGGAATGACAGTCACCAAAAATACTCCGATCCGTCCCCCCTCCCCCTATCGAGCACTGTGCACTTTGTAAAAAAACAGATCATTTCATCGTTGAATGTCCAGCCCTATAATGGTTTCAGTGATGGTATCCTATCCATGTAGTATACTACGCTGACCTTCTAGCCACCCAGTATTCATGTCATATATGTGGTGGAAATCACCCATTATGCCATTATCACTACATCCCTCGATTCCATGCAGTGCTAACTAGTTTACGCATGGCCGTAGTATGCCTCTCCCTAGAAGACAACTCTAATACAGAATCCATAGATAGCTCAATGATGAAAGAGGATGTGAGGAGTAGATCCATCCTCTTCCTGGCAGTTGAAAAGCGACCGGTCGGGGAAATATTTGTCACCACCAATCACCCTCCACGGAGAAGACGAACATGTGTGTTATGTAACACATGCAATCATGTGGTTGCCGCATGCCCTGAACTAGAAGAAGTATGCCGCTGGTACCCGATCACATCGCCAATTGAACAGGACGGTAACCCCCACGTAAGGCTATTTTTCCTAGTGTGTCAGAGCAACCACCATGAGCAACACTATATGTATATCTCGCAAGTGCGCCCTCTAATTTACATGACACATATGTTAGAGATGAAATGCTGAGATCTCATCAATCCAGAGCCCAAAATCCCTAATGAAAGGCAGATCGTGCACAAGCAGTGTACTCCATACCCATTCCAGCATATTGGGTGAGCTAAGAAGATGGTCCAACCAAGCACGACCCATGTTCGGCCTAGGACAACATGTGGGCTATGCAACAGAATTTTCCACCAGGTCAATCAGTGTGAATATCTGAAGTACCTCGCAAACAATTTTTGCATAGTCTCTTCCCTCCCACAAAGAAATCTCTATAACCAAGAGAAGATCACGCACTGCTATTGCCGGATTTGCTCACACTTTCATCATATAATAAAATGTGATCATCCCCCAAATCTTAGAGTGGCAAGAGCAGCGTTAGGTCTACACTAGCCATGGGAGCTAGAAATACCCAAGCCAAAAACTCAGAAATGATAGTAGAGGATCATCTCCCCTACGTCTGATCCCTTCCGAGCGTTGACTTTTGGGATGAAGAGTAGTGTTGGTTCCCACACAATCTACTCAGTTGGCACATTTGTACCGTGCACCATTTGCATCGGTCAAAACCATGAACCATAGGCATGCCCGTTAATGGAAACATTCAGGCATCTTTGTACCAGGCACAACTTCCAACACATGGAAAGTTCCCAACCTAAAGAGGAATCTAGCTTTTTTCTCATTCAAACTCCCATGATGAAAATTCCTACCCCACAAAACACCGACGACATGATACACCATAGACGATTCATATCATCATGTCTCGGAACCACGACTCGGGCTTTCTACTCATCTGTGATAGGTGTCAAGTTAGCTGCAACTACAAGAGTAGCTGTTATTTGCAGAAGCCGGATTATCCACAGTATCATAAAACAATTTTTGAAGTTTCAAATCCCAATGGGGATCCATCTTCACGACGAGAAATGAATGAAGAATGAAAGGTCACAAGAGGTCAAGGTATAAATAGTGAAGGCAAGAATTAATTTAAAAAAATTATTTTATTAAATTTTTTAACTAAAGTATTTTCTTTTTCTCTTAAGCTTATTATTATAATGTCATTTTAAATGATAAATATTTAAAAAGTTTTAATAATTTTTTTTTTTTAAATAATTAAATTTTTATTTTTAGTCATCTATATTATTAATTGAATTAATTCTAATTCTAAAATTAAACCCTTAACATAAATTCTAATATATTATAAATTTAATATTTAATGTCTGAAAATAATTACAATGTCTAATTTTAGGAATTTGGCTTCTGTGATCCATAAAATGTGTATACGAATTTTCGGTGAAAATCACATGTAAGAAATTTTTGTCCACGCATTTCGAACCAGCCAGTGTGGTTCATCATCACGACAAGATGAGAAATCTCATCAAGAAACCTGTTTAAATATATAAGGACAACTCCAACTAGCCATTGAAAAAACGGATAGTTTGACTAGAATAAGAAATTTGTCAAATTTTATTTTATTTTATCCTTCAATTATATTTTAATTTAATTATATTTGAATATGAGCTAGTATTAATACTTATTATAATTTAATATTAATACTTTTTAAATTATTTTTACTATTTTAATATCTAAAAAATAACTAAATAAATAATTTTTTTTAATAATAATAATAAATAAATAAATAAAATAAAAAAATAAAATAAAATAAAATAAAATAAAAAAATAAAATAATTAATTAATAGATAAATAAATAATAATAATGATAATAATTAATTAATTCAATATTACTAAATAGGTAATTAACAAATTAAATCATAAGGAAATTACTCATAATAAAAAACATACTAATCAAAATTAAAATAATAAAATAAAAGGAACAAACAAGGAGAGAGGAATCAAGAGCTAGAGAAGAAAGAACGATGAGAGGGAACAAAAGGGGCAGGGGAAAACTCCACCAATCATCCCTATTAAGGTTAACCGGCCTCTTTTCGATTTCCAAGGCTTCCCTCAACTTTTGGTGGTGGAAATGGTCAATCCTTGCAATAACTTCAGTATCTTCAATACAAATATGATGATTGGATTTTTCAGCATGCTCTGCTAAGGTAGAGGTCTGAGATCTACCATGTGCGACATGTTCATGAATTCTTTGATTAATTGATCGACCAGTTACACCTATGTAAGGTGTCCCACAGGAAAAAATATCTAAGTTATATTAATGTAAGGGAAAAAATTAAATAACACTAATATGACATGATTTTTAATCTTAAAAATATACCTAAATATATGATACTAAATGAATTTTAATCAATTCTCATTAATTAAACCCTAATAAATTTTCAACTTTAAAATTTTAAATTTCACATTAATTAATTTTTAATAAATTCAAATTCTAAAAGCTTATTAAATTCATAATATCCCTAAAATAATAATTAATGTCTAAAATTAAAATCAAAGTCTAAATTTTATTTAACTTCTAGAGTAACCAAATTTGATAAATTCTAACCTAAGATAGTGAAATTAAATTATAAATGTAAGAGAAAATATTAATTAACACTAATATGATAGTTTTTAAATAATATACCTAAATATAAGTTACTCAATGAATTTAATCAATTATCATTAATCAAACCATAATAAATGTTAATTCTAATATTATTTATTTATTTTTTCATATTAATTAATTCCTAATAAATTTTAATTCTAAAACTTTTTTATAAGTTACATTTAAATTTTTAATTTTTAATAAGCTTCCATTTACTCATAATAAATATTAATTAATTAATTTTTATTAATAGAATAAAAATTAATTAATGATAATAATTATTACGAGTAAGTGGAATAATAAGAGTTTCTGAGCTGAAACGACCCTAAACTAGTTAACTAAAAAGGAAGGAGAAGTATACCTGCAAAATTACACCTTGGATGAGGACGAACCTAGGGAGAAAATCTATCTAATAAAAGGTTTCCAACTGTCACTAATATCCTCCATCTCTGTTGATGTTATGCGGGTGTTTTATAATCTCCACTACTTCTCTAATCTTACATCTCTGATATTGTTCCTCCCTTGCAATGATTCTAGCATCCTCAAGGCGTAAGTGATGTTTTACTTTTGAGGAATGATCAGCAAGAGCCGAGGTTCGTGATCGCTCATGTTTAGTATCGGCACCATGCTATTTCATACACTTCTAAAGAGAGCGCCCAGTTTCGCCAATATAACTCTTCCCACAAGAATAGTCAACACCTTTAAGATGACCCCCACTAATGCTATCTTTAACTGAGCGCATATTTTGTCTAATGGTTCTTGCTGCTGAGAATTGTGAAAAATGTTACTCTTCCCCAAAACCCTGGAAATATTATCTGTCACAACCTTAATGTATGGAAAAAAACCCCTTACACCCCTCTCTTGAGGATCCTGCCATTTCTTGGACACGATTGCGCTTTTTTCTCTGTTTATGGCTTTCCTGATTTCTCTTTCCTTATACCCTAAACCCAAGAAAACATATGTTAGGTGAGATATTTCTTCCTCCAGGTGCTCCTCATTTGATATTCTTAGGGCTCTTATAGCAAGAGTGTTGAGAACACCAAATTTTTTAGCAGGGTGATGGTAAGATTCAACATGAAGGTATCTTTCAGTATGGGTTTTCTTCCTAAAAACTTGATGCCGTAATGTTCCATCTTATTTTCTGGTAACCAGTACATCCAAGAAAGGAATGCTCCTATTTTCTTCGATCTCCTTGGTAAACTTAATTTATGAGGAAATTGAGTTGAGTTGATCAAATAATTTCTCGAGGTTTTCCCTACCATGCGACCACGTTATGTTAGTGTCGTCTACAAATCTCTTCCACCAAGCTGGACTTAATGGAAAGGAAGCAAGGGCTTTCTTCTCAAATTTTTCCATGAATAAGTTGGCCAAAATAGGTGAGATTGGTGATTCCATTGCGACACCAGATACCTGCTCATAGAATTCTCCTTGGAAGCTGAAGAAGGTGGATCGTAAACAAATATTATCAAGCTTGGCTGTTTCATGATCTGTGACCTCATTAATAACCTGCATTGCTTCATCTAAAGGGATTTTGGTAAACAATGAAACAACATCAAAGCTTACCAGGATGTCATTCTCCTCCATCCTCCACCCTCTCTTTTTCAATAAGCCTGATGAAGTCACTTGAGTCCTTGATAAAGGAATCAGTGTTCCCAAGAAGAGGTTTGAGAATTTTTGCGACATATTTCACTAGTGCATAGGTGGGGGATCCGACGGTATTGATAATTGGTCTAAGACGAACCCAATATTTATGAATCTTAGGAAGCCCATAAATTTTCGGAGTGACCTCACAAGAGGGTGTCAATTTCTTCTTCAACTTATCATCGAGATGGGAGTTCGAGACTGCCTTCTTAACATCTCTTAAGATATTTGGTAAGTGGTTGGAATTCAACTTCTTATTACTGCCACAATCAAGATGCTCTTTCATTTTTTCTAATATAATCCTCCTTATCTGAAATGATAGTAGCCCCTCCGTATGCACCAACGATGGTGCAAACCTAATCTGTATGCACCCTGTCGAGTAGCTATACCAACGACTATGCAAACCCAATACGTATGCACCCTTTTGACCACGTCTGATTCCACTACTTCGACGATGGAATCCTTTTCATGTCTGTCGACTAGCTCTATTAGGACTAAACCTCTTCCTCATAGCCTTGCGCAGAATAAATCCTGCTTAGGATCCTTACTTCATTAAGATGAGGGCATTCTTGAGGCCACGACGGAGCTAGATTATCCATGGGAGGCAATGCATCACCACTCATTTTTTCTCCCTTGAAAAATGTCCAGTCCTGACAAGACTGGAGAACAAGAGATTTATGCGATTGAATCAGAAGATTTCCTCCCATTAGGAAAGGTCGATTGGTTCAAGAACCCCATTTCAGCGCTTGATGTGTTCGAGGAAGGAAACATGTCAAACATTTCACCTACCATCAAGGTGAATATATCTCCAAATCCTGGAAAGGTCGAAGAATTATCACTGGGGGCAGCATGTTCACTAGATGAGATAACCTCTTACACCCACTTTCTATAAGAGTATTAAGATATCTTAGCATGGGACTACTCAGAGATTCCTAGGCTTAGTCCCTGTATCGTAGAGCACCATATTGACACCTGGCCTCATGTACCCCCAATATTCTAGAAACATCATCAACCACACCCATCTAGGGTAGAATAAATAAAATAAGAAATCAACAAGCTTCACAAAGCTAGTTTTATCTACCCCATCACTTACACGTCTTGGTTTTCCAACTCTATTCCCATCATGAAAAAATAGGGCACCATAAACATTTGCACTGATTTTCGCAATTTGAACAAAGCATGTACCAAGGACAATTACCCTACCCCATTCATCGACCAAGTCATTGATGCTTGTGCAGGTCACAATGCCCTCTCCTTCATGGATGACTTCTCTGGGTACAATCAAATTCAAATCCGCCACATCGACCAGTATAAAACCGCATTCACTACCCTCTTGGGAAAATTCACATACATGGTAATGCTATTCAGCCTAAAGAATGCTAGAGAAACCTTCCAAAGGGCCATGAATTATATCTTTCATGACTTGGCACACCTTATCCTCACATACTTGGAAGACCTCACCATCCGATCCAAGAAGTGCTTAGATCACCTCGAGGATCTGCGACTGATATCCCAATGATGACAGTAGTAAAAAATATGCTTGAACCCCATTAGGTGCATCTTCTATGTCATAGTAGGAATAATTTTAGGTTTTATAATGTCCTATCAAGGAATTTGAGTGGACCCCCTCAAGGTCTAAGCCATCAAAGAGGTACCTCCAACTCGAACCCTCAGGCAACTGCAAAGCTTGCAGGGGAAGGCCAATTTTCTCAGACGTTTCATCCTAGATTATGCCACTTGTGCTAAAGGATTCCTATGGCTCCTTGGCCAGGACATCCCATTCAAATGGGATGACTAGGCCCAACAAGAATTTTACACGCTGAGAGACACATTGTCTTCAACACTACTGATCAGTCCCCTAGACTACAACAATGACTACATCCTGTATCTATTAGCATCCGAGACTTCTTTGTCTGGAGTATTGATCCATGAGGGCCCAGATGGGAAGGAGCTCATAATCTATTACGTTAGAAAAACCTTATCAGGCCCTGCATTAAGATATGAGCCCGAAGAAAATAATTCCCTAGCGCTAATTCATGCAGTCCAAAAAATTCGCCACTACATCATCTTAAAGCCCAAAATAGTCGTCGCAGATATTAATCCCATAAAACATATGCTCATGCGTCATTTAATGAACCAAAAATACACCTGCTGGATAGTCATTATACAAGAATACAACTTACAATTTTTCTCCCCCAAGAGAAAAAATGCACTAGTCTTAACAGAGTTCATTACAGACCTCCAAATTCATACCAAAGGATCACGAGTCAATGATTCACTATTAGACGAACATGTCTTCCTCATAGAAATTGATGACCCTTGGTATGGAAATATCCTTATCTTTTTAGGAACCCAAAATTTTATACCCCACCTTACTCGTGACGACCGTCAGCGCATTCGCCACCAAGCCCCCCGATACCTCCTTATGGGAGATGTCTTATAATGATGGGGCATCAACACCATTTTATGATGATGCCTTACTCATGACCAAGTAGAAAAATCCCTTAATGGATACCACAGTGGAGATTATAGTGGCCACCTCTCTGAAATGGCCACCGCCCAAAAATTCCTACGGGTAGGATATTCCTAGGCCACCTTATTTCGTGACTACATTTCAATAGTCAAGAGGTGAGAGAAATGTCAATGATTCACTCACAAGGAAAGATCACCTCTCACTCCCCTGCACCCTATCATCGTCGTTGGTCCCTTTTGTAAATGGGGGATCGACTTCATGACTTGCAACCTTGCATCGTTTGGCAATCAAAATTATATTATTGTAGCTTTCAATTATTTCACCAAGTGCGTAGAGACTATGCCCACATATGACAACACCGCATAAACCATTGCACGATTTCTGTTTAACCATGTCATTTCCCGATGCAGTGTACCCAAAGAGTTAGTCTCTGACCATGGGAAACACTTTGAAAATAAATTTTTTCAAGAGATATCTCACCATCTTGAATTCAAACATGAATTCAAATCACCGTACTACCCAAAATCCAAAGTATATATAGAAGTTGTGAACAAGTCCTCAAAACAATGTTACAATGTATGGTGAATAACCACAAAACAAACTAGCACCACATGATTTTCTCCACCCTGTAGGCATAACACATGATAATGAAAACATCAACAGGGTTCACACCTGTCCACTTGGTGTATGGGGTCAAAGCCGTGATTCCCATAGAACACGAGATCCCAAATTTACATGCCACCATCGAACTCCTCGATGACAATGATCCTCTAGAGCAACGCTTGGTACAACTAGAGTTCGTTGACGAAAGTCAACGACAGTCGCTGCAACAAAATGAGGCCCACAAGAAGCAGGTGAAAGCATCATTCGATCGCAACATCAACCCTCATTCATTTACAGAGGGAGAGTTAGTCCTCCACTATGATGTCATAAAAGAAGCCCTAGGGCTAGGAAAGTTTGAAACCATGTGGAAAGGATCCTACATTATAAAACATTATCTCCTAAAGGGGGCATAAATCTTGATAGACCCAAACGGAACATGCCTCAGCAACCCCGTCAATGGTATTTATCTTAAGAAGTTCTACCAGTAAGGGAAAAGAGAGATTAGCCCTAGAGTCAATGTACATGCACCAAAACATTAATTTTTGATCAATTTGTCACAAAAAATGCTCTAGTGTCACAAATGGATTTTCAACCCTACCATTACTTTGGATTCACTAATGGAGTATCGTGATGGTCTCAAATTTTAGTAGTAGCTGCCTAGGTCATCTATCACCCTGATCGATCACCCTTCTTCACTAACAATGTATGCATCAATTTAGTGACAAAAAATCAAGCAGAATATGACGTTGTCATTGGACTTATGTGCGATGCCTTCAATCAAGGCATCTGCCATTTGTATATCTACCTCAATTCCTAGTTAGTGGTGTTATAGTCAAACCAAGAGTTTTAGGTATGAGATTCACATCTGTTTAGAAAATACTTACATGCAAAAAGGTCAAGCCTTAAATTTGATCACATTACATTCACACATGTGCCAAGAAATTAAAACCAGACAACAGATCACATAGACAACCATATCCTAAAATAGAATGCATCTCGGATAAGCCATCATACATAAAAAACATAGATACCCATCAACACAACACATAATCCGTATACACATATCAACAGGGGACACACAATATAGAGCCGCAAAAATTTCTCTCATATCTATATATATATATATATATATATATCAAAAAATATATGTCTGAGTACAAAAAATAGATCGTGTCTCTCACCCATAACTTAGCCAAAAAATACACATATACAAGTCAACAAAAATAAGGGAGGCACTCTCATAACGAGTGCTTTCCTTGTGTACAACAAGCCTCTACGGTTGTGCTCCCCTAGGTGGGGCATCTCGACCCATGGTTGCTCTCAGTACTAGCACTGAAGCCACTATCAAAACTGAGATTGCCACCTGATGCAAAGTCGATTGATAGCCCCTCTCCTCAGCCATTAGTGTCTCTAACCACACATCATCGAGGTCATCCAAAAACCCTCGGGTATGCATCCCCTAGGTCAAGTGGTCCACTCGACCCGATGCATGCTCTAGAACACGAGCCAGGAACTCTAGAGCATCCATCTGCTTCGTCACCTCTGCAATATGAACCTCTACCGCCTCGGCGTGAGTGGTCACTGTAGCGCACTCAGCAACAGCCTAGCTTCTACCCTCCCTTGAGGGGCCATCCTCCTTGCCAAGTGCTCCACCCTGAGGCTACGTTGGAACCCCTCCCAGTCCCTCAGCTATGCGTGGAGCACCTCGTGGCCTCCGGATCGAATCGTGTCCCACCAACCAAGCCATAAAATGCCCTACCTTGCCAACATCTGCAAGAGTAGCAAAGCTATGTCAGTGTCATCGTAATACACATATAAGGAATAAAACATAAAAACATACCTGCTGGCCCCCATGCATATCCCACAGGAAGACCCATGTATGGGTCTCCATGGAAGTCCATCCTCGCATAAGGGAAAGGCAGGAATGTATGAGGATTGGCCTCAAACCAAGCCTCTGTAGTAGCGTTCCAATGATGCCCCACTCGACCTCCCCCACCTCGAGGCATCACTAAGGCCCAACTCCTTAGTAGGCACGACCACTGTAGGCCTCAACAACACCACTCTCTCATACATTATGCTACACATGATGCTATCATATGTAAACAAATTAGATCCATCATGGAATTTTGAGATTTTAGCCAACATCCCATCATACTAGTGATGGGAAAAAGAAAAAAAAAAGTGTTTGGCCCTCCGCCGGTGCAAAACATAGATCTGCAGGCCTGACACCCAATTGGGCACAGGTGACCCTGTCAATCACACAATGGCTACCAGAGCACACTACTCAGCCAGGTCAGTTACTAAGGCTATCTAAATACACCCCTCTAAGAGAGGGGCCCTGCCACAATGGTTCGCCAATAATCACTGAAGATCCACTCTCCTAGGGGGAAGTGGATAAGGAAGTGGCTCACCTTGAGGAAGTAGTCCAGCCACAAAGTATATATCCGTCTCGAGAAGGATAGCCAAGCCGCACCCCTACAACACCATAACCTTGCGCCTCCTGTTCCAGCATTGGATCAGGTAGCACAATAAACGATCCTATGATCAAAAGAGGTCATTCTCCAAGAACTTGAGAAGACCCCAACTTGCTAGCTACTGGCATGCATTGGCATCACCTTCTAATGAAACTCAGAGGTCAGGCCAGTCCCTCTCCCTCCACAAAATCTTGTCATCAAACAAGCACACATCAGTGACATTAAAAGAACCAAAAACTGAAAAATTTCCCAAAATGAAATTAAAAAAAAAATTCTTTGGATTTTTGCGTGCTTGTTTCTCAGACAGAAGCGTAAAATGCGTGCCTATTTCTTGCACAGACGCATAAATGGAATGCAAAAATCCATTACATGCATGATAATTTTGTGCAAAACCCTCAGTTTTGCACGAAAACTATGCACCTATTCCTTGATTGCTCGCGCGATCAAGGAAAAAATTTTCCTGGGTTCCGTACAAGCCCAATTTGTACGGATCCTGGCCCAGGAATACTAAAAAAAGTAAAATGGAGGATTTCATGGGGCCTACCTGGCTCAAGAATCACGAGTCTCGAGTACTCAGGCTGACCGCAACGACAAGAACAACTCCGCAAAAGCCTCTGACCTCTCAAAACCTCAAACACTCAAATATCGCAAATGAGCTAAAATGAGCCATATTGGCCTATAAGTCACCCTTTTTAGATTATTTGGAGGATCATAACGAGAGCTTAAAGGGCCCAATTGTATAACTAAAAGCAAAACAGTGATTAGCACCTCATAACGCCCAACACATTCACACCTCCGAGAACATAATTTTTCAGTGCCAACTAGTATGCCCACTCTCATCTTCTTTTCATTTAGCACATTTTTTTCAATAATATTTCAATTAGGAAGATGCTTTTACTTGGGGTAATTTTGTTGCGGGTATTGCACAAACAATCCACCATCCCATATACTAAAGGTTCTAGAGCAGGTATCATTCTACGCTTACCATGATAGAGTCCCATAAATACTCTGCATATCTTGACATCATTTCTCCACAAGAAATTAACCATATGTTCCAAGCACCTAACCATGTTTATCATCTGCCCACCTTGCACATGATAAACATCCTTTTTGGTCAGTAGAGCCTCCCATCCACGACGCCCATCACTCAAAGTAGACCATACATCAGAAAAATCATGATGCCATGGCCATACCAATTCAGTCTAGGAAGCACTTCATGCCCAATCATCCAGCATGCATCAAGTCAAATTTTACCATATTGAAATAAAACCCCTTTCCTGGACTACCAGGTTTTGCAAGATGATAGAAAGCGCACCACTGTGCCTCACATTTGGCCTACCATACCCCCATCAGCATAGCCCATCTATGATATTTTCCATCTGCTTCATCAACCCCACACAAGAGACCAACCAATGGGGCCTTCACCCTCAGTTAGAAGACCCTCCTCACATCACTAGTGAGTGAGAACTTTCATGTTTAGGGGTACCCATCTCCGTGTTTTGTACAATCCAATCCCATTGTTTCAGTTTTTTGGTTAGTGTACAAAGACTGCAAATGGTGAACAAAGTCCCCCACTCATCCTTCCATTTTTCCTCCCATGGTAGCAGTCCCTAGTCACCCCTGGTCGGAGTATCACACCTTTCACGCATAAGTCATCATGACATTCATAACCAACATATACCCACCCTGGACATCCTACCGACTCCAGGGATTTCCTCATAAAAAATAGTCATGATTGCTACCAAGCTGTTATTTTATAGTTCGAACTTGGGCCACTAAATCCCTATCATCAATTTTCAGTCACCCCTCACCATCATGCCTATGTTAAACCTATAAAATCTAAGGCCCTAGTCACTTGCATCAGTAAATCTCTCGTTTGGTTGAAGCTTCCTTTTTTTTACTTCAACTCCCATTCTCCAAAATGGAAGCGGTACCTTGGATGGCCCCTCACCACAATAGGGCCATCCTTGGGTGGCATTGCGGGAATCATCATTGCCCACAGATTTCATCGATCCTCCTAAAATTCGAATACAACACAAGATTTCATGTCAAGATGGTATTGTACTTTACAACCATTGCACACTGCTCAAATTCATCGAAGACCCATGCCATTATAAGCATCTCTTTCAGCAATGATTACATGGGAAGGTCCCAGTCATACAGCCATGCATACAATGGGCATTCATATGCCATACCAAGATTACGCATGTGCGCACCACATTATTTTCAAAGAAAAAGTGCCCCTGAGGGAATAAAAAATAGTCGTCATCAACCAAATCAACAGATCACTGCCACACTAGTGACACATATAGAACCTTTATCTGTTAAATATATTTTCTTAGCTAGCCAAAGCATCATGAGGATGGGACATGCCTGCCTCATAGAAAAATTATATTTGTTTTATCATACTATTTCTTGGAGGGTTCCCACAAGACATGGTCACTCTTCAACCCGCTGTAAGGCGTTTAAAACTTTTAGTTATACGCAGGTCTCTCTCTCTGTCTCTACACCGTACACAGAAAAGAAACTATAATGTATTTCAGCTATACAGTTCTTCCTAGACCTCATGCATTAGGGGGCAACTATTATCATTGGAAAATCCGACAAGCAAATATGACATTGTTAAATGTCAGGCAAAAGGATTTACAGGGATGAGGCACATTAGAGGATCAAAAAAATTTAAAATATCTCTGAAAAATCAAATTGCGCACCAAGTAGGCAAAATGCGCCTTTGCATGCATTTTTCTTCGATAAGCGCACCTTTCCGTGGCTTTTCCTTGAAAATTCATGTGGCCCTGGGAGTGGCGGAAGTCACTTTCCAAGACCAGAATGCACACTCCAAGAAATGATCCCACACTTGATGCCACCTAAGGACAACCGCCTAAGCCACCGTGGGACCTCAAGGGAGCACACGAAGGAATCAAGTAGCACACAATGGAATCAACCATCTCTCTTGGGTCACCATCCACCAATGTAGCAAGAGAGGGAAGGAGAATTTGAATTCATATATTAAAGGCCAACAAGAGATGAAGAAAGGGAGAGAACATTATTATGCTGGCCAAAATTGCTTTGAGGAAATCCAATAGTGTGCAATCCAGAGCAGAAGTAGAGAGGGGATTCGGTTTTTGGCCATCCAACAACTTCAATCCTTTGGAGTAGAGAGAGAGACCTTGCACCAAGCAGCTAGTAGATAAAAACTTCCTTTCATCAGGTCTTACAACTCCATAGTTCTAAGGGCCCATTGGCAAGTGTGTAAACGTAGCATATTTCTTCCTAACAACAAGCAATAAGAGGGGACATTGATGCCACTATTACTATTACTATTATGTTTGACTCTTTATGATATTTCATTTTTATGTTTAGTTTAGTCTTGTTTTCTCTCTACATATGCATACTATATCATGATTTAGTGTGTTTAATGTTTTATAGCATGTTCACAAACTTTCTAACTCTTTTGTTTATCTTCCTGTGACCAAGGCTTAGAGGCAACAACCACTCCTCCTAAGAAATTGTGGATCGGTACACATGTGCACCAAAACCACAACCACAAATATTATTAATGATTAGAAAATTAATATGTAAGTTGAACATATATACATTTTAAAAAATATATAACAAAATTTTTAACCATGGAATTCATCCCATTTTATCATGGAAATTTCAATTCAGACCTGGCTATCAATACCACAAGCCCAAAAAATCACAAATCATTTCATATCACAATATATATATATATATATGGAAACTATTTTTGAAATAAATTATTTCCTTTGATTTAAGTATATTACTAACAATATTCTATAATATTGTATGGAGTTTAAATCCCTACTATCCACATAATTATTGTTATTGGTAATTTTGGGGGACGACGGTGTGGTGAGGCGATCGTATCACTAAAATTTTATCCCCTCCACCCGGTTTCAAATGCCATAGGGGGACACCATGTCCTGTCATAGTAAGAATCGAAGGATAGGTGATCTAAATGGGAATATTAGTTTTGTTGTGCTAAGATCCAATTCAGAATATAAAGAAAGTGCATGACTATTGAGGTTCATTGAAAGTTTCGTATCAATTTTTATGTGAATTTCATGAGAAAATTAACATAAATAAAACATTGAACAACAACGTATAGCAGACACGAAGATCAGCATAAACACTTTCAAAACATCACATTATGAAGGAATTCACCCCACATCGTCTACTTCTCCTTGGTCCAATTTCTAATGGCTTGGCCTTCTTGAATTATGCTCCAAACTGTGATTACATGTGTTTACAATACTCAAACAACTTTGAAACCTATCTCATAAGTTCCAAAATGCCCAAAAATTCCCTTCTAGCCTCTTTCTGCATCAAATTTGGCCAAAAAATGGTGAAGTTATGACCTCCGCAAGTTTCTCCACTAACTGCTCCACAATTTCCTGGAGGGCCAAGATCATCCTACAAATTCGATCTTTTCCCATGCTAACACGGTGAAAAAATCCTTGTTTTCTGGGTGAAATTTTCACCTCATTAAAATGCTCTCTATGGCCTATGGTGGAAAACCATTTTTTAATTAAAGGTCGTCCACGGTTCCGCTAACAGTCGACATGTGGGCCACCCGTGTCGCTGACAGTTAGCATATATTGTGGGGGGGTCAGGGCTAGCCTCCCACCCGAGGTCCCACTAGTGATGGTGACTGGGGATGGGGCTAGACCCCAGCCCCCTCCCCCATATCTTCGACATGTTAACAATGAAAAAAATCCACAATGTATATAGGTTAAGACATGAGCCCTGGTGTAGTGGTAAACATTGGTGCTTTTTGTGTAGATGTTGGCAGTTCAACTCCCAAGAGCTCTGCTCGACCCTTGCCAAAATTTTGCGGCACAATGTGATGCCACGTGGTGGCCCGTGGTTGCACCACATGTTAGCACGTGGTGGCAAAAAATGAACCAATAAAAAACTGCCACAAAGAACCTGTAATACTGTGCCACATGGAACTCTGAGATTCACAGAAGGAAAAAAAAGATTGACGAGTCAACCCGAGACGTAGGCATGCCTAATCAACTGGACGGACTCCTCACTAGGTTGTTCGTAATTTTTTTTAAAATTTGAGTGATTGACAGAGTGGACATAATGTGTTTCTGGGAGCATACGGTGTTGATTTTCCATGAAATGAGTTGTCCCTGATTCATAATGATGAGATCTACGCGGTCGTTTAGGTTCCACACCATTCTAACAACTTTGATTTTTGAGCATAAATTTAAGCACTTGATCACACCTCCCCACGGGAAGCTTTTGGACCCCAAAAAATATTTCATTATTGAATATGTGGATGAGGGTACAATTTCCTTGCCCTTCCTGTCTCAATCCAATAGAATTTTCCAAAAGTAAACAATTTGAGCTTTTCATGAAAACTGATATTGGAAACCGTGTCTTGCTGTTGTAGACACCAATATGCGACAATTTCCTAGAATTTGCAGAACAACAGTCTATCCTTGAAGAAAAAAACTTGTTCCCACCTCGGTCATCAATCAAAGGAAACTTGAATAACTTGGAAAATTTATCACCTCTAACATTGTCGATGTGGCAATTTTTAGCTTGTCTTACCTTGCTCTTTTCAAAATGATCTGTCACTATTTGTTGTACCATTTGGATTTTTTCAATGAACTTATTGGGTTTTTCCATGTCTCCATTAAAATAAACATCCTTCTTACCAATATGACACAACAAATTATGATGCACATGGTAAAAAAATTTCACTACTTGGTTTACTTGACTAAAGCCTAAATGTACATCTTGAAAGTATGCATATTGCTATAAATTTCATGTAAAAAAATGATGTTTGAGTACAATAGTTACACAAATAACATGCCTAGAAGGAATATCAACGAACTTGTCACTTATCTCTTATACCTTTTGGCCAAGTGTAATTGTTGATGAACACCCATAAAATGAAAGTGCCTTTATAGCTGCAACTTAACCGTTGTACCATTAAAATTTTCTGAATGAAATAAAATGGCATAGTCACTTGCATCAACCTGAAACTCAAATGACCTTTTCAAGTTTAAAAGAGCAAATAAAAGCTGAAATGATATTTTTCTTCGAAGCATCGCATGCTTCTTGTTGTTTTCCCACCCACTTGAAGACATTTTTCACACATGTCAATGCAAGCCAAGGAACTACAATAGAAGAAATATTAACAAAATTTTTCCTCCAACATTGGGTTGCTCACAAAAAATCTCTTATTGAGATGAGAATCTTGGGAATTGACCAATCCACAATGGTGTCAAAATTGGAGGTGTATACCTTCAAGTCACCTGCTCCAACATTATAGTCGAATTACATAAAATAATTTTTACCCAACTCATACTTTGACATCTTCAAAAAAAAATTCCCATGCCTTACAACATCAAGTATTTTTTCTCTTCTACATGACATGTTCATAACGAAATTTTCTAAAAATGAAAATGTCATACAAGTGGACCATCACATCTAGAAATGGATCCAATTCATCATTCTTGATATGCATGAAAGTAGTAAGAGTATGAAAAATACCATAAAACATAATAAGTCATTCAAAAGAACCCCATTTGATGTTAAATTTCATCTTCCACATACCTCCTTCAACAACTCTTCTTTGATGAAAGCCACTCCTTTTGTGCCTCAAAATAAAATTCTTTCCATTCTTCTTGGGCACCAACCATAGGTGCACTGCATGGCGGAATATATGGTCGAGTTATTCCATTGTTCAACAACCTTTTGCTTTGCTTTGTTATTTTTTCACTTTGCATTTTTGACATCCAATGTATGCCAATGTCACAAAGAGAACCTTCTTGCTACAAAATATTTACCAAGGATAAAATCCAAAAAATTATTTGGCAAATAACCCAAACAAACTTCACATGGTAAATACTTGTGTAAATGAATGCTTGACACATTTGTGAGATACTGAATGTGTTGCAAATAATCATCCCAAAGTTTATGATGCTTACTAAAATGTACCCAAATAGAAATGCATTTTACAATATGGAATAAATTTGACTCCCAAATTCCTAATACAAAATGACTCATCATCAAGCTAAAATAACATAATAATGCCAAAGAGTCACTCTTGCATATAAATGATTTATTCACAAACAACACTTTTTCAAAATGCTCAAATGTGGGAATATACAACAAGTACTTTAAAAATATTTATATTCAACTAGACAAGTAATTTTTCCATTTATTACCCAAACGAGGTGAATGAACCCTCTACTTGAACTTTTTTTTCCTTCTTGAGTCGCTTCATGGATGGTCCCAACTTGCGCCACTTTTTTGTTTTTTGCTTCCTCTTCAGGTGCTTGCATGACTTGATTTACCTTATTAGGATAAAGTTGTGGATGCAATTTCCAAAAATTCTTGACCCAATGCCCACTGATATTGAAATGATTTCAAACCTTTTTGTGAGACTCTCTTGGCCTAAATATCTTTAAAATTAGATGTGAATTTCCCTTCTTGGTCTCAATTCCAATTGAAATGTTCATCTTCTTAACTAATTCTTTCCTTTTGTGGCACTTAGCTACACAATGGTTAGGCACATGACATAAAGTGCATGAAAAAAATATTAGACAACATGTTATTCAAATCAGAATGTGGTTTGTCATCATAAAAGTACTTTGAATAATTAGGATGCTTATACCTCTCATGGTCGTACTTTGGCTTATGATTTTTATGCAAGGAACTTGAATGGAAAGAGGAACTTGTCTTAGTCTCTTCTTCAACTTGCTTATCTCTCATTGGAGATGTTTTGATTTCATGTCCTCCTTTTGCTTCAGAAGCCAAGATGGTACCAATTCAGGATGAAAATCCAAACATTTTTCCTCCTCATGTCCTCTCTTATGACAAAAAGAATAGCATACCCAAGAGCTATCGCTGTAAGATCATTCTTCCTTTTTGCACATAGCCCAAACCTTCATATCTAGGTGACACCTTTGCCTCAATTGGATGGATAATGCCCGAATTGTTCACTCCAAGGAATCGTCCCTTTTGAAACCCATCTTGGACAAGAGATTTGTTCCTATGCCTTTGCTATGCTTTTCAAAGGCCATAAAAGAGCTTAAATCAACATTTTCATGTAAAGAAAATGCATATAAATGCTTACCATTTTACTCATCTTTTGAGTGAGGGACAAATATTCTCTTAAACCATTTCCTGATTCTTGAGGTGTCCTCTTGGACTCTTGGTCTTTCTTCTTTTATCTCTTTGGAGTTTGGTGCTGTTAGAAAATCATCCTCATCATCATGTGGACAAAAGGTGCAAACTTTGCGATCTTCCTTCTCTGAGGGACCTTTTGTACTAGTCTCTTATATAAGATTTTTTGTGGAAAAGGATGATGATGGTGGAGAAGATGGTGGTTTACCACCATTTTCATTACCTCCTCCTCCTCGAGAACACTCTCCTTTTGGCTACAGTCTAGTGTTCCTCTTTTCATAGAAGACTTTCACCATTTTGCCATGTCAAAGAAAGCCTTCCTAAAATCCTTCACATCTTATGACATACTTGCACGCTCTGCTCCATGTGACATGATTACTAAAGTCTCAAGTAGAACATGAGTTGAAACTTGTGGTGGAGATTGTGGCAACTGTGCCCTACTTATCCTTGCTCTAATTTGAGAAATTGGATCCAAAAGTTTGCCTTCTCCTCTCTTGAGCTTCAACTCTGTAAGCATTTAAACACTTGAAAAAAAAATAAATTAATTCTCCTTGCACAAGAAAGCCTAGTGCTCTGATACCAACTTGATTTGAATGGGAATATTAGTTTTTCTATTCTAAGATTCAATTCAGAATATAAAGCAAGTGTTTGATGATTGAGGTTAGTTGCAAGTAGAATATGAGTTTTTATGTGAATTTCATGAGCAAATTAACATAACTAAAAGAATAAACAACAATATCTAACAGACATGAGCATAACCATAAACAATCACACAACAACACATGATGAAAGAGTTCACCCCCCTTGGGCTATGTCTCCTTAGTGCAGCTTCCAATGGCTTGGCCTTATTCTATTATTCTCCAAAGTGTGATTACATGTGTTTACAATGCTCAAAAATTTATGAAAAATGTTCCATTAACTCCAGAATGCCCAAGAATTATTATCTAGGCTCTTTCTGAATTGAATTTGGCCAAACAATCGAGAAGTTATGATCTCCCCAAGTTTGTACACTAATCGCTCCAAAATTTTCTCCACTATAGGCCTACAAATTTGCTCTTTTTTGACTCTAACTTGGTGACAAATTTTTTGTTTTCCACGCGAAATTTTTTTAATTTAAGGTCAACTACCATTCAGCTAACCATTAACATGTGGCCACGACCATTACAATATATTGTGGGGGGCTTAGGGCTAGCCTCCCATTCAAGGTCACCTCGGTGGCAGTGATTAGGGCTTGGGCTAGACCCGAGTCCCCTCCCGCATAGCTGGGACGGATTAACAATGAAACAAAGCCACAACTTATATATGTTAAGACATAACCCGTGGTGTATGCATTTTACCTAGAGTGCTTGTTACGTAGAGGTTAGTAGTTCGACTCCTAGAGGCTCTACTCAACCCTTACCAAATTTTTTTTGCCCTTACCAAATTTTTTTTGGCCCCACGTGATACCATGTGGCGACCCATGGTTGGGCCACATGTCAGCACATGGTTGGCATAAAATGAACCAATAAAAAATTTCCACAAAGAACTTGTAATATGTGCCACTTGGCACTCCCGGATTCATTGAACGTAAAAAAGGATTAACTAGTAAACCAGCCAGGTAGTCATGCTGAATTAGCTTTATAGACTATTGAATGCATATTATTTTTTTAAAAAAATTTCCCTGTTTTACAAAGTTGACAAAATGCATTTATGGGACCATAAGGTGTTGGGTTTTTGCTAAACTAGTTGAGACACATTTAGGACCATGAGGTTAAGTTATTCTAACAAATTTAATTTTTGAGCATAATTTTGAACACATCAATAGGTGTCATGTACACCACATCATGGCATAGGAAGGCTGGAAGGATACATTTCATCTTAGAGTTTTGGATCTTGGAGGATAAGTGTCATGTTAAACTTTGGGATCCCTGCTCCACATTCTTGTGGTCTCCACATGTCTCTATGCTCCACTTTCTCCACATGTCTCTATGCTCCACTTTCTGATGGTCTCTACATGTCTAAGGCTAAATTATGAGTTTATGATATATGTGGCTTATTGACGTTGCTAGTTCACCATCAACTATTTTTCTTTGATACTTAAATTAAAATTATTGAAACACTATTCCAAAATTGACATGCTTATTGACATAATAAATTCAAAACAATGTATTATATTAATAATAAAAATAACAGACAAAACTTAGAATAGATAATAACATGTGTTATGTTAAAGCACTCCATGCTAAAAGGTCACTCATACAAAGTGAGAAAAATCTAGCCATGCTAAGCAATCCATGTTCCATTTTGATGGCTTAGATGGTATTAAATTGGGGCTACTAAGTAGACTCTTAGAAGTGTTAAGCCATATCAAAACTTACATTACCCAAAAAACAAAAAAAAATATAAAAATATACAAATAAAATAATTGACCATAAATAAATCTTTAACATTTTCAAAAAAAAAATAAAAAAAAAAATAATAAAGTTCATATTTCCTTTTATCTTTATTGATGGATATTTATTAAAGATAATTTTATTTATTCTTTTGTATATAAGTATGGAAATGTAATTTTCAATACTTTAAAAATTAAAATTGCAAACATGATATTAAAATGTATCTAACCCTTCTTTATATTCATGCTTAATTATTTTAAATTATATTATATTGTTTGAGCATAATTGATTTGATTTGATATGAATTTTTGAAGATTTTTTTTGGTTAATTTTAACTAAAATTATGCACATTTTTTTAAAAACTAGTTTAACTAGTACCAAAATCTAAAAATGTATTTCAAGTAACAAAAATTTATATTCTTGGTTGAAATTGTGTAGCCCTTTGAAAAATAATATTTCTTATATAAGTTAGACTAGTCATTTATAATAATAATTACAGTCAGTTAAAAATTTAATATTTTATTATAGTGAGTTAAAATTTATTGTAATTAATTAACTAGACATAAATATTTGACCTTCCCACCCAAATTCAAGTTTTATAGAGAATCTGCAACCATTCATCCAAATCACCAGTTTGACCAGTAAACTCTTCAAAATTACTTATTTTCTACCTTATTTATTTAATTTAAAAATATTATATATATATAATTAATTCTCCCAATCACCTAATTATATATATATATAATTAGATGATTGGAAGAATTTAATGATAATCTTCCCACCCAAATAGACTTTTCATTGAGAGAGTAATGTTAACATCCAGCCCAAATTCAAATTTCATTGAAACATGATGCTTTCACTAGGAATACTTCATTGGAATACTAATTAAGTCTTTATTGACTAGATTGACTCTTCTTGAGAATAACAATAAAAATTATAAAAAAAAGTGAAAAAATAGTAATGGAAGAGTTTAATCCGTGACTCTCCCTTGATTCTGGACTATTTATTCATTCTTGAGAATAATAAACCCAAAAAAACCTCAAAATAAATTAAAAAAATAAGTGATAAAATAGATTTGGGTTATGTTATTTGACCACCATATATATTATTAAATAACTAAAATAATCATTTTTATGTTTCATTTACGATTTAGTTTGTCAAAGTATATTATATATTGTAAACGTGACTGTGAAAATATTGTTCAGCTATAGTATTTTCATTTGCAGCCCTATACTGTCACAGGTTTGCAGTCAGACGAGTAATCGACTCGACTTACAGGTTCGCACTCATGCAGAGTTCCAAATCTGCAAACCCTGATAATAGGTAAATTTTTTTAGTGATTTAAACCATTATAATATAGTTTAAATCGTTAAAAATCTTATTTCTCAGTTGTATACAATCCTAACTTTTATTCGATTTCAATCTAAAAGTATATGATATATCTATTCTTTACTTATAACAGGCAATGAAGCTCTATTTTTAACATGCAATCAAGCTCTATTTTTAATAGAAATATTTTTAATGTGTATACTGCAGACTGGTGGTCGAAATAGAGAAACAGAATGAAACGGTTCAGACAAATAAAACAAGTGAAATGAATCCAGATCTGACTGCTGTTGTTGTGCCAAGAAGACTAAACTGGAAAAAGAGAGCAAGACAAAGAAGTCAAATGAATCTAGACAAAGAAGTCAAATGAATACTGTACTTGCTGTGCCAAGAAGACCAAACTGGAAAAAGAGAGCAAAACAGGCATCTCAGGATAGTCTTGTAGGGCAGAGAGTGTCTGGTATGGTAGACGGTTCATTTGATGCAGGCTTCTTAATCACAGTTAAAGTGGGGGATACTGATAAAGTCATGAAAGGATTTGTAATTAAAGAAGGATTGTGCATGCCTGTGTCAAATGCAAATGACATCGCACCCAATATCAATTTTATAAGAAGAGATCCGCGAGTATGCCTTCCAAACGTGCTCCGCGTAAACGAAGGGCTAAAACTGTGCAGCCGCCATCAACTCCAGCTTGTTCCATGCCAAATGCTCAGGTACAGATATCGGATTCTATACATAATGATCTTTTCCTTCTTACAGATCTCATCCCTCCTGATCCCCACTCTCTTCCACAGACAATCTGCACTTTGGATGAACAAGTCTCTTCAAATGAACAGTCCATCACTCATTCTCTGCCAACTGACCCTATCCCTACTGAACAACCCATCACTTATTCTCTGCCAACTGACCCTATCCCTACTGAACAACCCATCACTCATTCTCTTCCAACTGATCCCATCCCTACTGAACCAGGCTCTTCCCCACAGCAAACGATCTCCATTCGGGGTGAACATGTCTGTCCTAAAGAACACCCAATCACTGTGCATGCAGAGCCTGTTGAATCAGAGACCATTGTTGATGCTCATTCTCTGCCACAGCAGCCAACTTATCCCATCTCTGCTGAACCAGATTCTTCCCACAGCAAAAAATGCACCTAAATTGCAGCCTATGCAGAATCTTTTGAATCACAGATCGTTGCCGCTGAAGATGTTAATCGCCTATAAAGAAGCTGTTGATGCCCTGGACTTGCTATTTCGGCTACTCATGATTTTTTATTAGTCTTCTCAAGTGATCGGGATACGAATTAGGGTTTTTAAAGTAAGATGCATTGAATTTGTTATTTCAGCTATTAGGTTTTCAATAGTTTTGTAAAGTGACGGGGCAAGTTATCCTATACAGCGTTTCATTTGGCCGCGTTTACTGACTGCATTTGTTATTTTGGTTACAAGGTTTTTAATAGTTTTTAATGTGATTGGGAACATATTCTAGACACTACAGTAAGTCGTATTTTTCCCCTTATGAACCATATTTCTTTTTACTTTATCCTTGGAAGTTATTTATTGATCTTTGTAAAATTTGATGTCTCACCAGAAATATGAATGGATATAAAAATGTACGAGATTGAATAAATTGCTGTTTTACATTAATTAAAACTGTTTTGTATTGGATTGTTATAATATAGTAATATTAACATATTTATGTTTTTAATTATTCTTTTTTGTAAACTTTAAAATGATCTTAATAGATTTGAAGTGAATTTTAAAATTACATTGTTTTTTTATTACTGAAATCAGTTATATGGGTACATAAAGAAATATGAGCACAGCCTGGGCTTGCTTGCTAACTGAAAATATCTATCAAAATTCTAGTCAAACTATTTTGTTTATACACTAAGTGAATCAAAATTTAACTTATTACAAATTTATATGACCATCAACAGAAACAAACATAAAAACAGGACAATAACAATGCATCCACCATCAACCAAAGAGACTAAACATGAACCACCACCACCATCCTCCATCCTCTATTATGAAAAACTGAACATTAAACCCATAATGCTAGAGCTACTCTTTGTGCATTAGGATTCCCAAAACCAACATAAGAATTAGCATTGCACCAGGAGAGATGTAATCATACATCAAGTAATTATCAAGTAATTATCAAGTAATCTAGCAAAAGATGTTGCAGTTTTAAAATTACCTTGCAGATCTCTTGCTGATCCCCACTCCCCTCCACAGAAAACAATCTCCACTTTGGATGAACACGTCTCTCCAAAGGAACAACCTATCACTCATTCTCCTTAACACTGAATATGTGAATCTCTTGTAAACTTTCAAATTATCTGATAGATTTAAAGTAATTTAAAATTACATTGTTTGTGAATTGAAGTAATCTATGTTTATTTTTAATATATATAATTTGATAAGTATGTCCACCACTATATTAGTATGTAATCTATGTATTGTATAGATTTTAGTTTTCTATAGTGAATATATGGTATTGCACATTTTTAATTTTCAAATAGTGAAGTTGGGATCAAACTAATTTTCTGACTAGAAGGAATTAGCTAAAAAAGAATTAGCAATAGTGATTCATAACCAACTTTTAGTATTTGAAGACAAGATTTAGACAAAGATAAAAAACGTTTTTCTATGGACTTAAGGTTTATTAATGCTTCCTTACTAATCAACATTATTTTCTTCGAATTTATCCACTAATATTAGTTCTTGATTCTTCTAGAACTTGTTTCTCTTTATGAATATGAAAATGTAAAAAACAACAACAACCTAATGTTGTGTAAAATATCACCATTATTGGAATTGTTTTTGGTTGCATGTTTAATATATACTAGTATTGAACTAAGCTAAGTTTATATCCTTGGAGACCTTCTATGGGATACCCTTGAAAGGATTTCTTGTAAGGGTTAAAATTTTCTCTACAAAGTTACCATGAAAATTTTAAAATTATATTGTTTATGGTGAATTAAAGTGATATGTAGTGTGTGTTTTATCATTTAGTTGAACATATATGTTGCATATAGAGTGCTGAATTTTGAGGAAAAGTATGTAGTGAGTATATGGTATTATTTTTTATATATGTGGAGAGTATATGGTGTTGAACTTATTTACTATGAGATTTTTATTTATTTTGATTTATTTATAATAAGTGGAATTGGAACCAAAATAGGTGCATAATTTTATTTTATTACTTATTTTCTTATTTTTTTTTAACATTATAATATGAACATTTTAGTACAGATTCAAGATAAATACCTACTGAAATAGATCTAGTAGCAATGATTGATAGAAAACTTATATTATTTGAAGGAAAGATTCAAAAAGAGATATAGAAAATTAGTGTTCACAACTCCTTTTATGAAAATGGGTGTTAGATGATAAGGATTGGGAAAAAACAATCAAATCATGGAGGAGAGGTAAGAAGAAAAGAAACAATTTGGTCTTAATCACTCTGGATAATAAATTGGATATAAAATTTATGAAAGAGAAAATTGATAAGATCATGAGTGTTTAAAAAGCATGAACTAAGTAATTTTTGGTATAAAGCTTAAAATATTAGAACAATATTAAAATAAGTAAAATGTAGTTGGGAAAATAAACAACCATAAATATAGGTTGATTTGTGTGAAGTAAATTGTAATGATTGTTAGGTCCTTATATTACTATTATAGTCCCTTATTGTTGTTAGTGTAACACCCTTATTGTTATTATTGAACCCTTGTAACCCCATATTGTTATTATTGTGCCCTTAAATTATTATTGTTAGGTCTGCTAGGATTACATTGAGGCCCTACTAGGATTACATTATGGCCCCATTGACTCTTATATATAGAAAAAAGGTTTTGTAATTTGAATCATCCAAGAATTGTTCATTCATGTAATGTATTGGTGGTTGCCCCCTTGAAGTGGCTTATTTCTAAGGCGTTGATATCTCTTTTCTTCTCTTTTTGGAGACCAAAATTTGGTATCAGAGCTTTGAGATTCTAGGGTTTCACTGCTCCAAACAAGTCAGTGTGGAATTTTCACTATAAATTTTTTTCTACGAAGTTTCAGAATCTAAAATTTTTAGAGTGCGAAGCCAAAATCCTCATGAACATTGTCAAAAAATTTCAGATCTTGGTTCACAAAATTTTTGGAGATATGATATGTGCAAATTAGGTCATTTTGCACTCCTAAATTTAACCTAAAAAGGTCATCGTGGTATTTTTGTAATAACGTTTTTTATACGAAGGTTCAAAAGATGAAATTTTTAGAGTGCGAAGCCACAATCCCGAGGAATGTCATTAAAAAATTTCAGATATTGGTTCGCCATATTTTCGGAGATATGATCTGTGGAAGTTAGGGATTTTTAGGCTTCTGAATTTCATCTCAAAGAGGTGATCGTGGGAAAATATTCATAGCTCTCTCTATGAGCATCGGATTGGAATGCTATACAAAGTGGCTGCAAGTGTACGAACTTTAGTTTTCGGTCTATTGATTTCAAAGCCAAAGGAGGAAACAGTGACACGTGGAAAGACATGCAATTTCGCTCTACTGAACTAGTCCAAAATTGGGTCATTGTGGGAGATTGGACGTAACTTTGCCTTGAAGAATCCAAATCAGATTATACTTGTGGCGTTTGAAAGAAGATTCATAGGGATACTACAGGGCTCAATTTTAGATATTGAGGATCCGAAATTATAGAGATAATTAAATTTCAATATCGAGCTCCTCAAAAGCAACTAAAAGGTGTGTATTTTTTTCTTTTCCAAATTGCATAAGTCTTGTTTGAAGGATCAAGTTGAATTGATTACAAAGGCATATTATAGAATATATATTAGTATTGGATTCTAAAATGGCCCCTAAAAATAATTCAACGCCCATTAAGCCTTTAGAAATCTCTACTATGACTCATGAAGATGAAGAATGGCAACATGACATATCGAAATTACAAGAGCAAGTGCAACAAATTTCGCTCTCGCAAAGAGCAACAAAAAATGACATGGAAGTTTTTAAGAAAGGCGTGGAAACTAAGATGGATGGTTTGAATAAAGGCATGGAATCTAAGATGGATGGTTTGAAGAATGGCATGGAATCTACGATAGATGGCATGGACGCTAGCATGGAATCTAAAATGGAAAACATGAAGAATGATCTAAAAGTAGACATGGAAGGCTTGACAAATTTGATACAAAAAATGTTTCCTAATGGTGAAAAGATAGTAGAGGAAACTCATGATGAGAACAAAATAAATGTTAATTATGATTTCATAAAATCTAATGTTGGTGGGAAGAACCACCATATTCTAAAAATGGATATGAGGAAGTTCGATGGAAAGGATCATGTAACATGGATACTACAGATGGAGCAATATTTTGATCTCCATAATGTGAAAAACACACAAAAGGTACGCATTGCAACTTTACATTTAGAACAAAATACATTTGTATGTTATCGTTGGCTTTGCTCTCGTAAAAAATTTTTCACTTGGTCAATTTTTACGGAGGAAATGATAGCACATTATGAGGATACAAAGAGCAACACCTTCTTTAGCCAATTGATAAATCTCAAACAAAAGGGTTTAATGGGGAAGCACATTGAGGACTTCCAAAAATTGAATATAAGGGTAACTGATATTCCAGAGGAACACAGGATTGATCTCTTCATAGGTACTTTAAAGGATAACATCTAACATGAAGTTTGTGTTTTGGAACCTGATTCATTGGAGAAGGCATTCAGGTTGGCAAGAAAAATTGAATGTAAAATTATGGCGACAAGGAAGCCTACCACTCACTTCTATAAAGAGGGAAGTGTTACTACTCCTAGATTTCCACAACCTACAAGGTTGACACCACAACAATTGGAAGAAAAAAGAGCAAAAGGGCTTTGCTACAGTTGTGATAGCAAATACACTAAAGGTCATAAGTGTGCTGAGAAGAAATTATTTTACATAGATTGTGATGAGGAAGAAGAAAATGAACAAGAAGAGGATATACATCAAGAACCAACCCAAGAAGAGGAAGAAATGAGTTCGACCATATCGTGTAATGCATTGGCAGTAATTACCACTCCTCAAACTCTCAAGATAGAAGGACATATCAAGAAGAAAAAGGTAATAGTGTTGATTGATTCAGGCAGCACCCATAATTTTATTCATTGTAAGGTAGCCAAGGAATTGAATTGTTTCCTATACCCAACACCAAAATTTCAAGTGATGGTTGCAAATGGAGGAACTATAAATTTCTCTCGAAAATGCCATAATATCAAGCTAACCATGGGGGAATATGTATTGAATAGTCCAATGCTTTCCATTCCTATGGGAGGTGTTGATGTTGTACTAGGAGTACAGTGGTTACAATCTTTGGGGATGGTAGCTTTTAATTTTCAAGAACTTTTCTTGAAATTTATTTCAGAAGGAAAAGAAGTCGAATTACGGGGTATTTCAGGGAAGACAGAAAAGATAATAAGCTCTAATGTCATGAAAAAGCTTCTAAAGAAAGAACAATGAGGCATAATTGCACAATTATGCTCACTAGAAGTTCCAACATCAAAATCATCTATTTTTGCAGATCTCAAAAAAGTCTTGGACAATAATTCCAAGGTTTTTGAAACTCCAAAAGGATTCCCACCTATTCGTGACCATGATCATGCTATTCATTCGATTCCAGGAAGCGTTCCTCCAAACATTAGGCCTTATAGATATACTTATGTCCAAAAGAGTGAAATTGAACGCATGATTGCAGAAATATTAGAGGCGGGTATAATTCAACCTAGTCAAAGTTCTTTCTCTGCTCCTGTAGTATTGGTATACAAGAAGGATTGATCATGGTGCATGCGTATGGATTATAGGGAGCTCAATAAGCTCACCATTAAAGATAAATTTCCCATTCTTGTGATCGTTGAATTATTGGATGAATTCCATGGAGAAATTTATGTTACCAAATTGGATCTTTGTTCATGGTATCATCAAATTAGAATGAAGACTAAAGATATTCTGAAAACAACATTTCGAACTCATGAGGATCATTATGAATTTTTGGTCATGCCTTTTGGCCTTAACAATGCATCTTCTACATTTCAAGGGTTGATGAATTCCATTTTCATACCCTTTCTTAGAAAATTTGTGCTAGTATTTTTTGATGATATACTAATCTACAACAGATCTTGGAAGGATCATGTTCAACATGTTGACAGGGTGCTCAAACTATTGCAGGAGAAACAATTATATGCAAAAACATCCAAATGTTTCTTTGGAGTACAAGAGGTGGAATATCTGGGTCATATTGTATCTCACGAGGGTGTTAATGTAGACCCTAACAAAATTAAAGCCATTAAGGAATGGAAAGTCCCCACAACCATAAAGCAGTTGCGAGGATTTCTCGGGTTAACAGGGTATTATCGCAAGTTTGTTAAGAATTATGGGAGAATAGCAGCACCTCTAACAACATTATTGAAGAAAGATGCATTTTCATGGAATCTTGAAGCAACTAAGGCCTTTGAACATCTTAAAGAGGCAATGTGCCTAGCACCGGTCTTAGCTACGCCAGACTTCACAAAAACCTTTATTGTAGAATGTGATGCCTCGGGAAATGGAATTGGTGCAGTTTTAATGCAGGAAGGAAGACCCATTGCTTTTGAAAGTCGTCCAATCAAAGGGAAGTATTTACAGAAACCTATTTATGAGAAGGAAATGTTAGCAATACTACATGCACTAAAGAAATGGCGAACTTACCTAATGGGAAGACACTTCAAGGTAAAACTGATCATGATAGTCTTAAACACTTTTTGGAACAAAGACTATCGTCAGAAGAACAACAAAAATGGGTCACAAAGATGTTGGGTTATGACTTTGAAATAATCTACAAAAAAGGAAAGCTGAATGTTGTTGCAGATGCACTCTCAAGAAAGAATGAAGAGGCGGAAGCATTTCTTTGTGCCATTTCTATTATCCAACCAAATTGGATAACTGAAGCAAGAGATGAATGGAAGAAGGACAAAGATGTATGGATACTCATTCAAAAGTTGCAGCAAGATCCTAGTACATCTGATACATTTAGTTGGAAAAATGATTCCTTATGGTACAAAGATCGCTCATATCTTTGTAAGAATTCCCAACTAAAACAAAAGATTCTTTTGGAATTGCACACTTCTCCTTTAGGAGGACACTCAGGATTTTTAAAAACTTACCACAGGGTGAAGAAATAATTTTTTTGGGATGGCCTTAAATCTGATATTCAAAAGTTTGTGGCGGAATTTTTGGTTTGCCAGCAAAATAAATTTGAGACAATTAAGACCACAGGTCTTCTACAACCTTTATCCATTCCAAGTCAACGTTGGGAGGAGATTTCAATGGATTTTATCACAGGTTTACCTAAGTCCGAAGGAAAGAGTGTCATCATGGTGGTAGTTGATAGACTTACCACGTATGCACACTTTTGTGCATTATCTCATCCATTTAAAGCAAGTACAGTTGCTACTACATTTATGGACAGAATTCAAAAGCTACATGGAAGCCAAAGGGTTATTGTGAGCGACAGAGATCCCATTTTTACTGGAAATTTTTGGACGGAGTTATTTTCTTGTTTGGGTACTCAATTAGCTCATAGCTCATCTTATCATCCTTAATTTGATGGTCAAACTGAGATAGTAAATAAATGTTTGGAAGGATATCTTCGTTGTTTTGTATCTGATAAACAAACACAATGGGTCAAGTGGTTACCTCTAGCTGAATGGTGGTATAACACTTCCTTCCATACTGCAGCAAAAATGACCCCATTTATGGCACTTTGTGGATATCATCCACCATCCATCACATCATATTTAAGAGAAAATTCGAAGGTTCAAGCAGTGGAAGATCACATCGAGCATCAGCAAGAAGTTCTCCAACTCTTAAAGGATAACCTGAATTTGGCACAAAATCGAATGAAACAACAGGCAGATCAACATCACAACGAGAGAAGTTTTGATGTAGGAGATTGGGTATTTTTACGGCTACAACCATACAAACAAATGTCCCTCAAGCAAGCAAAGAAGGATAATAAATTATCGCCAAAGTACTATGGTCCTTACAAGATGTTGCAAAATATTGGTACTATGGCATACAAATTGGAGCTTCCTGCTTCTTCGCGAGTACATCCAGTTTTCCATGTTTCATGCTTAAAGAAGGTTGTAGGTGAAAATCTTCCAGTTCAAACAATATTGCCAGAACTTGATGAGGAAGGAAAAATCATATTGGAACCCGAAGCGGTCATGGAAACAAGAACTCAACAGCTACGGAATCGATCAATTTTAGAGTATCTCATCAAGTGGAAGAACTTATCCACTAAATATTCTACATGGGAGGATAAGAATTTTATACAGAAGCACCCAGAGCTACTCAAGTGTTGAGGACAAAATTTTTTTGAAGGAGAGGGGCATGTTAGGTCCCTATATTACTCGTATAGTCCCTTACTGTTGTTAGTGTAACCCCCTTATTGTTATTATTGTACCCTTGTAACCCCCATATTGTTATTATTGTGCCCTTAAATTATTATTGTTAGGTCGGCTAGGATTACATTATGGCACCATGGACTCCTATATATAGAAAGGAGGTTTTGTAATTTGAATCATCCAACAATTGTTCATTCATGTAATGTATTGGAGGTTGCCCCCTCGAAGTGGCTTATTTCTAAGGCGTTGATATGTCCTTTCTTCTCTTTTTGGAGCTGGTTTCACAATAATGGCCATAAGTATGGCATGGATTATTTTTAAATGAACACTTAATTCCACAAGACCAAGCTTAATTAACATAGTATTTGAAGTTCAAAAGGTAAAATAAGCTATTATTAAGGAAAATGGGAAGGTACAAATGTGGATCCCAAGTGAAATTGATATTATTTTTCTAGTTAACATGGAACAAAAAATTCTATCTAGAAATCTTGGAGGAATTCCTTGTGAGAAAGTTTGATCGCAAGTGAAATTTATATTATTTTTCTAGTTAAACATGAAACACAATATCCACATGGGTTGGAGGAATTGGTTGCTGCCTAAGAAATAATGTTTATTCTACCATTATAATTTATAAGATAGATCCTCTCAATCAATAGATTTGGACAAAGGTGACAAAGGTGGATCCCAAGTGAAATTTATGTTATTTTTCTAGTTACCATGGAGAAAAAAATTCATAGGGGTTGGAGGAATTGGTAGTTACATAAGAAATAATGTTTCTCCTATCATTAGAATTTCTACGAAAAATCCTCTCAATCAATACATTTGGAATGAAATATTAGGAGTATTTCTTTTAAACAAAGAGAATATACCAAAAATTAATTTGTAATTTGGGTTGCCACTATTATAACATATACAACCTTTTTTCATAGATGCCTCAAATTGGCTAGTTACAAAATGTCTTCCAATACTTGAACCTGACCAATTGGAGAAGCACATTTCTCATCAAATAAAGGGAGGTAAGATCCTTTAACCTATTAATTATGCTTTATATATGAAAAATAATGTAGGGAAAAATGTCCCTTTAATATCCTTTAAAAATGTCCCTTGAATCCTTATTTTTACCCATGTATTTGTGGATGGAATGCTACAATTTTTTTTTAAAATTTGTATCCTTATGTTTCCCCATTTATTTGTGGATAAAATGCTATATACCGTTTTTAACTTTGTCTCCATATTCTACTGCACTATAGTTCAAAATGAAATAATTTTTTTTTTCACCATTTTGTACATGACTTTAGCTTTTCGATTGCTAAAAATCTAGCTAGAATTCCTCATCGTTTGTATATGTATCTCTATATGCATGATAGGTGAAAGGACATATGTGCATTAAATATACCAAAGATGTAATTTTTGATGTGGCTTTCCTTGAAAGCATGTTTTCCAACTTCCTTGTGCTAATATTCTTGTAATTGATAGTTAAATTAAATTGTTGTAAGAATTCCATCCACTTGTAGTGTCTATTTTTCTATAATTGGATTTTGTGCTCCACATGGGTTGTGTTCCTTTAGGAATACATAATAATTCCCTATATTCCTATAGCAATCCTTCCAATTAATTTCTTTATTCTTCAATACAATACTCTAAGTGTGCATTTGCCTTCATTGACTCCTCGCTAGACCATTTTTCTCCTGAAAACAACATAACATATTTCTTGCTATAACTAATCATTTTATTGGCTTACTTTGCACTTATGATTGAAATATTAGAGTTGCCTTTGTGTATGTTGATGATGAATTATTTCTCATCATGGATAAGGCGATATTGGCTCGTTATCCACATGAATATTTCTTCCCACATATACATGAAGGGAATCCCAAAGATAAATCCACATACATCATGTGGAACTACATCCAATTCTATTACATTGATAAAATGAACACTAATATAAAATTTTATTCTACACTGTTTTGTTACCTTAATTTCCATGTCATTATTTACCCATCCCAATGGATATGGGTTAGGATGATATCAAACCTCTAGACCAAATCCATTCCTATGAGGTTATTGTGCGAACCTAAGTAGAATAATGCATCAATATTGGTCTTCTCTACTTTTATATTAATGTGGAGGAGCTTGGTCATTTCCTTCTCTTCACAACGGTAAAGACTACTTAAATTCACTTAATTTTGAACTAATATGCATACAATATTCTCATCCACATCATAGGTTATTTCATCTTGATTGGGAAAATATATGGCGAAAAGATTCATTTTCTTCCAATCTTTTTTCCAATTCCCTGGGTTCACCTATAGATGCAATTTCCAACCCTTCTCCTTTGTGTGACTATCAAATTTGTAGTGATTGAAATCATTGTTAGTATCTGTGCACTATTTTGTAGTAACTATTATCTTCTCGTCCTCTCCCCTTTCCACTTCTTCTTCCCTTTTTTGGAAGCTTCTTGGTGCTCATTCCTTTTCAAACCACTTAACCACCCCTTTTTCCCTATATTTTCTAGGTTCTATGCTTGTACAAAATATCATTAATTTTTGTTGGCTTCAATAATAATACCTTATTTCATAGATCTTTATGGAGACCCCAAAGATACTTTAGGAGTACACTTGGGTTCTTGGGAGATATACCTAGTATGATGGCCATCTTCTTGAATTTCTTGGTGTAATCATATAAATTATTCCCCTAATTTTCCCTTAAGTAGTTCCAGTGGATCCATTGGTCCTTTGCATACATAATAGGGTTGAATTGGGATGTTATGAGGGTTTTAAAGTCCTCCCATTTAGTTATTGGGTGATTACCCTTAGCCTAAGTGTCACCCTATGGATTTTCCGTCACTTTAAGACATGACCCTCTAACTTCAATATGATAGATGATATTTTCTATTTCTCATCCATGTGGTGAATGCTAAAGTAAACTTCCAACTACTACAATGAGTGAGTTGATTTTACAGAATTGATCTCACCTTCATATGAATTGATATCCACCTTTTCTTTCATATTGAAAAGGGACCGCTAATTATTAATGTCACATATACTTGGCTACTTCTTTTCAAGTTATTTTCTTGACTCCTTGGGATCTTCCTGCTCACCCACTTTCCCCTTCAATCTAATTTTATATTTGGAAATTTTTCGAAACAATGTTAATACTGAGAGGGGGGTGAATCAATATTAAGGAAAATTTAAAATTTTATTCCAAATTATCTTTACTCATTCAAACTTGGAATCCAATATATGAAAGAAAATATTGACAAAACATAAATACAATCATACACATCATGAGAAACATGGAAGTTAGACATGAAGGTTTAAAGTGGATACCATTACCGGAAAAAACCACCAAAGCTTGTTTTTGTTTTTTATGTAAAATGAGATCACTTACTCAATTACATCAATATGTTTCTAACCAGCACTCACAGGAAGCACCAACTCCCTTTTATTGTTAACTAGAACCCACTAGCACAAAGCCCCAACTCCCTCTTTTTGCAGACACCTAATTAGTCTACCAGAAAAAACATCTCAAGCACCAACTTCATGGGTTTGTCGGAACCACCAACTTGCATCTCCTTGGATTTATGCGAACAGAAAATTACATGAGGCACCAACCCCCAATATTTATTTAGACAACCACTAGAGATGGAAGCATGAACTTCCTGTATGCAAGATCCAACCCACATTGAATAAGGAAACTAATGTTCATTGTACAAGGGAGACACCCTGCCTGATATCAACTCTGTTCTCCTCTACCTTGTGCCCACACAACATTATTTGTCCTCTAATCACTCTTTAGTAGCCTAATGTTCTACTTAATATCAATCACTCATCACAACCCATGCAACACTCTGTCCACACAATAATAGTATAGTATTCTTGCCCCTCTAATCTCAATTTCATACATTCAACACTCTACCTTATCGCTCTGTACATGAACTTTCGACCTCTTCTTACACATTAGCAGGAACTATCTTGGGGTCTCTCTCCTCTACATAGGAACTCTCAACCTTTCTCTGCACCGCTGGTGGACTTGGCCTCTCCTAAGTAGCGTACAAACACCCAAAAACCTCTCCACATAGCTCACTCGAAACAATTTTCTTACCTCACATTTCTCAACTGCAATCTTCGTTTTTGTTTCACTGAAACACAGTGAACAATGTAGTCCCTGAAAACCATCAACATTATATACATGCGACATGAGTCTGTACTTCGTGGATAACATTCCATACTATTCTATTGTTTGAATTATTTATATTGTGATCATATTAAATTCAAAGCATTGGATTCTCAACATTTGCTATTGTTCATATACTCAATCACCTCAAAATTTCTCGTGCAGATAACAACCAAATTCAATCAACCATCTCGATAAGTTCTGATGGATCCAACGGTATATAGCATCTGAAATAATTTCATATCTTAATGAAGTAAGTGGTCACGGGATGGTTTTCACAAAACCATTCAGCTTATAAATCAATGGCTCCAATTAATTTTTCCGTAAAATGAGTTCATGGCATATGTTTTTGTTGCAACATTGAGTAGCGTGAGGGTGAAACATGGTAGAAATTGATTTGACCATAAACTGATAACCATAGATCCATTGGATCTGAATTTTTTATGGTAAGTGCATTTAGGTACAATAAATAAATACAAAAAATTTCTAGAAATTATAGTGTGTATTTTTGAAGAAATTGGCCACCTTCAACTACAACCATTTATCATTTTTATCAAGATCTGTGCACCCATCGCCCATGATATTTTGTGGGAAGATGCATAGTATTTATGGTAACAACGTGAGAAATTTTCAGAAGAAAATATTTTAATATTTGAGAGAAATTGGAAAAACAAGTTTCCTACATGAAAATGATACATTTTGTGGAGAAAGGTCAAAGTGATTGTCAACTAATCATGGAGTAGAGTACCTGAGCCAAATTAACACTAAACCAACCATCATATTATGTTCTCTTCTCCAATTCCAAAAGGTAAACTTGAGGTAAAACTAGCTTCATTTTTTTTTAATTTATTAAAATTTTTGGAGATTGTAATGAGAAAACTATTGTAAAACATATGATCCATGTATTTCACCCTATCATATCCACATTCTTCAAACTATTTTCTCATTCCTTCATTCCTATTATACTTTGCATGCATAATCAATCCCAATAATTATATCTAGCCCTCATACCTTATTGGATACTTTACAAACCTTGTTATAGTTGAACTTCATACCATGATTCCATAATATTTCCCTTCATAAGATCTTATGTCTATCTTGGTAATAATGTTGTCTCCCATCATTCTCTTGTTTAAATTTCTCTTCTCACTACAATATAAATTGATTCATACCTCCTTGATGAACAATTTGACCTTTTTGTCCTTCATATGAGACTAATTCAAAATATGGAGATGTTTTTCTTAACGAACTATTATAGTACTCAAAAAGTACATGAGACATTTAGATTACATGTCATATTGTTCATCTTCATATTTTTAATAGAACCCAAGAAATCACGAGTACAAAGCCACAAGAAGAAGAAGGTTTCAACAAGTATTTGTTCACACACTCTTGAAATCACTTGGAAGTATATTTTCTCTTTGATAAATTGTACAACCTCACTTACAACTCTTATTTTTTGTTATGTGTAACTCATTTTGTCATAGATTCACAATGGGAAGTCTTATTGCATTAACAAAAAATCACTCATGTTTCACATGAAGATGATTCATTAATTGGTGAGCCCTTGAAGAAACTATTTGACAACATTGTTGAAGTAGGATTGGTTGCTATGAAAAATGTTTTTATGCATGGATGATAAGAATACAATCATTATGGGATGCAATTTATGATCATTTCCAGCCATGGTAATGGGATGCATTGCATAAGAATGGAAAGCACATTCTGTGGATGTAGTAAGATTCTTGATGTGTTCTTCACAATATGACATTCTACCAAGGATTGGACAAATTGTGCATAATTAAGAAGTGACTAGAACCTCATAAATAGTTTCCAAGTTATTGAAAGAGATATATTTAAAAATGCATGAATTTGGAAAGGCTTTGACAACAATGAAAAAGTACTTGGATGTGATACTTTGTGGGCACCCTTGCCCTTCTCACAAGTTGTATATGATAATGTGAAATAGGCTAATAAGTAATGTAGGGATGTTTGTTTTATTAGAGAAAAAATCAGCACAAATCACTTCATTAGGGTAATTTTGAGGTCTAAAATGGGCCTTCTAAGGAAATTATAAAATAACAGTGGAAATAATAAAATAAGATTTGATTACATCATCAAATTTTAGAGGGAAAAATTAAAAACTACTTTTTCAACTCGTATTTTCAACTTATCTCCCAAAGTTTTTACTGGAATTTTGAGCGAGAATACTTGTTAAATGTAAAATTTAATTTCTCATCGAAGGAGTACCCATGTTGCATACTTTCGATGCATCCTGCTACATGAAAAATGAGAAATACATGAAAATTTTGATTGCAATCATGTTTTTTCAGGTATTTCTCATTTTTCATGTAGAAGGGTCCATCAAAAGTATGCAACATGGGTACTCCTTGGATGAGGAATTAAAGTTTTCGTCCAGCGAGTACTCCCGCTCAAAATTTGAGTAAAAAATTTGGGAAATAAGTTGAAAATACGAGTTGAAAAGTAGTTTTATTATTTTATCACACATGAATTCATCACCGTACTACCCATAATCCAATGGATAGGTAGAAGCTGTGAAAAAATTCCTCAAAACAATGTTACAGTGTATGGTGAATAACCACAAAACAAAATTGCACCACATGATTTTCTCTACCATATAGGCATACTGCACGACAATGAAAACATCAACAAGGTTCACACCTTTCCACTTGGTGTACGAGGTGAAAGCCGTGATTCCCATAGAACACGAGATCCCAAATTTACATGTTGCCATCGAACTCCTCAATGACACCCATCCTCTAGAGCAATGCTTGGTACAACTAGAGTTCGTTGACAAAAGTCAACAACAGTCGCAGCAACAAAATGAGGCCCACAAGAAGCAGGTGAAAGCATCATTCGATCGCAACATCAACCCTCATTCATTTACAGAGGGAGAGTTAGTCCTCCACTATGATGTCATAAAAGAAGCCCTAGGGCTAGGAAAGTTTGAAACCATGTGGAAAGGATCCTACATTATAAAACATTATCTCCTAAAGGGGGCATAAATCTTGATAGACCCAAACGGAACATGCCTCAGCAACCCCGTCAATGGTATTTATCTTAAGAAGTTCTACCAGTAAGGGAAAAGAGAGATTAGCCCTAGAGTCAATGTACATGCACCAAAACATTAATTTTTGATCAATTTGTCACAAAAAATGCTCTAGTGTCACAAATGGATTTTCAACCCTACCATTACTTTGGATTCACTAATGGAGTATCGTGATGGTCTCAAATTTTAGTAGTAGCTGCCTAGGTCATCTATCACCCTGATCGATCACCCTTCTTCACTAACAATGTATGCATCAATTTAGTGACAAAAAATCAAGCAGAATATGACGTTGTCATTGGACTTATGTGCGATGCCTTCAATCAAGGCATCTGCCATTTGTATATCTACCTCAATTCCTAGTTAGTGGTGTTATAGTCAAACCAAGAGTTTTAGGTATGAGATTCACATCTGTTTAGAAAATACTTACATGCAAAAAGGTCAAGCCTTAAATTTGATCACATTACATTCACACATGTGCCAAGAAATTAAAACCAGACAACAGATCACATAGACAACCATATCCTAAAATAGAATGCATCTCGGATAAGCCATCATACATAAAAAACATAGATACCCATCAACACAACACATAATCCGTATACACATATCAACCATTTATCATTTTACTTTCTGAATCACATTTACCATATTAGAATGTTGTGGAGAAGATCCATAGTATTTATGGTAATAGTGTGAAAAATTTTCAAGAAAATTTATTAATATTTAATTAAATTTGAAAAACAAGTCTCACATGAAGACGTGCATTTTCGTGGAGAAAAAAGGTCAAAGTGATGGTCAACTGATCATGGAGTAGAGTACCTGAGCCAAATGAACACCAAAGCAACCATCATATTGTGTTCTCTTCTCCAATTCCAAAAGGTAAACTTGAGGTAAAACTAGCTTCATTTTTTTTTAATTTATTAAAATTTTTGGAGATTGCAATGAGAAAATTATTGTAAAACATATGATCCATGTATTTCACCCTATGATATCCACATTCTTCAAACTATTTTCTCATTCCTTCATTCCTATTATACTATGCATGCATAATCAATCCCAATAATTATTTCCAGCCCTCACACCTTATTGGATACTTTACAAACCTTGTTATAGTTGAACTCCATACCATGATTGCATAATATTTTCCTTCATAAGATCTTATGTCTGTCTTGGTAATAATGTTGTCTCCCATCATTCTCTTGTTTAAATTTCTCTTCTCACTACAATATAAATTGATTCATACCTCCTTGATGAACAATTTGACCTTTTTGTCCTTCATATGAGACCAATTCAAAATATGGAGATGTTTTTCTTAACGAACCATTATAGTACTAAAAAAGTACATGGGACATTTGGATTACATGTCATATTGTTCATCTTCATATTTTTAATAGAACCCAAGAAATCACGAGTACAAAGCCACAAGAAGAAGAAGGTTGCAACAAGTATTTGTTCACACACTCTTGAAATCACTTGGAAGTATATTTTCTCTTTGATAAATTTTATAGCCTCACCTACAACTCTTATTTTGTGTTATGTGTAACTCATTTTATCATAGATTCACAATAGGAAGTCTTATTGCATTAACAAAAAATCACTCATGTTTCACATGAAGATGATTCATTAATTGGTTAGCCCTTGAAGAAACTATTTGACAACATTGTTGAAGTAGGATTGGTTGCTATGAAAAATGTTTTTATGCATGGATGATAAGAATACAATCATTATGGGATGAAATTTATGATCATTTCCAGCCATGGTAATGGGATGCATTTCACAAGAATGGAAAGCACATTCTATGGATGTAGTAAGATTCTTGATGTGTTCTTCACAATATGACATTCTACCAAGGATTGGACAAATTGTGCATAATTAATAAGTGACAAGAACCTCATAAATAGTTTCCAAGTTATTGAAAGAGCTATATTTAAAAAAGCAGGAGTTTGGAAAGGCTTTGACAACAATGAAAAAGTATTTGGATGTGATACTTTGTGGGCACCCTTGCCCTTCTCACAAGTTGTATATGATAATGTGAAAGAGGCTAATAAGTAATGTAGGGATGTTTGTTTTAATAGAGAAAAAATCAGCAAAAATCGCTTCATTAGGGGAATTTTGAGGTCTAAAATGGGCCTCCTAGGGAAATTATAAAATAACAGTGGAAATAATAAAATAAGATTTGATTACATCATCAAATTTTAGAGGGAAAAAATAAAAAACTACTTTTTCAACTCGTATTTTCAACTTATCTCCCAAATTTTTTACTCGAATTTCGAGTGAGAGTACTTGTTAAATGTAAAATTTAATTCCTCATCCAAGGAGTACCCATGTTGCATACTTTTGATGGATCCTTCTACATGAAAAATGAGAAATACATGAAAATTCTGATTGCAATCATCTTTTTTCATGTATTTCTCATTTTTCATGTAGAAGGGTCCATCAAAAGTATGAAACATGTGTACTCCTTGGATGGGGAATTAAATTTTTCATCCAGCAAGTACTCCTGCTCAAAATTTGAGTAAAAAATTTGGGAAATAAGTTGAAAATACGAGTTGAAAAGTAGTTTTATTATTTTATCACACATGAATTCATCACCGTACTACCCATAATCCAATGGATAGGTAGAAGCTGTGAAAAAATTCCTCAAAACAATGTTACAGTGTTATGGTGAATAACCACAAAACAAACTGGCACCACATGATTTTCTCCGCCCTGTAGGCATAACACACGACAATGAAAACATCAACAGGGTTCACACCTTTCCACTTGGTGTACGGGGTCAAAGTTGTGATTCCCATAGAACACGAGATCCCAAATTTACATGCCACCATGGAACTCCTCGATGACACCCATCCTCTCGAGCAACGCTTGGTACAGCTAGAGTTCGTTGACGAAAGTCAACGACAGTAGCTACAACAAAAAGAGGCCCACAAGAAGCAGGTGAAAGCATCATTTGATCGCAACATCAAACCTCATTCATTTACAGAGGGAGAGTTAGTCCTTCGTTACGATGTCGCAAAAGAAGCCCTAGGGCTAGGAAAGTTTGAAACCATGTGGAAAGGATCCTACATTATAAAACATTCTCTCCTAAAGGGGGCATAAATCTTGATAGACCCAAACGGAACATGCCTTAGCAACCCTGTCAATCGTCTTTATCTTAAGAAGTTCTACCAATAAGGGACAAGAGATATTAGCCGTAGAGTCAACGTAGATGCACCAAAACCTTAATTTTTGATCAATTTGTCACAAAAAACGCTCTAGTGTCACAAATGGATTTTCGACCCTACCAATACTTTGGATTCGCTCATGGAGCATCGTGATGGTCTCAAATTTTAGTAGCAGCTGCCTGGGCCATCTATCACCCTAATCGATCACTCTTCTTCACTAACAATGTATGCATTGGTTCAGTGACAAAAAATCAGGCAAAATATGATGTTTTCATTAGAATTATGTGCGATGCCTTCAATCAAGGCATCCGCCATTTGTATATCTACCTCGATTCCCAGTTAGTGGTGTTATAGTTAAACCAAGAGTTTTAGGTATGAGATTCACATCTGTTTAGAAAATACTTACATGCAAAAAGGTCAAGCCATCAATTTGATCACATTACATTCACGCATGTGCCAAGAAATCAAAACCAGATAACAAATCACATAGACAACCATATCCTAAAATGGAATGCATCTCGGATAAGCCATCATACATAAAAAACATAGATACCCATCAACACAACACATAATTCATATACACATATCAACAAGGGACACACAATATAGAGCCGCAAAAATATCTCTCATATATATATATATATATATCAAAAAATAAATGTCTGAGTACAAAAAATAGATCGTGTCTCTGACGCATAAGTTAGCCAAAAAATACACATATACAAGTCGACAAAAATAAGGGAAGCAATCTCATAACGAGTGTTTTCCCTGTATACAACAAGCCTCTAGGGTTGTTCTCCTCTAGGTGGGGCATCTGGACCCATGGTTGCTCTCGGTACTAGCACTAGAGCCACTGTCAAAACTGAGATCGCCACCTGATGCAAAGTCAGCTGATATCCCCTCTCCTCAGCCATCAGTGTCTAACCACACGTCATCGAGGTCATCCAAAAACCCTCGAGTAGGCATCCCCTAGGTCAAGTGGTCCACTGGACCAGATGCATCCTCTAGAACACGAGCCATGAACTCTAGAGCAACCATCTACTCCGTCACCTTTGCAACATGAGCATCCACCACCTCGACACGAGCGATCACTATAGCGCACTCGGCAGCAGTCGAGCTTCTACCCTCCCCCGAGGGGCTAGCCTCCTCGCCAGGTGCTCCACCCTGAGGCTACGCTGGAACCCCTCCCTGTCCCCCGGCTATACATGGAGCGCTTCGTGGCCTCCATATCGGATCATGTCCCACCAACCAATCAACATGAATCCCTATCTCGCTAACATCTGCAAGAGTAACAAAGCTATGTCAGTGTCATCATAATACACATATAGAGAATAAAACATAAAAACATACCTGCTGGCCCCTATGTATATCCCACAGGAAGACCTATGTCTGGGTCTCCACGGAAGTCCATCCTCACATAAGGGAAAGGCAGGAACATCTGAGGATTGGCCTCAAATCAAGCCTCTGTAGTGGCATTACAATAACGCCCCACTTGACCTCCCACACCTTGACGCATCACAGAGGCCCACCTCCTCAATAGGCATGACTCTTGTAGGCCTCAACAACACCACTTTGTCATACATTATGCTACACATGATGCTATAATATGTAAAAAAATTAGTTCCATCACATACCTTTGAGATTTGAGCCAACATCCCATCATAGCAGTGATAGGAAAAATAAAAAAAGTTTTCGACCCTCAGCCGGCACAGAACACGGATCTATAGGCCCGACGCTCGATTGGGTGCAGGCGACCCCGTCAATCGCACAATGGTTTCCAGAGCACACCGCTCAGCCATGTTAGTCATTAAGGCTATTTGAATACACCCCTCCGTGAGAGGGGCCCTGCCACAATGGTTCGCAAGAATTGTTGAAGATCCACTCTCCGAGGGGGAAGCGGATAAGGAAGTGGCTTGCCCTGAGGCAGTAGTTTGGCAATAAAGTATGTATATGTCTCAAGATGCATAGCTATATCGCACCCCTGCAGCACCATAACCTTGTGTTTCCTGTTCTAGTATCAGATCAGGTAGTGCAATAAATGATCCTCTGATCAAAAGAGGTCATTCTCCAAGAACTTGAGAAGAGCCCAACTTGCTAGCTGCTAGCATGCATTGGCATCACCTGCCAATGCAACTCAGAGGTCAGGCTAGTCCCTCTCCCTCCACAGCATCTTGTCATCAAACAAGCACATATCAGTGACATTAAAAACACCAAAAAATGAAAAATTTCCACAAAATAATTTTAAAAAAATCACTTAGGATTTTTGTGCACCTATTTCTGAGACTGTAATGTAAAATACGTGCCTGTTTCTCGCACAGAAGTAGAAATGGCATGAAAAAATCCATTACATGCATGATAATTTTATGCAAAACCCTCAGTTCTGCACGAAAACTACGCATCTATTCCTTGATCGCCCATGCAGTCAAGGCAAAAATTTTCCTTGGTTCCGTACAAGCCCAATTTGTACAGACCATGACCCAAGCATACTGAAAAAATTAAATGCATGACGTCATGGGGCCTACCTGGCTCAAGAATCCTGAGTCTCGATTACTCAGGCTGACCGCAATGAAAAGAATAGCTCCGCAAAAGCCTCTGACCTCTCAAAACCTCAAACACTCAAATGTCGCAAATGAGCTAAAATGAGCCATATTGGCCTATATGTCGCCCTTTGTAGATTATTTGGAGGACCATAATGAGAGCTCAAAGGGCCCAAATGTAGAACCAAAAGCAAAACAATGATTAGCACCTCATAACGCCCAAAGGAGGCTCCACACATTCACACCTACGAAAACATAATTTTTCAGTGCCAACTGGTATGCCCACTCTCATCTTCTTTTAATTTAGCACATGTTTTTCAATAATATTTGAATTAGGAAGATGCTTTTACTTGGGGTAGTTTTGTTACGGGTATTGCACAAACCATCCACCATCCCATACACTGAAGGTTCTAGAGCAGGTATCATTCACCCTTAGCATGATAGAGTCCCAGAAATACTTTGCATATCTTGACATCATTTCTCCACAAGAAATTAACCATATGTTCCAAGCACCTGACCATGTTTATCATCTCCCCACCTTGCACATAAACATCCTTTTGGTTGGTAGAGCCTCCCATCCACGACGCTCGTCACTCAAAGTACACCATACATAAGAAAAATCATGACGCCATGGCCATACCAATTCAGTCCGGGAAGCACTTCATGCCCATTCATCCATCACGCATCAGGTCAACTTTTGCCATATTGAAATAAAACCCCTTTGCTGGACTAACAGATTTTGCAAGAAGATAGAAAGCGCACCATCATGCCTCACATTTGGTCTACCATACCCCCATCAGCATAGCCCATCTGCAATATTTTCCATATGGTTCATCAACCCCGCACAAAATACTAACCAATGGGGCCCCCACCCTCAGTTAAAATACCCACCTCACACCACTAGTGAGCGAGAAATTTCACATTTAGGGGTACCCATCTCTGTGTTTTTTACAATCCAATCCCATTGCTTCTATTTTTTGGTAAGTGTACAAATACCGCAAATGGTGAACAAAGTCCCCCACTCATCCATCCATTTTTCCTCCCATGGTAGCAGCCCCTAGTCACCCCTAGTTGGATTATCACACCTTTCACGCATAAGCCATCATGACATTCATAACCAACATATACCCACCCTAGACGTCCTCCTGACTTTAGGGATTTCCTCATCAGAAATAGTCATGACTACCCCCAAGATGTTTTTTTATACTCTGACCTTGGGCCACTAAATCCCTATCATCAGTTTTCAATCACCCCTCGCCATCATGCCTATGTTAAACCTATCAAATATAAGGCCCTAGTCCCTTGCATCAGTAACTCTCTCGTTCAGTTGAGGCTTCCTTTTTTCGATTTCAACTCCCATTCTCCAACATGGAAGAGGTACCTTAGATGGCCCCTCACCACAATAGGGGCATCCTTGGGTGGCACTGCGGGAATCATCATTTCCCACATATTTCATTGATCCTCCTAACATTAAAATACAACACAATATTTCATGTTAAGATGGTATCATACTTTACAACCATTACGCTCTACTCAAATTCATCGAAGACCCGTGCCATTATAAGCATCTCTTTCAGCAATGATTACACAAGAATGTCTCATACACCCATGCGTACAATGAGAATTTATATGCCATACCAAGATTATGCATGTGGGCACCACATTCCACCTATTGTCAAAGAAAAACGCCCGTGAGGGCATAAAAAATCGTCGTCATCAACCAAATCAATAGATCACTACCATACTAGTGACACGGATAGAATATTTATCTGTCAAATATATTTTCTTAGCTAGCCAAAGCATGAAAAGCATTGGACATTCCCGCCTCGTAGAAAAATTGTATTTATTGTATCATACTATTTCTTGCAGGGTTCCCACAGGACATGGTCACTCTTCAACCCGCTGTAAGGTGTTTAAAACTTTTAGCTATACGCAAGTCTCTCTCTCTCTCCACACAGTACACAGAAAATAAAATATAATGTATTTCAGCTATACAGTTCTTCCTAGAGCTCATGCATTAGGGGGCAACTATTATCACTGGAAAATCAGAAAAGCAAAGATGAGAGTTAAATGTGAGGCAGAAGGAGTTCCAGGGTTGAGGCATATTAGAGGATCTGAAAAATTTTAAAAATCCCTAATTTCCAGAGAAAAAATCAAATTGCACACCAAGTACTGAGGAAAAATGTGCCTTTGCGCACATTTTTCTTTGATAAACGTTCCTTTCTACGACTTTTCCTTGAAAAGCTGTGCGGTCCTGGGAGTGGCAGAAGCCACTTTCCAGGACCACAAGGCACACTCCAAGAAATGATCCCACACTTGATGCCACCCAAGGACAACTGCCTAAGCCACCTTGGGACCTCAAGGGAGCACACAAAGGAATCAAGTGGCACATAATGGAATCAACCCTCTCTCTTGGGTCACCATCCACCAATGTAGCAAGAGAGGGAAGGAGAATTTTAATTCATATATGAAAGGCCACCAAGAGATGAAAAAAGGGAGAGCACATTGTTATGCTAGCAAAAATTTCTTTCAGGCAATCCAACAGTGTGAAATCTAGAGCAGAAGTAGAGAGGGGATTCGGTTTTTGGTCATCCAACAAATTCAATCCTTTGGAGTAGAGAGAGAGACCTTGCACCAAGCAGCTAGAAGGTAAAAACATCCTTGCATTGGGTCTTACAACTCCATAGTTCTAAGGGCCCCTTGGAAATTGTGTAAACGTAGTATATTTCTTCCTAACAACAAGCAATAAGAGGGGACATTGATGCCACTATTAGTATTATTTTTATGTTTGACTCTTTATGATCTTTCATGTTTATGTTTATTTTCGTCTTGTTTGCTCTCTACATATGCATACTATATCATGAATTAGTGTGTTTAATGTTTTATAGCATGTTCACAAACTTGCTAGCTCTTTTGTTTATCTGCCTGTGACCAAGGCTTAGAGGCAGCAACCACCCCTCTTAAGAAATTGTGGATCGGTACACATGTGCACCAAAACCACAACCACAAATATTATTAATGATTTAAAAATTAATATATAAGTTGAACATATATACATTTAAAAAAACAAATAATTTTTTTTTTAACCATGGAATTCATCCCATTTTATCATGGAAATTCTCAATTCAAACCTCGCTATCAATACCACATGCCCAAAAAATCACAAATCATTTCATATCACAATCAATATATATATATATGGAAACTATTTTCGAAATAAATTATTTCCTTTGATTTAAGTATATTACTAACAATATTCTATAATATTGTATGGAGTTTAAATTCCTACTATCCACATAATTATTATTATTGGTAATTTTGTGGGATGACGGTGTGGTGAGACAATGCTATCACTAAGATGTTATCCCCTCCACCTGGTTTCAAATCCCAAAGGGGGACACCATGTCACGTCATAGTAAGGCTCGAAGTATAAGTGATCTAAATGAGAATATTAGTTTTGTTGTGCTAAGATCCAATTCAGAATATAAAGAAAGTGCTTGAGTATTGAGGTTCATTGCAAGTTTAGTATCAATTTTTATGTGAATTTCATGAGAAAATTAACATAAATAAAACATTGAACAACAAAATATAGCAGACATGAACATCAACATAAACATTTGCAAAACATCACATGATGACGGAGTTCAGCCCGCATCATCTACTTCTCCTGATCTAGTTTCTAATGGCTTGGCCTTCTTCCATTATGCTCCAAAGTGTAATAAAATGTGTTTACAATACTCAAAAATCTTTGAAACCTATCCCATCAGCTCCAAAATGCCAAAAAATTCCCCTCTAGCCTCTTTCTGCATCAAATTTGGCCAAAACCTGGAGAAGTTATGACCTCCCCAAGTTTCTCCACTAACCGCTCCACAATTTCTTCGAGGGTTGAGATCATCCTACAAATTCGATCTTTTCCCATGCTAACAGGGTGACAAATTCCTTGTTTTCTGGGCGAAATTTTTACCTCATTAAAATTCTCTCTATCGCTTATGACGAAAAACTATTTTTTAATTAAAGGTCATCCATGGTTCCCCTAACCATCGACATGAGGGCCACCCATGTTGCTGACAGTTACCATATATTATGGGGGGGTCAGGGCTAGCCTCCCACACGAGGTCCCACTGGTGGTGGTGACTGGGGATGGGGATAGACCCTGGCCCCCTCCCCCATATCTTCAACATATTAACAATGAAACAAAGCTACAATGTATACAAGTTAAAACATGAGCTATGGTGTAGTGGTAAAAATTGGTGCTTGTTGCATAGAGGTTGGCAGTTCGACTCCCAAGGGCTCTGCTCGACCCTTGCCAAAATTTGTGGCCCCATGTATTGCCACGTGGTGGCCCCTGGTTGGGCCACATGTTAGCACGTGGTTGGCCAAAAATGAACCAATCAAAAAATTCCACAAAGAACTTGTAATACTGTGCCACATGGAACTCTGAGATTCACCGAAGGAAAAAAAAGGATTGACTAGTCAACCCGCGATGTAGGCATGCCTAGTCAACTAGACGAACTCCTCACTAGGTTGTCCATATTTTTTTTTTAATTTGCGTGATTGACAAAGTGGACATAATGTGTTTCTGGGAGCATACGACATCAATTTTCCATGAAACAAGTTGTCCCTAATTCAGAATGATGAGATCGACGCAGTTGTTTAGGTTCCACACCATTCTGCAAACTTTGATTTTTGAGCACAAATTTAAGCACTTGATCACACCTCCCCACTGGAAGCTTTTGGACCCCAAAAGATATTTCATTACTAAATATGTGGATGAGGGTACAATTCCCTTGCCCTTCTAGTCTCAATCCAATAGAATTTTCCAAAAGTAAAAAATTTGAGATTTTCATGAAAAATGATCTTTTTCCTTGATTTTGGAGACCCTGTCTTGCTTTTGTAGACACCAATATGCTACAATTTCCTAGAATTTGTAGAATAATAGGCTATCCTTGAAGAAACAAACTTGTTCCCACCTTGGTCATAAATCAAAGAAAACTTGAATAACTTGGAAAATTTCTCACCTCTAACATTGTCGATATGGCGATTTTTAGCTTGTCTTACCTTGCTCTTTTCAAAATGATATTTCACTATTTTTTGTACCATTTGGATTCGTTCAATGAAATTATTGGGTTTGTCCATGTCGCCATTAAAATAAAAATCCTCCTTACCAATATGACACAACAAATTATGATGCAAATGGTAAACCAATTCCACTACTTGGTTTACTTGACTAAAGCCTAAATGCACATCTTGAAAGTATGCATATTGCTAAACATAACTTTCAGTAAAAAAATGATGTTTGAGTACAATAGTTACACAAATAACATGCCTAGAATCAACGAACTTGCCGCTTATACTTCTCTTATACCTTTTGGCCATTTGGAATTGTTGATGAACACCCATAAAATGAAAGTTCCTTTATCGCTACAACTTAACCATTGTATCGTTAACATTTTCTGAATTAAATAAAATGACATAGTCACTTGCATCAACCTGAAACTCAAATGACCTTTTAAAGTTTAAAAGAGAAAATAAAAGCTGAAATGATATTTTTCTTCGAAGCATCACATGCCTCTTGTTGTTCCCTCCCCCACTTGAAGACATTTTTCACACATGTCAATGCATGCCAAGGAGCTACAATAGACGAAATATTAACAAAATTTTTCCTCCAACATTGGGCTGCTCTCAAAAAATCTCTTATTGAGATGAGCATCTTGGGAATTGACCAATCCACAATGGTGTCAAACTTGGAGATGTATACCTTCAACTCACCTCCTCCAACATTATAGCCCAATTACATAAAAGAAGTTTTACCCAATTCATACTTTGACATCTTCAAAAAAAAATTCCCATGCCTTACAACATCACGTATTTTTTCTCTTCTACATGACATGTTCATAATGAAATTTTCTAAAAATGAAAATTTCATACAAGTGGACCATCACATCTAGAAATGGATCCAATTCAGCATTCTTGATATGCATGAAAGTAGTAGCAGTATGAAAAAAACCATAAAACATAATAAGCCATTCAAACAAACCCCATTTGATGTTAAATTTCATCTTCCACATACCTCCTTCAAAAAATATTCTTTGATGAAAGCCACTCCTTTTGTGCCTCACAATAAAATTCTTTCCATTCTTATTGGGCACCAACCATAGGTGCACTGCATGGTGGAATATATGGTCGAGTTATTCCATTGTTCAATAACCTTTTTCTTTGCTTTGGTATTTCTGCACTTTTCATTTTTGACATCCAATGTATGCCAATGTCACAAAGAGAACCTTCTTGCTACAAAATATTTACCAAGGATAAAATCCAAAAATTATTTGGAAAATAACCCAAACAATCTTCACATGGTAAATACTTGTGTAAATTAATGCTTGACACATTTATGACATACTGAATGTGTTGCAACTAATCATCCCAAAGTTTATGATGCTTACTAAAATGTACCAAAGTAGAAATGCATTTTACAATATGGAATAAATTTGACTCCCAAATTCCTATACAAAATGACTGATCATCAATTTAAAATAGCATAAAAATGCCAAAGAGTCATTGTTGCATATAAATGATTTATTCACAAACATCACTTTTTCAAAATTCTCAACCGTGGGAATATGCAACAAGTACTTTAAAAATATTTATGATATTCAACTAGACTAGTAGTTTTTCCATTTATTACCCAAACTAGGTGAATGAACCTTGTACTTGAACTTTTTTTCCCTTCTTGAGTCACTTCGTGGATGGCGGCGACTTGGGCCACTTTTTTCTTTGTTGTTTCCTCTGTAGATGCTTGCATGGCTTGATTTACCTTGTTAGGATAAAGTTGTGGATGCAATTTCCAAAAATTCCCAACCCAATGCCCACTGATATTGAAATGATTTCAAATTTTTTTGTGAGCCTCTCTTGGCATAAATATCTTTAAGATTGGATGTGAATTTCCCTTCTTGGTCTCAATTCGAATTGAAATGTTCATCTTCTTGACCAATTCTTTCCTTTTGTGGCACTTAGCTACACAATGGTTAGGCCCATGACATAAAGTGCATGAAAAAATATTACACAACATGTTATTCAAATCAAAATTTGGTTTGCCATCATACAAATGCTTTGAATAATTAGGATGCTTATACCTCTCATGGTTGTACTTTGGCTTATGATTTTTATGCAAGGAACTTGAATGGCAAGAGGAACTTGTCTTAGTCTCTTCTTCAACTTTCTTATCTCGCTTTGGAGATGTTTTGAACTTCATGTCCTCCTTTTGCTTCAGAAACCAAGCTGGTACCAATTCCGGATGCAAATCCCAACATTTTTCCTCCTATCCTCTCTTATGATAAAAAGAATAGCATACCCAAGAGCTATCGCTGTAAGACCATTCTTCCTTTTTGACATAGTCCAAACCTTCATATCTAGGTGTCTCCTTTGATTCAATTGGATGGATAATGCCCCTATTATTCACTCCAAGGCATCCTTCCTTGAAATCCATCTTGGACAAGAGATTTGTTCCTATGCCTTTGCTATGCTTTTCAAAGGTCGTAAAAGAGCTTAAATCAACATTTTCATGTAAAGAAAATGTATGTAAATGCTTACCATTTTACTCATATTTTTAGTGATGGACAAATATTATCTTAAACTATTTCCTAATTCTTGAGGTGTCCTCTTGGACTCTTGGTCTTTCTTCTTTTAGATATTTGGAGTTTGGTGCTGATAGAACATCATCCTCATCATCATGTGGACAAAAGGTGCAAACTTTGCCATCTTTCTTCTTTGAGGGGATTTATGCACTAGCCTCTTGTATAAGATTTTTTGTGGAAAAGGATGATGATGGTGGAGAATATGGTGGTTTACCACCATTTGCATTACCTCCTCCTCGAGAACACTCTCCTCTTGGAGGTCTGGAGCTTTCACCCTGCAGTCTAGTGTTCCTCTCTTCATAGAGGACTTTCACCATTTCTGCCATGTCAAAGAAATCCTTCCTAAAATCCTTCACATTCTATCACATACTTGCAGGCTCTATTCCATGTGACATGATTACTAATGCCTCAAGTACAACATGAGTTGAAACTTGTGGTGGAGATTGTGGCAACTCTGCCCTACTTATCCTTGCTCTAATTTCAGAAATTGGATCCAAAAGTTTTCCTTCGCCTCTCTTGAGCTTCAATTTTGTAAGAATTTAAACACTTGAAAAAAAAATAATTCTCCTTGCACAAGAAAGCCTAGTGATCTCATGCCAACTTGATTTGAATGGGAATATTAGTTTTTCTATGCTAAGATCCAATTTAGAATACAAAGCAAGTTTTTGATGATTGAGGTTAATTGCAAGCTTAATATGAGTTTTTATGTGAATTTCATGAGAAAATTAACATAAATAAAACACTGAACAACAATATCTAAAAAACATGAGCATAACCATAAAAAATCACACAACAACACATGATGAAGGAGTTCACCTCGCTTGGGCTACATATCCTTGGTCTAGCCTCCAATGGCTTGGCCCTCTTCTATTATGCTCCAAAGTGTGATTACATGTGTTTACACTCGTGAAAAATTTATGAAAAATGTTCCATCAACTCCAGAATGCCCAAGAATTATTGTCTAGCCTCTTTATGCATTGAATTTGGCCAAACACTCGAGAAGTTATGATCTCCCCAAGTTTCTACACTAATCGCTCCACAATTTTCTCCACGGCCGGCATCAGCCTACAAATTCGCTCTTTTTCGACGCTAACTCAGTGATAAATTCCTTGTTTTCCAGGCGAAATCTTCACCTCATTAAAATGCACTCTACGGGCTATGGAGGAATTTTTTTTTTAATTTAAGGTCACCTACGATTCTGCTAACCATTGGCATGTGGCCACCCATGTAGCTGACCATTACAATATATTGTGGGGGGCTCAGGGCTAGCCTCCCACTCGAGGTCACCTCGGTGGCAGTGATTAGGGCTTGGGCTAGACCCAAGCCCCCTCCCGCATACCTCCGACGCATTAACAATGAAACAAAGCCACAATGTATATATGTTAAGACATAACCCATGGTGTAGCAGTAAACATTGGTGCTTGTTACATAGAGGTCATCACTTTGACTCCTCGGGGCTCCACTCGACCCTTAACCAAATTTTTTTGGCCCCATGTGATACCATGTGGCGGCCCATGGTTGGCCCACGTGTTAGCATGTGGTTGGCCTAAAATGAACCAATCAAAAATTTCCACAAAGAACCTGTAATACGTGCCACTTGGCACCCCTAGATTCAGTGAAGGAAAAAAAGGATTGACCAGTCAACCCGCCATGTTAGCATGCCCAGTTAGTTAGCTGTACAAACTATTGAATGCATATTATTTTTTAAAAAACTTTTTTGTGTTTAACAAAGTGGACAAAAAATGTTTATGGGACCATACGGTGTCGGGTTTCCGCGAAATGAGTTGAGATAGATTCAAAATGACTAGATCTACGAAGTCATTAAGTTATTCTAACAAATTTAATTTTTGAGCATAATTTTGAACACATCAATAGGTGTCATGTACACCACATCATGGCATAGGAAGGCTCGAAGGATACAGGTCATCTTAGAGTTTTTGATCTTGAAGGATAAGTGTCATGTTAAACTTTGGGATCCGTGCTCCACATTTTGGTGGTCTCCACATGTCTCTATGCTCCATTTTCTGATGTTCTCTAGATGTATAAGGCTAAACTATGAGTTTATGATATATGTGGCTTATTGAGGTTGCTAGTTCACCAACAACTATTTTTCTTTGATACTTAAATTAAAATTCTTGAAACACTATTCCAAAATTGACATGCTTATTGACATAATAAATTTAAAGCTATGTATTATATTAATTATAAAAATAATCCATAAAAATTAGAATAGATAATAACATGTGTTATGTTAAAGCACTCCATGCTAAGAGGTCACTAGTTCAAAGTGGGAAAAATCTAGCCATGCTAAGCAATCCATGTTCCATTTTGATGGCTTAGATGGTCTTAAATTGGGGCTACTAAGTAGACTGTTAGAAGTGTTAAGCCATATCAAAACTTACATTACCTAAAAAATAAAAGAAATTATAAAAATATATAAATAAAATAATTGACCATATATAGATCTTTAACATTTGCAAAAAAAATAAAAAAAATAAAAAAAAAAGATAAAATAAAAAAAATAATAAAGTCCATATTTCCTTTTATCTTTATTGATGGATATTTATTAAAGATAATTTTATTTATTCATTTGTATATAAGTATGGAAATGTAATTTTCAATCTTTAAAAATTAAAATTGCAAACATGATATTAAAATGTATCCAACCCTTCTTTATATCCATGCTTAGTTATTTTACATTATATTATATTGTTTGAGCATAATTGATTGATTTGATATGAATTTTTGAGGATTTTTTTGGGTTAATTTTAACCAAAATTACGCACATTTTTTTAAAACTAGTTTAACTAGTACCAAAATCTAAAAATGTATTTCAAGTAACAAAAAATTATATTCTTGGTTGAAATTGTGTAGCCCCTTGAAAAATAATATTTCTTATATAAGTTAGACTAGTCAATTATAATAATAATTATAGTTAATTAAAAATTTAATATTTTATTATAGTTAGTTAAAATTTATTTTAACTAATTAACTAGACATAAACATTTGACCTTCCCACCCAAATTCAAGTTTTATAGAGAATCCACAATCATTCATCCAAATCACAAGTTTGACCAGTCAACTCTTCAAAATTACTTATTTTCTACCTTATTTATTTAATTTAAAAATATTATATAATAAATATATATATAATTAGGTGATTAGGAGAATTTAATCATAATCTTCCCAGCCAAATCGACTTCTCATTGAGAGACTAATGTTAACATCCCCACCCAAATTCAAATTTCATTGAAACATGATGCTTTCACTAGGAATACTTCATTGGGATTCTAATTAAGTCTTTATTGACTAGATTGACTCTTCTTGAGAATAACAATAAAAAATTATAAAAAGTAGTAAAAAAATAGTAATGGAAGAGTTTAATTCGTGACTCTCCCTTGATTCTGGACTATTTATTCATTCTTGAGAATAATAAACCCCAAAAAAACTCAAAATAAATTAAAAAAATAAGTGATAAAATAGATTTGTGTCATGTTATTTGACCACAATATATATTATTAAATAACTAAAATAATCATTTTTATGTTTCATTTACGATTTAGTTTCTCAAAGTATATTATATATTGTAAACGTGATTGTGAAAATATTGTTCGGCTATAGTATTTTCATTTGCAGCCCTATACTGTCACAGGTTTGCACTCAGACGAGTAATTGACTCGACTTACAGGTTCGCACTCATGCAGAGTTCCAGATCTGCAAACGCTGATAATAGGTAATAGGTAATTTTTTTTAGTGATTTAAACCATTATAATATAGTTTAAATCGTTAAAAATCTTATTTCTCAGTTCTATACAATCCTATTTCTTATTCGATTTCAATATAAAAGTATGTGATATATCTATTCTTTACTTATAACATGCAATCAAGCTCTATTTTTAATAGAAATATTTTTAATGTGTATACTGCAGACTGGTGGTCGAAATAGAGAAACAGAATGAAACGGTTCAGACAAATAAAACAAGTGAAATGAATCCAGATCTGACTGCTGTTGTTGTGCCAAGAAGACTAAACTGGAAAAAGAGAGCAAGACAAAGAAGTCAAGTGAATCTAGAGTTGAATACTGTACTTGCTGTGCCAAGAAGACCAAACTGGAAAAAGAGAGCAAGACAGACATCTCAGGATAGTCTTGTGGGGCAGAGAGTGTCTGGCATGGTAGACAGTTCATTTGATGCAGGCTTCTTAATCACAGTTAAAGTGGGGGATACTGATAAAGTCATGAAAGGATTTGTAATTAAAGAAGGATTGTGCATGCCTGTGTCAAATGCAAATGACATCGCACCCAATATCAATTTTATAAGAAGAGATCCGCGAGTACCTCTGCCTTCCAAACGTGCTCCGTGTAAACGAAGGGCTAAAACTGTGCGGCCGCCATCAACTCCAGCTTGTTCCATGCCAACTGCTCAGGTACAGACATCAGATTCTATACATAATGATCTTTTCCTTCTTACAGATCTCATCCCTCCTGATCCCCACTCCCCTCCACAGACAATCTGCACTTTGGATGAACATGTCTCTCCAAATGAACAGCCCATCACTCATTCTCTGCCAACTGACCCTATCCCTACTGAACAACCCATCACTTATTCTCTGCCAACTAACCCTATCCCTACTGAACAACCCATCACTCATTCTCTTCCAACTGATTCCATCCCTACTGAACCAGGCTCTTCCCCACAGCAAACGATCTCCATTCGGGGTGAACATGTCTGTCCTAAAGAACACCCAATCACTGTGCATGCAGAGCCTGTTGAATGAGAGACCATTGTTGATGCTCATTCTCTGCCACAGCAGCCAACTGATCCCATCTCTGCTGAACCAGATTCTTCCCACAGCAAAAAATGCAGCTAAAATGCAGCCTATGCAGAATCTTTTGAATCACAAATCGTTGCCACTGAAGATGTTAATCGCCCATAAAGAAGCTGTGGGTGCCCTGGATTTTCTATTTCGGCTACTCATGAGTTTTTATTAGTCTTCTCAAGTGATCGGGATACGAATTAGGGTTTTTAAAGTAAGATGCATTGAATTTGTTATTTCAGCGATTAGGTTTTCAATAGTTTTTTAAAGTGACGGGGCAAGTTATCCTATACAGCGTTTCATTTGGCCGTGTAGCGTTTTTAAAACGAACAGTATTAAGCTGTCTACTGACTGCATTTGTTATTTTGGCTACAAGGTTTTTAATAGTTTTTAATGTGATTGGGAACATATTCTAGACACTACAGTAATTCGTATTTTTCCCCTTATGAACAATATTTCTTTTTACTTTATCTTTGGAAGTTATTTATTGATCTTTGTAAAATTTGATGTCTCACCAGAAATATGAATGGATATAAAAATGTACAAGATTGAATAAATGGGTGTTTTACATTAATTAAAATTGTTTTCGATTGGATTGTTATAATATAGTGATATTAACATATTTATGTTTTTAATTATTCTCTTTTGTAAACTTTAAAATGATCTTAATAGATTTGAAGCGAATTTTAAAATTACATTGTTTTTTTATTATTGAAAACAGTTATATGGATACATAGAGAAATATGAGCACAGCCTGGGCTTGCTTGCTAACTGAAAATATCCATCAAAATTCTACTCAAACTACTTTATTTAGGCACTCAGGAAATCAAAATTTAACTTATTACAAATTTATATGACCATCAACAAAAACAAACATAAAAACAAGACAATAACAATGCATCCACCATCAATCAAAGAGACTAAACATGAACCACCACCACCATCCTCTATTGTGAAAAACTGAACATTAAACCCATAAGCCTACAGCTACCGTTTGTGCATTAGTATTCCCAAAACCAGCATAAAAAATAAGTCTGGTATGCAATTGCATTGCACTAGGAGAGATGTAATCATACATCAAGTAATCTAGGGTTGTTAAGAGCTAGCAAAAGATGTTGCAGTTTTAAAATTACCTTGCAGATCTCTTGCTGATCCCCACTCCCCTCCACAGAAAACAATCTCCACTTTGGATGAACACGTCTCTCCAAAGGAACAACCTATCACTCATTCTCTGCCAACTGACCCTATCCCTACTGAACAGCCCATCACTCATCTCTGCCAACTGATCCCATCCCTACTGAACCAGACTCTTCCCCACAGCAAACGATCTCCATTCTGGGTGAACATGTCTGTCCTAAAGAAAAGCCAATCGCTGCGCATGCAGAACCTGTTCAATCAGAGACCATTGTTGATGCTCATTCTCAGCCACAGCAGCCAACTGATCCCAGAACCAGATTCTTCCCACAGCAAGAAAATCTGAACACGTCTCTCCTAAAATGCAGCTAAACGCAGCCTATGCAGAATCTATTGAATCACAGATCGTTGCTGCTGAAGATGTTAATCGCCCATAAAGAAGCTGTTGATGCACTGGATTTGCCATTTCTGCAACTTATGAGTTTTTATTAGTCTTCTCAAGTAATCGGGATATGAATTAGCGCTTTTTAAAGTAAGTCTCATTGAATTTGTTATTTCAGCTATTAGGTTTTCAATAGTTTCTGAAAGTGATTGGGAAAGTTATCCTATAAAGTGTTTCATTTGTCTGTGTAGCGTTTTTTAAACGAACAGTATTAAGCTGTCTACTCATTGCATTTGTTATTTTGGCTACTAGGCTTTTAATAGTTTTTAATGTGATTGGGAACCTATTCTATACGTTGTTTTTTTTCCTGATGACTATTGTTTCTTTTTACTTTATTTTCGAAGTTAGATATTGATCTCTGTAAAATTTGTTGTCCAGCAAAGTTGGTTTTAGATTATGTAGTTATTATTGTATTGAAGAAATATGAATGGATATAAAAATGTGAGACATAGAATAAATTGGTGTTCTATAAAATTTCACATTAATTAAAATAGTTTTGTATTGGATTGTGATAATATAGTAATATTAACATGTTTATGTTTTTAATCATTGTTTCTGGCAAATTTTAAAGTTTTATTGTTTTTTCATTACTAAAATCAGTTACATGGGTAAATAAAGAAACATGAGCATGGCTAAATAGAGAAACATGAGCATAGGCTAGGCTTATTTCTTAACTGAAAACACTCATCAAAATTGACTATTTTGTTTAGTCACTTGGAAAATCAAAATTCTACCTATTACAAAATTATATAACTATCCACAGTTAAAATAAACAAACATAAAAACAAGACAATAACTATGCATCCACCATCAACCAAGGGGACTAAACATGAACAAAGACCATCATCCTCTATTGTGGAAAACTGAAAATTAGTCACATGAACCTACAACTACTCTTTGTGCATTAGTATTCCCAAAACCAGCATAAGAAATAATTCTGGTATGCATTGTCATTACAGTAGGAGAGATGTAGTCATACATCAAGTAATCTAGGGTTCTTAAGAGATAAAAAAAAAGTGTTTCAGTTTTAAAATTACATTGTAGATCTCTATGTTTTTCTTTAATATATATAATTTAATTTGTATGTACCACCACTATATGGTATTGAATTTTTAGAAAATGTTTGTAAGGAATATATTGTATTGTATAGAATTTAGTTTTTTATAGTGAATATATGGTATTGCACATTTTTAAAGTTTAACTAGTGAAAGTGGGATCAAACTAATTTTTTGACTAAAAATAATTAGCTAAAAAAGAACTAGCAAGAGTGCTTCATAACCAACTTTTAGCATTTGAAGACAAGATTTAGACAAAGATAAAAAACATTTTTCCATGGAATTAAGGTTTATTAATGCTTCCCTACTAATGAACATTATATTCTTCTAATTTCACCACTAATATTAGTTCTTGATTCTTCTTGAGCTTGTTTCTCTTTATGAATATGAAAATGTAAAAAAAAATAACCTAATGTTGTGTAAAATATCACTATTATTGGAATTTCTTTTGGTTGCATGTTTAATATATGCTAGTATTGAACTAAGCTAAGCTTATATCCTTGGAGACCTTCTATGAGATACTCTTGAAAGGATTTCTTGTAAGGGTTAAAATTTTCTCTACAAAGTTACCATGAAAAAATTAAAATTATATTGTTTATGGTGAATTAAAGTAATATGTAGTGTGTGTTTTATCATTTAATTGAACATGTATGCAATGAATATAGAGTGCTGAATTTTGAAAAAAAATATGTCAGTGAGTATATGGTATTATTTTTTATATAGGTGGAGAGTATATGGTGTTGAACTTATTTAATATGATTTATTATGAGTTTTATTTATTTATTTTGATTTACTTATAATAAGTGGAATTGGAACCAAAATAGGTGTATAATTTTCTTTCATTACTTTATATATATATATATATATATATATATATATATATATATATATATTTTTGAACATTTTAGTACACATTCAAGATAAATATCTACTAAAATAGAGCTAGTAGCAATGATTATTTGAAGGAAAGATTTAAAAAGAGATATAGAAAATTATTGTTCACAACTTCTTTTATGAAAATGGGTGTTAGATGATAAGGATTGGGAAAAAACAATCAAATCAAGGAGAAGAGGTAAGAAGAAAATAAATAATTTGGTCTTAAGCACTCTCGGTAATAAATTGGACATAAAATCCATGAAAGAAAAAATTGATAAGATCATGAGTGTTTAAAGAGCATGAACTAAGTAATTTTTGGTATAAAGCTTAAAATATTAGAACAATATTAAAATAAGTAAAAGGTAGTTGGGAAAACAAACAAACATAAATATAGGTTGATTTGTGTGACGTAAATTGTAATGACTATTAGGTCCCTATATTACTAGTATAGTCCCTTATTGTTTTTAGTGTAACCCCCTTATTGTTATTATTGTACCCTTGTAACCCCCATATTGTTATTATTGTGCCCTTCAATTGTTATTGTTAGGTCGGCTAGGATTACATTGTGGCCCTACTAGGATTACATTATGGCCCCATGGACTCCTATATATAGAAAGGAGGTTTTGTAATTTGAATCGTCCAAGAATTGTTCATTCATGTAATGTATTGGACGTTTCCCCCTCTAAGTGGCTTATTTCTAAGGCGTTGATATCTCTTTTCTTCTCTTTTTGGAGCTGGTTTCACAACATTTGGTATCAGAGCTTTGAGATTCTAGAGTTTCGTTGCTCCAAACAAGTTAGCGTGGCATTTTCACTATAAATATTTTTCTATGAAGGTTCAGAATCTAAAATTTTTAGAGTGCAAAGCCAAAATCCTAAGGAACATCGTCAAAAGTTTCAGATCTTGGTTCACAATATTTTTGGAGATATGATCTGTGCAAATTAGGTCATTTTGCAGGCTCCTGAATTTAACCTAAACAGGTCATCGTGGTATTTTTGTAATAACGTTTTTTATACGAAGGTTCAAAAGTTGAAATTTTTAGAGTGCGAAGCCACAATCCTGAGGAACGTCATCAAAAATCTCACATATTGGTTCGCCATATTTTCGGAGATATGATGTGTGGAAGTTAGGGCCTTTTGAGGCTTCTGAATTTCATCTCAAAGAGGTGATCGTGGGAAAATATTCATAGCTCTCTCTCTGAGCATCATATTGGAATGCTTTAAAAAGTGGCTGCAAGTGCACAGACTGTAGTTTTTGGTCTATCAATTTAAAAGCCAAAGGAGGAAACAATGACACACGGCAAGTCGTACAATTTCTCTCTACTCAACGAGTCAAAAATTGGGTCATTGTGGGAAATTGGACATAACTTTGCCTTGAAGAATCCAAATTAGATTAGACCTGTGGCATTTGAAAGAAGCTTCAGAGGGCTACTATAGGGCTCAATTTTAGATATTTAGGATCCGCAATTATAGAGATAATTCAATTTAAATATCGAGCTCCTCAAAAGCAAGTAAAAGGTGTGTATTTTTTTCTTTTCCAAATTGCATAAGTATTGTTTGAAGAATCAAGTTGAATTGATTACAAGGGCATATTGTAGAATATATATCAGTATTGGATTCTAAAATGGCCCATAAAAATAATTCAACGCCCATTAAGCCTTTAGAAAGTTGTACTATGACTCATGAAGAAGAAGAATGGCAACATGACATATCAAAATTACAAGAGAAAGTGGAACAAATTTCACTCTCGCAAAGAGCAACAAAAAATGACATGGAATTTTTGAAGAAAGGCATGGAAACTAAGATGGATGGTTTGAAGAAAGGCGTGGAATCTAAGATGGATGGTTTGAAGAATGGCATGGAATCTAAGATAGATGGCAAGGAAGGTGGCATGGAATCTAAAATGGAAAACATGAAGAATGATCTAAAAGTAGACATGGAAGGCTTGAAAAATTTGATACAAGAAATGTTTCCTAATGGTGAAAATATAGTAGAGGAAACTCATGATGAGAACAAAATAAATGTTAATTATGATTTCATAAAATCTAATGTTGGCAGGAAGAACCACCATATTCTAAAAATGGAAATGAGGAAGTTTCATGGAAAGGATCATGTAACATGGATACTACAGATGGAGCAATATTTTGATCTCCATAATGTGCAAAACACACAAAAGGTACGCATTGCAACTTTACATTTAGAATAAAATACATTTTTATGGTATCGATGGATTTGCTCCCGTAAAAAAATTGCCACTTGGTCAATTTTTACAGAGGAAATGATAGAACATTATGAGGATGCAAAGAGCAACACCTTCTTTAGCCAATTGATAAATCTCAAACAAAAGGGTTTAATGGGGGAGCACATTGAGGACTTCCAAAAATTGAATATAAGGGTAAGTAATATTCCAGAGGAACACAGGATTGTTCTCTTCCTAGGTACTTTAAAGGATAACATCCAACATGAAGTTTGCGTTTTGGAACCTGATTCATTGGAGAAGGCATTAAGGTTGGAAAGAAAAATTGAATGTAAAACTATGGTGACAAGGAAGCCTACCACTCACTTCTATAAAGAGGGAAGTGTTGCTACTCCTATATTTTCACAACCTACACAGTTGACACCACAAAAATTGGAAGAAAAAAGAGAAAAAGGGCTTTGCTACAATTCTGATAGCAAATACACTAAAGGTCATAAGTTTGCTCAGAAGAAATTATTTTACATAGATTGTGATGAGGAAGAAGAAAATGAACAAGAAGAGGATATACATCACGAACCAACCCAAGAAGAGGAAGAAATGAGTTCGACCATATCGTGTAATGCATTGGCAGTAATTACCACTCCTCAAACTCTCAAGATAGAAGGACATATCAAGAAGAAAAAGGTAATAGTGTTGATTGATTCAGGTAGTACCCGTAATTTTATTCATTGTAAGGTAGCCAAGGAATTGAATTGTTTCCTATACCCAACACCAAAATGTCAAGTGATGGTTGCAAATGGAGGAACTATAAATTGCTCTGGAAAATGAAATAATATCAAGCTAACAATGGGGGAATATGTATTGAATGGTCCAATGCTTTCCATTCCTATGGGAGGTGTTGATGTTGTACTAGGAGTACAATGGTTACAATCTTTGGGGATGGTAGCTTTTAATTTTCAAGAACTTTTCTTGAAATTTATTTCAAAAGGAAAGGAAGTCGAATTACGAGGTATTGCAGGGAAGACGAGAAAGATAATAATCTCTAATGTCATGACAAAGCTTCTAAAGAACGAACAACGAGGCATAATTTCACAATTATGCTCACTAGAAGTTCCAACATCAAAATCATCTATTTCTGCAGATCTCCAAAAATTCTTGGACAATCATTCCAAGGTTTTTAAAACTCCAAAAGGACTCCCACCTATTCGTGATCATGATCATGCTATTCATTTGATTCCAAGAAGTGTTCCTCCAAACATTAGGCCTTATAGATATCCTTATGTCCAAAAGAGAGAAATTGAACGTATGATTGCAGAAATATTAGAGGTGGGTATAATTCAACCTAGTCAAAGTTCTTTCTCTCCTCCTGTAGTATTGGTACACAAGAAGGACGAATCATGGCGCATGTGTCTAGATTATAGGGATCTAAATAAGTCTACCATTAAAAATAAATTTCCCATTCCTGTGATCGATGAATTATTGGATGAATTACATGGAGAATTTTATTTTACCAAATTGGATCTTCATTCAGGGTATCATCAAATTAGAATGAAGACTGGAGATATTCCGAAATAGCATTTCGAACTCATGAGGGTCATTATGAATTTTTGGTCATGCCTTTTGGCATTAACAATGCACCTTCTACATTTCAAGGGTTGATGAATTCCATTTTCATACCCTTTCTTAGAAAATTTGTGCTAGTATTTTTTGATGATATACTAATCTACAACAGGTCTTGGAAGGATCATGTTCAATATGTTGAGAGGGTGCTCAAACTATTGCAGGAGAAACAATTATATGCAAAATCATCCAAACGTTTCTTTGGAGTACAAGAGGTGGAATATCTGGGTCATATTGTATCTCAAGAGGGTGTTAATGTAGACCCTAACAAAATTAAATCCATTAAGGAATGGAAAGTCCCGACAACCATAAAGTGGTTGTCAGGATTTCTCAGGTTAACAGGGTATTATCGAAAGTTTGTTAAGAATTATGGGAGAATAGTAGCACCTCTAACAACATTATTGAAGAAAGATGAATTTTCATGGACTCCTGAAGCAACTAAGGCCTTTGAACATCTTGAAGAGTAAATGTGCCTAGCACCAGTCTTAGCTACGCCAGACTTCACAAAAATCTTTATTGTGGAATGTGATGCCCCAGGAAATGGAATTGGTGTTGTTTTAGTGCAAGAAGGAAGACCCATTTCTTTTGAAAGTCGTCCAATCAAAGGAAAGTATTTACAGAAACCTATTTATGAGAAGGAAATGTTAGCAATACTGCATGCACTAAAGAAATGGCGAACTTACCTAATGGGGAGACACTTCAAGGTAAAAACTGATCATGATAGTCTTAAACACTTTTTGGAACAAAGACTATCTTCAGAAGAGCAGCAAAAATGGGTCACAAAGATGTTGGGTTATGACTTTGAAATAATATACAAAAAGGGGAAGCTAAATGTTGTTGCAGATGCACTCTCAAGAAAGAATGAAGAGGTGGAAGCATTGCTTTGTGCCATTTCTATTATCCAACCAGATTGGATAACCGAAGCAAGAGATGAATGGAAGATGGAAAAGATGTATGGACACTCATTCAAAAGTTGCAGCAAGATCCTAGTACATCTGATACATTTAGTTGGAAAAATGATTCCTTATGGTACAAAGATTTCTTATATCTTTGTAAGAATTCCCAACTAAAACAAAATATTCTTCTGGAATTGCACACTTCTCCTTTAGGAGGACACTCAGGATTTTTAAAAACTTACCATAGGGTGAAGAAAGAATTTTTTTGGGATGGCCTTAAATCTGATATTCAAAAGTTTGTAGCGGAATGTTTGGTTTGCCAGCAGAATAAAGTGGAAACAATTAAGACCCCGGGACTTCTACAACCTTTATCCATTCCAAGTCAACGTTGGGAGGAGATTTTAATGGATTTTATCATAGGTTTACCTAAGTCCGAAGGAAAGAGTGTCATCATGGTGGTAGTTGATAGACTTACCAAGTATGCACACTTTTGTGCATTATCTCATCCATTTAAAGCAAGTACAGTTGCTACTACATTTATGGACACGATTCAAAAGCTACATGGAAACCCAAGGGTTATTGTGAGCGACAGAGATCCCATTTTTACTGGAAATTTTTGGATGGAGTTATTTTCTTGTTTGGGTACTCAATTAGCTCATAGCTCATCTTATCATCCTCAATCAGATGGTCAAACTGAGATAGTAAATAAATGTTTGGAAGGATATCTTCGTTGTTTTGTATCTGATAAACAAACACAATGGGTCAAGTGGTTACCTCTCGCTGAATGGTGGTATAACACTTCCTTCCATACTGCAGCAAAAATGACCCCATTTATGGCACTTTGTGGATATCATCCACCATCGATCACATCATCTTTAAGGGAAAATTCGAAGGTTCAAGCAGTGGAAGATCACATCGAGCATCAGCAAGAAGTTCTCCAACTCTTAAAGGATAACCTGAATTTGGCACGAAATCGAATGAAACAACAGGCAGATCAACATCGCAGCGAGAGAAGTTTTGATGTAGGAGATTGGGTATTTTTACGGCTACAACCATATAAACAAATGTCCCTCAAGCAAGCTAAGAAGGATAATAAATTATCGCCAAAGTACTATGGTCCTTACGAGGTGTTGCAAAAGATTGGTACTATGGCATACAAATTGGAGCTTCCTGCTTCTTCGCGAGTACATCCAGTTTTCCATGTTTCATGCTTAAAGAAGGTTATAGGTGAAAATCTTCAAGTTCAAACAATATTGCCAGAACTTGATGAGGAAGGAAAAATCATATTGGAACCAGAAGCGGTCATGGAAACAAGAACTCGACAACTACGGAATCGATCAATTTCAGAGTATCTCATCGAGTGGAAGAACTTACCCACTGAAGATTCTACATGGGAGGATGAGAATTTTATACAGAAGCACCCAGAGCTACTCAAGTGTTGAGGACAACACTTTTTTGAACGAGAGGGGCATGTTAGGTCCCTATATTACTAGTATAGTCCCTTATTGTTGTTAGTGTAACCCCCTTATTGTTATTATTGTACCCTTGTAACCCCCATATTGTTATTATTGTGCCCTTAAATTATTATTGTTAGGTCGGCTAGGATTACATTATGGCACCATGGACTCCTATATATAGAAAGGAGGTTTTGTAATTTGAATCATCCAACAATTGTTCATTCATGTAATGTATTGGAGGTTGCCCCCTCGAAGTGGCTTATTTCTAAGGCGTTGATATGTCCTTTCTTCTCTTTTTGGAGCTGGTTTCACAATAATGGCCATAAGTATGGCATGGATTATTTTTAAATGAACACTTAATTCCACAAGACCAAGCTTAATTAACATAGTATTTGAAGTTCAAAAGGTAAAATAAGCTATTATTAAGGAAAATGGGAAGGTACAAATGTGGATCCCAAGTGAAATTGATATTATTTTTCTAGTTAACATGGAACAAAAAATTCTATCTAGAAATCTTGGAGGAATTCCTTGTGAGAAAGTTTGATCGCAAGTGAAATTTATATTATTTTTCTAGTTAAACATGAAACACAATATCCACATGGGTTGGAGGAATTGGTTGCTGCCTAAGAAATAATGTTTATTCTACCATTATAATTTATAAGATAGATCCTCTCAATCAATAGATTTGGACAAAGGTGACAAAGGTGGATCCCAAGTGAAATTTATGTTATTTTTCTAGTTACCATGGAGAAAAAAATTCATAGGGGTTGGAGGAATTGGTAGTTACATAAGAAATAATGTTTCTCCTATCATTAGAATTTCTACGAAAAATCCTCTCAATCAATACATTTGGAATGAAATATTAGGAGTATTTCTTTTAAACAAAGAGAATATACCAAAAATTAATTTGTAATTTGGGTTGCCACTATTATAACATATACAACCTTTTTTCATAGATGCCTCAAATTGGCTAGTTACAAAATGTCTTCCAATACTTGAACCTGACCAATTGGAGAAGCACATTTCTCATCAAATAAAGGGAGGTAAGATCCTTTAACCTATTAATTATGCTTTATATATGAAAAATAATGTAGGGAAAAATGTCCCTTTAATATCCTTTAAAAATGTCCCTTGAATCCTTATTTTTACCCATGTATTTGTGGATGGAATGCTACAATTTTTTTTTAAAATTTGTATCCTTATGTTTCCCCATTTATTTGTGGATAAAATGCTATATACCGTTTTTAACTTTGTCTCCATATTCTACTGCACTATAGTTCAAAATGAAATAATTTTTTTTTTCACCATTTTGTACATGACTTTAGCTTTTCGATTGCTAAAAATCTAGCTAGAATTCCTCATCGTTTGTATATGTATCTCTATATGCATGATAGGTGAAAGGACATATGTGCATTAAATATACCAAAGATGTAATTTTTGATGTGGCTTTCCTTGAAAGCATGTTTTCCAACTTCCTTGTGCTAATATTCTTGTAATTGATAGTTAAATTAAATTGTTGTAAGAATTCCATCCACTTGTAGTGTCTATTTTTCTATAATTGGATTTTGTGCTCCACATGGGTTGTGTTCCTTTAGGAATACATAATAATTCCCTATATTCCTATAGCAATCCTTCCAATTAATTTCTTTATTCTTCAATACAATACTCTAAGTGTGCATTTGCCTTCATTGACTCCTCGCTAGACCATTTTTCTCCTGAAAACAACATAACATATTTCTTGCTATAACTAATCATTTTATTGGCTTACTTTGCACTTATGATTGAAATATTAGAGTTGCCTTTGTGTATGTTGATGATGAATTATTTCTCATCATGGATAAGGCGATATTGGCTCGTTATCCACATGAATATTTCTTCCCACATATACATGAAGGGAATCCCAAAGATAAATCCACATACATCATGTGGAACTACATCCAATTCTATTACATTGATAAAATGAACACTAATATAAAATTTTATTCTACACTGTTTTGTTACCTTAATTTCCATGTCATTATTTACCCATCCCAATGGATATGGGTTAGGATGATATCAAACCTCTAGACCAAATCCATTCCTATGAGGTTATTGTGCGAACCTAAGTAGAATAATGCATCAATATTGGTCTTCTCTACTTTTATATTAATGTGGAGGAGCTTGGTCATTTCCTTCTCTTCACAACGGTAAAGACTACTTAAATTCACTTAATTTTGAACTAATATGCATACAATATTCTCATCCACATCATAGGTTATTTCATCTTGATTGGGAAAATATATGGCGAAAAGATTCATTTTCTTCCAATCTTTTTTCCAATTCCCTGGGTTCACCTATAGATGCAATTTCCAACCCTTCTCCTTTGTGTGACTATCAAATTTGTAGTGATTGAAATCATTGTTAGTATCTGTGCACTATTTTGTAGTAACTATTATCTTCTCGTCCTCTCCCCTTTCCACTTCTTCTTCCCTTTGTTGGAAGCTTCTTGGTGCTCATTCCTTTTCAAACCACTTAACCACCCCTTTTTCCCTATATTTTCTAGGTTCTATGCTTGTACAAAATATCATTAATTTTTGTTGGCTTCAATAATAATACCTTATTTCATAGATCTTTATGGAGACCCCAAAGATACTTTAGGAGTACACTTGGGTTCTTGGGAGATATACCTAGTATGATGGCCATCTTCTTGAATTTCTTGGTGTAATCATATAAATTATTCCCCTAATTTTCCCTTAAGTAGTTCCAGTGGATCCATTGGTCCTTTGCATACATAATAGGGTTGAATTGGGATGTTATGAGGGTTTTAAAGTCCTCCCATTTAGTTATTGGGTGATTACCCTTAGCCTAAGTGTCACCCTATGGATTTTCCGTCACTTTAAGACATGACCCTCTAACTTCAATATGATAGATGATATTTTCTATTTCTCATCCATGTGGTGAATGCTAAAGTAAACTTCCAACTACTACAATGAGTGAGTTGATTTTACAGAATTGATCTCACCTTCATATGAATTGATATCCACCTTTTCTTTCATATTGAAAAGGGACCGCTAATTATTAATGTCACATATACTTGGCTACTTCTTTTCAAGTTATTTTCTTGACTCCTTGGGATCTTCCTGCTCACCCACTTTCCCCTTCAATCTAATTTTATATTTGGAAATTTTTCGAAACAATGTTAATACTGAGAGGGGGGTGAATCAATATTAAGGAAAATTTAAAATTTTATTCCAAATTATCTTTACTCATTCAAACTTGGAATCCAATATATGAAAGAAAATATTGACAAAACATAAATACAATCATACACATCATGAGAAACATGGAAGTTAGACATGAAGGTTTAAAGTGGATACCATTACCGGAAAAAACCACCAAAGCTTGTTTTTGTTTTTTATGTAAAATGAGATCACTTACTCAATTACATCAATATGTTTCTAACCAGCACTCACAGGAAGCACCAACTCCCTTTTATTGTTAACTAGAACCCACTAGCACAAAGCCCCAACTCCCTCTTTTTGCAGACACCTAATTAGTCTACCAGAAAAAACATCTCAAGCACCAACTTCATGGGTTTGTCGGAACCACCAACTTGCATCTCCTTGGATTTATGCGAACAGAAAATTACATGAGGCACCAACCCCCAATATTTATTTAGACAACCACTAGAGATGGAAGCATGAACTTCCTGTATGCAAGATCCAACCCACATTGAATAAGGAAACTAATGTTCATTGTACAAGGGAGACACCCTGCCTGATATCAACTCTGTTCTCCTCTACCTTGTGCCCACACAACATTATTTGTCCTCTAATCACTCTTTAGTAGCCTAATGTTCTACTTAATATCAATCACTCATCACAACCCATGCAACACTCTGTCCACACAATAATAGTATAGTATTCTTGCCCCTCTAATCTCAATTTCATACATTCAACACTCTACCTTATCGCTCTGTACATGAACTTTCGACCTCTTCTTACACATTAGCAGGAACTATCTTGGGGTCTCTCTCCTCTACATAGGAACTCTCAACCTTTCTCTGCACCGCTGGTGGACTTGGCCTCTCCTAAGTAGCGTACAAACACCCAAAAACCTCTCCACATAGCTCACTCGAAACAATTTTCTTACCTCACATTTCTCAACTGCAATCTTCGTTTTTGTTTCACTGAAACACAGTGAACAATGTAGTCCCTGAAAACCATCAACATTATATACATGCGACATGAGTCTGTACTTCGTGGATAACATTCCATACTATTCTATTGTTTGAATTATTTATATTGTGATCATATTAAATTCAAAGCATTGGATTCTCAACATTTGCTATTGTTCATATACTCAATCACCTCAAAATTTCTCGTGCAGATAACAACCAAATTCAATCAACCATCTCGATAAGTTCTGATGGATCCAACGGTATATAGCATCTGAAATAATTTCATATCTTAATGAAGTAAGTGGTCACGGGATGGTTTTCACAAAACCATTCAGCTTATAAATCAATGGCTCCAATTAATTTTTCCGTAAAATGAGTTCATGGCATATGTTTTTGTTGCAACATTGAGTAGCGTGAGGGTGAAACATGGTAGAAATTGATTTGACCATAAACTGATAACCATAGATCCATTGGATCTGAATTTTTTATGGTAAGTGCATTTAGGTACAATAAATAAATACAAAAAATTTCTAGAAATTATAGTGTGTATTTTTGAAGAAATTGGCCACCTTCAACTACAACCATTTATCATTTTTATCAAGATCTGTGCACCCATCGCCCATGATATTTTGTGGGAAGATGCATAGTATTTATGGTAACAACGTGAGAAATTTTCAGAAGAAAATATTTTAATATTTGAGAGAAATTGGAAAAACAAGTTTCCTACATGAAAATGATACATTTTGTGGAGAAAGGTCAAAGTGATTGTCAACTAATCATGGAGTAGAGTACCTGAGCCAAATTAACACTAAACCAACCATCATATTATGTTCTCTTCTCCAATTCCAAAAGGTAAACTTGAGGTAAAACTAGCTTCATTTTTTTTTAATTTATTAAAATTTTTGGAGATTGTAATGAGAAAACTATTGTAAAACATATGATCCATGTATTTCACCCTATCATATCCACATTCTTCAAACTATTTTCTCATTCCTTCATTCCTATTATACTTTGCATGCATAATCAATCCCAATAATTATATCTAGCCCTCATACCTTATTGGATACTTTACAAACCTTGTTATAGTTGAACTTCATACCATGATTCCATAATATTTCCCTTCATAAGATCTTATGTCTATCTTGGTAATAATGTTGTCTCCCATCATTCTCTTGTTTAAATTTCTCTTCTCACTACAATATAAATTGATTCATACCTCCTTGATGAACAATTTGACCTTTTTGTCCTTCATATGAGACTAATTCAAAATATGGAGATGTTTTTCTTAACGAACTATTATAGTACTCAAAAAGTACATGAGACATTTAGATTACATGTCATATTGTTCATCTTCATATTTTTAATAGAACCCAAGAAATCACGAGTACAAAGCCACAAGAAGAAGAAGGTTTCAACAAGTATTTGTTCACACACTCTTGAAATCACTTGGAAGTATATTTTCTCTTTGATAAATTGTACAACCTCACTTACAACTCTTATTTTTTGTTATGTGTAACTCATTTTGTCATAGATTCACAATGGGAAGTCTTATTGCATTAACAAAAAATCACTCATGTTTCACATGAAGATGATTCATTAATTGGTGAGCCCTTGAAGAAACTATTTGACAACATTGTTGAAGTAGGATTGGTTGCTATGAAAAATGTTTTTATGCATGGATGATAAGAATACAATCATTATGGGATGCAATTTATGATCATTTCCAGCCATGGTAATGGGATGCATTGCATAAGAATGGAAAGCACATTCTGTGGATGTAGTAAGATTCTTGATGTGTTCTTCACAATATGACATTCTACCAAGGATTGGACAAATTGTGCATAATTAAGAAGTGACTAGAACCTCATAAATAGTTTCCAAGTTATTGAAAGAGATATATTTAAAAATGCATGAATTTGGAAAGGCTTTGACAACAATGAAAAAGTACTTGGATGTGATACTTTGTGGGCACCCTTGCCCTTCTCACAAGTTGTATATGATAATGTGAAATAGGCTAATAAGTAATGTAGGGATGTTTGTTTTATTAGAGAAAAAATCAGCACAAATCACTTCATTAGGGTAATTTTGAGGTCTAAAATGGGCCTTCTAAGGAAATTATAAAATAACAGTGGAAATAATAAAATAAGATTTGATTACATCATCAAATTTTAGAGGGAAAAATTAAAAACTACTTTTTCAACTCGTATTTTCAACTTATCTCCCAAAGTTTTTACTGGAATTTTGAGCGAGAATACTTGTTAAATGTAAAATTTAATTTCTCATCGAAGGAGTACCCATGTTGCATACTTTCGATGCATCCTGCTACATGAAAAATGAGAAATACATGAAAATTTTGATTGCAATCATGTTTTTTCAGGTATTTCTCATTTTTCATGTAGAAGGGTCCATCAAAAGTATGCAACATGGGTACTCCTTGGATGAGGAATTAAAGTTTTCGTCCAGCGAGTACTCCCGCTCAAAATTTGAGTAAAAAATTTGGGAAATAAGTTGAAAATACGAGTTGAAAAGTAGTTTTATTATTTTATTGTTTTTAATCTTTTTACCCTTTTACTTAAAAAATGGTGAATGGGCCTCCTAAGAAAATGTACATTAAAACGAATGGATAACTCCTCTTTCTTACTCTAATGACACAAAAAACAAGTGTAGAAATAAAGACTTATGCTACCAGATTAGTAATCTTGAAAAAAAAGAGACATAAAAGTGTTGGGAATCACGATTGTCGTTAGACCAAAACCCGCAGGTGTTAGTCAATGATCGCATTGCCAGAGATAAGGATCCATGAGAGGCGTTTATTCCATGTCGTGAAACACACAGGGAGCATTGGTTTATCCAATTTCCAACAATCTCCCACCCAACGCGAGCCGGGTGTGGATCAAACTCGTGACCTACGCTCTGATACCACTTGTTGGGAATCACGATTGTCGTTAGACCAAAACCTATAGGTGTTAGTCAACGATCGCATCGCCAGAGATAAGGATCCATGAGAGGTGGTTAGTCCATGTCGCGAAACACATGGGGAGCGTTGGTTTATCCAATGTCCAACAAAAAGTGCATCTTATTGAGATAGAGGGTCAATATAGATATCTTGCAGCTTTGGTCAAGGATTTAGTTGAAATGACATAATAAAGGAACACCAGGAACCGGTTGGATTATGAAACTTTTAAGTTTTTTTTTTCATGAGGACATGAAAAATATCCAGTGTGGGGGAATGTTGGGCCTCCAATTTTTCATAATTGTGTTCATGAAACCATCCATTTTCACATCATTCCATTCACTCATTGTCATCATTTTTAACCATATTTCTTCATAAACTCACCAAATACATGTATACATGGTTTATTTTTATTATTTCCATTATGTTTAATGAATTAAGAAGAATTTTGCATGGTTTTACTAATTTTATTTTGGTTAGTTCAAGTTTCTCCTCTTTAGTCAACTTTCCGTAGCTATATCCATGGTTGAGGTAGTAGCAACACTCTAGAAGGAAATCCAACACTTGGAATTGGTTTCTAGAAGTTCTAATATGGATTTTTGTTGGTAAAACTCCACCCATCTCACACGTGTGGACCTCCAAAAAAATATCCAAGGAAAAACACAACAGTTTTGACCAATCAACTTCAAACACATTTTCTTAGAAAATGAAAATGAATTTAGGAAAAATAAAGCATGGGTTTATTTTCACCAGAAGCCTAATTAGGTTCTCCAAGGGCAGGTTTCTCTAATTTTTTACCATTTTAGATATTTTCGGGGTTCTTTCAAGCCTTATTTTGTATATTACATAGATAATCAGTTTTCCAATTTGTCGTTCAATGAACAGTCACCAAAAAAATTTGAATGACATGTTCTTTAGAAAATTTGCGGCAGGGAGATCATTCTTATCTTATCTAGGTAGATACTTGATCCAAGGATCAATCAAATAATGTTGTATTTTATTTTCAAAAACTATCTCATGACCAAAAGTCAAGCAATAAAATTCTGAGTTTGTTAATTGTCTCAAAACTCTATAAATTGCAGTCTTTTTGATGAGAGGAGAGATTAGATGTCAAGTATGATCTTAATTTGTAATTAATGTTGTTGATTGAAGGAGAAGAACTCTATTTTTTTCCATTGAATCTAATTTTTTATATGGCACAACTCTTAATGAAATTGGTAATTTAAGTCTCTTCTGATTTAAATATTCAACACCTTGGAGTCCTCAGGAGGCCCCCCGGAGATCTTTGAGAGTAGTATAGATGTTTTCCTTTTCTTTCATTTAATTTGTTCATGCTTTCTACTTAAAATAAAAACTCTGTTTCATTTTAATGTTTTGTTCCTTTAGCTAGAATTCATTTCGCTCTTTTTACTTATTTTCCTCTGTTTTCTTACACATTAAGCGCTTGGAAATTACAAAAAAATATAAAAAGATTTACTTTTTTAAATTAGCTTTAAATAGAATCTATATTAGGTTATTCTCATGCATGGTTTGTTTTATACTTAGTGATTGGTTATTAATAATAGTTGCTTCTACTTAATTTCTCAATAATATCTATTTAATTCAAAAAAAGTAGTAATTCATTTGCTTACTTCACATGCTCACTTTGATTCATAAATAATTGTCATTTCAACAAGTATTTCGTTCTTTACATAGATTAATTTTTTATGTTTCTCATAGATTAAATACTCATTATTTCCTTAGATTAAATTCTTATTCTTTCTTAGATTAAAATGTTCATGATTCCATAGGTTAATGTTTGTAACTTTTATAACAAAATATCTATGTTTTCATAGGGTAAAATCTCATGTTTTCTTAGATCAATAATATTTATGTTTTTCTAGTTTAACATTAATTGCATTTCAAATAACTTAGTACTTTCATAGTTTATATTAAAGAATCTAATTTCCTTTTGAAGTTTCCAATTCATTTCAGTTATGCATGAATATTGAAAGCTAATATCCTAGCACATACGGTTTAGTGTACTTTGCAAGCTCACTTACATAATTGACATATAAATGCAAGTTATTTACTAGTCAATTAAATTACATAACACTTTTTATTTTTATTTTTCTTCGTGTGGTGCCAAATATTATGAGTGTGTGTAAATCGATGTGTGATATCTCTTGGAATTTTTCTCAAGTTAGTATGTGTGATGTTATTAGTGTGATTGTGTTGTTCACGGATGTGCTTTTCACTTTCCCTTTTTCCTTTCTTCCATGCTACCCCATGTAGTCATTTACCTCCTTGTATTTTTTATTTTTTTCTCCCCAACTTCCTATGCTATCCCTGCTTCATTAATTTGTATTTTATTTTTTGTTAATTCTCTTAAGAAAGGATGGTACTCATCCTGAGCACCAATTTATTAAAAACACACCAACCAAACTTCAATGACTAACACATATTTCATAAATTTCTACAGCTAGTAAACTAAATATAAGAGGAAAGATCCATCCTCAGTCCTTGGAATCAATGTCCTTACATAACCCATTTTTCCTCTAAAAATAAAATAAAAATACATAAAATATTTACATGGTATTTATAATCAAAATAATGATGGTTGTCACAACCAATTTTTCTCATGCTTATTTCTACTAGCTCACTTGATTTATCTCACCTTAGGGTGTTGGCTATTACCAATCATGCACAGTGAAGTGTAAGTACAATCTTGAATTTTGACCTCCTTATTTAATTTTAGGAAGTTTTTTTCTTTTTCTTTTTCAAAATACCATTGTCTAATAATCCACGTAACCTTCTATATTCTTGTTACATGTGAATAATTTATTTTATTTTCACACATTGTTTCTCCATATACATCCTAACATATGAAAAATTGCAATTAAATACAAAAATTAGACTTAAAAAAAGTGCCACACATCCAAAAATTGTGCACAACCATAAATGTCTTTAGATCCCATTATTCAATTTTGGGACATGTCTAAGGGAAGGAGAAAATTTTGATTTTATAATGAGTGTCCTCAATCCCTTTTCAATAGTATGGCCAAAAACAATCTCAATTCATCTACAATCCTTGATAAGACTTCAAATTTTTGAAGATAAAATAATTCATGTAAGTAATATCCATTAGAGTCCATGTTTCCCATTCAAAATGACCAATTGATTCAAGAGTTCAACAATAAAATTTAATGGAAAAATATCCTTAAACCAAAGAAGATTTCCAAAGAAAAGAAATTTATCCCTTATAACTCCATCACTTACAAAGTTAAACCAATTAACCACTTCACCCTTATACCTCCCATTTTATCGATTAAAATTTTCCAACAAAAAAATTTCTACATGTGTCTTTTACCTTTGTCTAGAGTAGTTTCAAGATAATGCAATGATTCTACGATACCCAATCATGTCCACTGGAGATTAAAGTTGATCCCAAAGAAAATATTTTACATCTTTTTATAAGAAATGAACAACAAGGAAAAAAAATTGTATCATATAAAATTCCATTTGTTTCACAACAAATTTTTTCCTCTTTCTATTGCATAGGTAGTCAACAATGGAGTGGAAGCCTATGATGCTTTCCCTTCGTGGTTTGATCCCGTGTGAGATATTCTTCCCCCAATTAAAAAAAAAATGAATATGGAATCCATACACACTCAAATAGAGTGAATCTAGCCTTCATCAAACTTTACTAGGCAAATCTATGAAAATTTTCCATGATTCTTCTAATTTTCACCTCTTTCCATAGACTTCACTACAATTCTTATAATATGTTTGCATTAAAATAAGAATTTGTGGATGCTTTTGAGATACCAATTGAAAATTTTGATTCAATGATTTTATATTCCCTTCATTGGTTCAATCCCTCACCATATTATTCAAAATCAAGTTGGGAGTGGCTATGCATTAAAAATATTGGGTTTGTAATATTTAAATGATTTTATATTCCCTTCACTGGTTCAATCCCTCACCATATTATTCAAAATCAAGTTGGGAGTGGCTATGCATTAAAAATATTGGGTTTGTAATATTTAAAGGATAGTTTGACATGGCTCAAGTTATCCTATGGTATACTTGGTTCTGTTTAAGGAGATGTATTTATGAATGCAGGAGCATATGGGTAGGATGTTTTAGATTTTCTCATATCTGTGGATATTATTATGGTTGATATAATATGGAGGTTATTTTAGAGAGTTGAACTCACATCTAGCTACAACAAAAACACTTTTATGGTATGCAACACTTTACAAATATTGTAGTTCCAATGTTTGAGTTAAATATTATTCCATAATCAATACAACACTAGAAAACTTACTACGACAGAACATATACAACTCAACCAATCAACAAATTATGGTTGATAAATTTTGGGAATGGTAGTGGGAGATACCGGGTTTTGAGACTCTCATAGGGAAAAAATTGATACCAAGTACACGTGAAATTGATGGAATTTAGAAAACTGATAATAGTTGGTCTAGGAATCTTTACAATACAAATATCTTATTATTATTATTATTTCATAAAAATAGATATTAGATATGAAAATTCATTTCATATCTAGATTCAAAACTTCAAAAAAATTCTTGAATCAATAAAGCACCTCCCTTATAAAAAATCCATTGTTGATGAAGAAACTAAACTGAGGAATTGGAGTGTTCTTCCTTAGTAATGCATCATGGCTTTCTCCTTACCACAATTTTCTCATCATATCAAAATTTGTTAACTTTTCTCAGATACCATGCTAAGGATTAATATGAGAGAGACAAGACACATAAATTGTAGAAAAGGCTTGATGGCAGTCTCCTACATTGCATTGGTCCTAGGATATGAATCTTTAATACATGAAATTAAACTTCTCTATCATGTATATATAGATATGTATCTAATTTATAACTCATTAGTGGATCATGACAATACCTCATTAATATAAGGATTACAACTCATAATAATATGGTCCCAGACCTTGTGATTATTTAAGGACTCACAATGTAATAATCCTTTATATAAGCCTCTTCGTATGAATGATGTGTGAAAGGATATATGTGCATTAGAGTTCCAAAATATGTAATTTTTGATGTGGTTGGCATTAAAATCATGTTTTTCAACCTGTTTTTTTTTTCTACCCTTCTTGTACTAGATAATCAAATGAAACTGTTGTGAGAACCACATCCACTTGTAGTGTTAAATTATATATAAATTGAGTTTTTACTCCATCTCCCTCTTAGTTGGTGTCCCTTTAGGAACTTGGAACACTACCATGTATAACTCTAGAAACTATTCAAATTTTTATTCTTTTTCTTTAGTACACCCCTTCATAGATTCCTTTTCATTCATTGAATCCTCACCAAAATGATTTTCTCCTAGAAATAATAGAAATTATTTCTGGTTATCATTAATAAAATTCGTATCTTGGTTGACACTTACTAGGGAAATATTAGACTTACATTTATGAATTTTTATGATAAATTATTTCCCATCCTTAATGAGGTGGTATTTGTTGGTTGTCCACATGAAAATTGCATCCCACATGTACATATATGGACTCTAAAAGTTGACTCAGCATCCATAAAGTGGAACTACACTCAATTCTACTGCATTGATAAAATCAACACTCATAGAAAATTGTATTATACATTACGTTGTTATGTTAATTTCCACATCCTTATTTACCCATCCCAATAGATATGGGATAGGATGATCTTAAACCTTCAATCCTTGGTTGTTTAAAAAATCCATTGCTATGAGATTATCCTATGAACCCAAGTCAAATAGAGCATCAATATCAGTCTTTTGAACTTTTATATTAATGTGGGAGAGCTTGGTCATTTAATTGTCTTTGTGAATATGAAGGATACTCATATTCACCTCATTTTACACTAATGAATACAATATTATCATGCACATCATATTTTCTTTTGCAATTAATTTCTCAAATATATGTTGACAATATTTTTTTTCTTCCCATATTTCTTCCAATCTTGGGTTCAACTCTACATGCAATTTCCAATACTTCTCCTTTATGTGACCATCAACATTTTAGTCATTGCAATGATTTCTATGATCCTCACACTGATGGGCATTGAATATTTTATTCATGCCCTTTCCTCCTTTCCACTTCTTCTTCCCTTCCTTGGAAGCTTCCTAGTGTTTTTTCTATTTAAAACCACTTAACTACAGTTTCTTTTGGTCTATGTTGTTTAGGTACTATGCCTGTACAAAGATATCATTTATTATTTTTGGTTTGAATAATATCACCTACTTTCATAGATGTTTGTGTAGAAACCCAAGATACTTGAGTATGATTTAGCTCTTAAGAGATATACCTAACATGATGGCCATATTCTGGAATTTAATGGTGTACTCCTACACAATCATCCCTTGCTTCTACCTTAATTAGTGAAATTGGATCTATTGGTCGTATAGATACTTGATAGAGTAGAATTGAGACTTTATGAGGGTTTCAAAGTCCTCTCACTTGTTTACTAGGGATCACCCACTAACCTGCATTTTTGCATATGGATTTCCTACTAGGTTAATACATAAACCTCTAAATTCAATCAAGGAAATAATATTTTATGTTCCTCATACATATGGTGAACACTAAAGTAAAATTCTAATTTTTGCGACCAACTATTTAATTTTAAAGCATTGATCTCGCCTTAATATTTCTTGATGTACAAATTTACTTTAATCTTGAAGAGATAATATGAATGATTCATGGAACCATTAGGGGAATTTTGAGGTCTAAAATGGGCCTCCTAAGGAAAATAATAAAATAAGAGTTATCAATTTACAAAAAAAAAAATTGAAAATATTTGTTTTTTAATTTTATTTCTCGCTTATATCCTAATAGGTTTACTCATATGTCAAGTTTAGACACACGTTGGACATAAAATTAAATGCACATCTAATGGGTACCCACTTTGCATACTTTTGAGTAGACCTTCATCGAAAAAAATGAAAATACATGAAACCTTTGTATTCAAAACACTTTTTTCATGTACTTTCAATTTTTTTTATGTGGTATACTAAGAAGTATATATGGAACCCATTTTCCTTCTTAGTTCTCTAGTTATAACATAGCCCAATAGCCAACTAGGGATCAATTTTGACTCCTTCAACTCTCAACTAGAGTTATAAATCTCACAATTCTATATATTTTTTCATAGTACCAATTTGGATAGCCCCTTTCCCATGAGTAACGAGGGTTGACATGGCATCCTCTTGAACCATGGTGGTCAAACATGTTAGCTAAAATTGTAAGCCGCATAAATTTTCAATAGAAACTTTGATTGAATTAGTTCTTACATCGTTGGAAAGGTATTTGAGCATTGAATAAAGTCATTGGGTCTTGCAGTTAGGAGAGAATACTTAACTCCAAAAAACATCATTTTATGCCTCAAAATTCTCTAAAATATTTTCATATCCCAATTATATAAACTGGGTCCTACTGATAAAAATTATTTCGTAGGTAGATTCCTGCAATTGTTTCACTCTAAATGCATCAATATGGATGAAAAAAATTATAATGACCCAATATAGATAGAAATTAGAGTTAAAAACTGATAAAATAATTCAAATTAAATATATCTCTATTACTAAGTCATGTCTTGTTTCACCAATCATAGATCTTCCTTCTATTCAAATTTTTAGAACCACCATAATGTTAGTGGAGGGGTGCCAGTACTTGAAAATCAAGAGTATTAATAAGAGATGTTAATGGGTGGAAAAAGCTAGTATTTTCTGGCTTGAATATTTTTCCAAATAGGACACATGGCATAATTCATACCTTCATGATTGACAACAACATTGACAATGGAACTTTTTTCTTAATCATCAAAATTTGAAAAATTAAGTAGATCAGGGTAGAAAATTACCTAAACTCTCTCCACTTATTTAGTTGATTGTTGTTAACTAATGTTAATTTATAGTCACTATGTTAGTGTAAAAGTGATAATAACATAACATGTTGAATGCAAGAAAGAATGAAATCCACATAAATAAATAAATAACAAATTGTTTGTTGTAGTAAAATAAATTAAAAATATTGTACTATAATAATTATAAAAATGCATAAATTAAATAAGAAAGATAGATATTTAACACTGGATATAATTTTTTAACTAATTTTTAATCAAAAAATAATTAGGTTCATGTTTCTTTTTATCTTTCTTAGTGGATATTTATTAGGGATAATTTTATCATGTCTAATAAAATATAATTAATGTTTTCTATTATAAAACTAATTTAGTCTACCTCTTTTTGGACCACGATCACTTAATTGACGTGGTGTGGTTTTCCTTGAATAATAGTGATGAGTCATCCTCCATTAAAAAATAGTAGCTAGTGATGTCTATGCCCAATGACATCTAAGTTATGATAGGTTTTCCAAGTGTATTGAAAGCTAATGTAGCCATATAAATTCAATGATTAGTAAATGTCAATAAAAATCAATCCATAATAAAAATCAAAATAGAGTTCATCATGCATCTCAAGTTGCTAAAAAAACATAAGAATTAACTAGCTTATAGCTTTATTTAAAATAATAGCTATTGTTATCACAAGAAAATTGGACAAGCAAAGATGACATTATTGAATGTCACGCAAAAGGATTTACAGGGCTGAGTATGATCCAAATGGAAAATGGCATCAACCCATGGTATTCATCTATCCATGTTATCCATCCACCCATGCAATTTACCCATGGTATTGTAAATGGCATCGACTCATGGTATTCATCCACCCATGATATTTATTCGCCCATGGTATTGTAAGTGACCCATGGTATGTATCCACCCATGGTATTCATCCACACATGGGATTTACGCATGGTATTGTAAGTGGTATCTACTCATGGTATTGGCCTATGGTATCTACACATGGTATTGTAACTCAGAAAAGGCTATAAATAACAAGCGTCAGTTTGTAAAAGGATAGATTGTCCGCCACAATGTAGCTTCTACAATTATTCTCTGTTTTAATAAAAACAAGTTTCTTTGTGGTTTTATTTGCAGTGTGTGTTCTCTCCTTTTTTTTGGCATTCTAATTTTGCAGATCTTGTCAGATCCATTTCAAATTTGTAGATCTTGGGGGTCTCCCCCCAAGATCTGGATCATTGGTCAGATCCATTTCAATTTTTTTTAGATCTTGGGGGCCTCCCCCGAAGATCCGGATCAGTGGTATCAGATTCAGGTTATGCCTCCATGGGAATGAGGGTTTGAAACATATTTCAGTTTCATTGTTTTGCAGCAATCTTCAGCAAAATCCGTGAATTTTTTTGGGCGGTGAGTTTTCAGATCAGATATGAAAAACTTGGTGAAAAATTTACAAAAAAAAGGACCAAATCTAGATTCTTTGCAAAAAAATACTCAAATTCAAAAAAAAATCGGCCAAATTGGAGTTCGAATGACGAAGATATCGCTGATTCAAAATCAGCAATGTTGAAGCAATTGTTCTGACAACAATTCATGGACGGCGGCTATCCTGTCATTTTTCACAATTTTTAGTGAAACATTTCAGAAGAATGGATATATATCTAATCTCCTCTTGAAGAATCACTCAATTTCAAAAAAAAAAATCAGTCGAATCGGAGTCTGGATGTGGGAGTTATCGTTGATTTAAAATCAACTATTTTTTCAGAAATTTTGTGACGGCGAAACAATTCCAGCGTGAATATGTGGGTCTAGAGTCTCCAAATAGTGGTTTAAAGCAAATAAGAAGATGCAGAATGATCATTCCATTTCCAAAAATAGGTTATAATAAATATTCTGAGTTATATTGACCGAGTTATGCTCATTTTAAATCTGGAGCAGCATTGGGAGCGAGTTCCCTTTGGAGGCGTGCCCTCCCACCCTGCTTTAGTAGGCACCTGCTTCACATTCATCAGTTTGATCATAGCAGCATTCGTCTTGGGTTATTTGGAGACGTGCCCTCCCACCCCAAGCTATGTAGGCACCTGCTACTTCATCAACAATCAACATCACGGTTATGGGTCAATCGCACAAAATATTTTTCATCGAAGTCCATTTGCTAGGACGCACACTGTTAGTCACACAGTTGGTCACAAGCATTACAGGGTATCTCTATCCTCGGATCTTCATTTTTCATGGTTTTTGTTCATCCAAAAACCCACACTTCATCGAAGTCCATTTTCTAGGCCACACACTGTCAATATAACAGTTGGTCACAAGCATTACAGGGTATCTCTATCCTCGGATCTTCATTCATCACAGTTATGGGTTAACTACATAAAACCCTTCTCTTCAGTGGCTCTTCATATTCAACCAAGGCTTCTCAGGAGTGATCTTCATGCAATGGGGACCATTGTTTCTTAAGGAGGAAGGAATGATCTGAATGGAAAATGGCATCAACCCATGGTATTCATCTACCCATGTTATCTATCCACCCATGGTATTGTAAATGGCATCGACTCATGGTATTCATCCACCCATGATATTTATTCGCCCATGGTATTGTAAGTGACCCATGGTATGTATCCACCCATGGTATTCATCCACACATGGTATTGTAAGTGGTATCTACTCATGGTATTGGCCTATGGTATCTACACATGGTATTGTAACGCAACAAAGGCTATAAATAACAAGCCTTAGTTTGTAAAAGGACAGATTGTATGCCACAATGTAGCTTCTACAGTTATTATTTGTTTTAATAAAACAAGTTTCTTTGTGGTTTTATTTGCAGTGTGTGTTCCTTTTTTTTTTTGGCATTCTAATTTTGCAGATCTTGTCAGATCCATTTCAAATTTGTAGATCCTAGGGGTCTCCCCCCAAGATCTGGATCATTGGTCAGATCCATTTCAATTTTTTTTAGATCTTGGGGGCTTCCCCCCAAGATCCGGATCAGAGGAACATTAGAGGATCTGAAAATTTAAAAAAATCCCTAAGGTCCAAACGAAAAATCAAATTGTGCACCATGTACTCAGGCAAAATGTGCCTTTGCACATATTTTTCTTCGATAAGCGCATCTTTGTGCAACTATCCCTTGAAAATTTGCACGGTCCTGAGAGTGGAGAAAGTCACTTTCCGGGACCACAAGGCACACTCTAGGAAATTATCCCACACTTGATGTCGCCCAAGTACAGCTACCTAAGCCACCTTGGGACATCAAGGGCTCATAAAAAGGAATGAAGTGGCGCATAATGGAATCAACCCTCTCTTTTGGGTGACCATCCACCAATGTACCAAGAGAGGGAAGAAGAATTTGAATTCATTTATAAAAGGCCACCAAGAGATGAGAAAATGTCGAGCACATTGTTATGCTGGCCAAAATTTCTTTGAGGCACTCTAGCAGTGTGCAATCCAGAGTAGCAGTATAGAGGGAATGCAGTTGTTAGCCATCCAACAACGTCAATCCTTTCGAGTAGAGAGAGAGACCTTGCACCAAGCAACTAGAAGGTAAAATCATCCTTGCATCGGGTCTTAGAACTCCATAGTTCTAAGGGCCCCTTGGCAAGCGTGTAAACGTAGTATCTTTCTTCCTAACAGCAAGTAATAAGAGGGGACATTGATGCCACCGTTAGTATTATTGTTATGTTTGAATCTTTATGATCTTTCGTGTTTATGTTTAGTTTAGTATTTTTTTCTCTCTACATATGCATACTATATCATCGTTTAGTGTGTTTAATGTTTTACAGCATGTTTAGTAACTTGCTAACTATCTTTTTTATTTGCATGTGACCAAGGCTTAGAGGCAGCAACCACTCCTCCTAAGAAATTGTGGATTGGTACACATGTGCATCAAAACCACAACCACAAGATTGGCGACTCCACTAGCTTTACTATTTTAGTTAATGTGGTTATGCTTGTTGCAGGGACCTTTTCTCTGCTCTAGAGTATTGCTTGGACAACTCCCCTTCTTTTCTTCTCTCCTCATTCACCCCTAGTGAAATTCTGAAGTTCAGAAGCTCTAGAATTATTTTTTGTAGGGAATTCGCATGCATTTCACTCAGACAGATGCACCCTATTGTGCGTGTGCAGCCCTGACCTGTGCGCAAAATTTTGCGCATGTGTGAAACATTTGCGCGCGGAAACTAGGGATAGAAAATCTCTGTTATTTTCCTCAATTTTCCATTTGTAAAGTGGTTGGCAGCCCAGAGAAAAAATGCCAGCACTGTGTGAAGTTTCCCATGACTATTAGGAACTTTCTTTTGGCTACGTTTGAGTATTGCTAGTTGCTAGTTTTAAATTTCAAAGTTTATCTTCACAAAAAACCACATAGTTTAAGTAGGGGGAAATTTACTTGTAATCTGAAATAACTTGTTTTTGTGAAAATAGACACCAAGAACACATATATAATTAGCTAGAGTAAGTGGCTCTAATCCACATATTCTTAGCTAGTTTTCGTTTTTCCTAGTTAAGTCATTAATTTTAGTTTAATTTTTGGCACTAGGAGTTGGGACTAGGAATTAATCATCTTAAGAGAAGAAAGTAATCTCTGCTACCTTTGCACCTTTTGGTGACTCTAGGCAAGCATATGAAAGCTCTCTTCTGATAATTTTCCTTCTCACTTTAGTTGATCACTTAGATTAACTAGGAAAAGTTGTAAGCGACCCAATATCCGCACATGATTTTCTTATAGCAAGGAAAAATCAAACATAGATTAATAGGGGAGGTGTAAAGGATCACTACATATCCACATCTTAAGACTATGCAATTGTTGACTTTTTTCTCACACTTCCACACCATAAGTGAGGTAAATAATCTTTAAAAATAACCTAACTGAACTCACTAAGTTTCCCCACAGGGGCCACATAAAAAGTTGTAGTTTAGGTTAGGACCATGGGGGTAGGAATCCAATAAGCTGCCATGGTCAGTTTACATATTGAGACATAGAAGTTGACTAATTAGGGAGCTTTAAAATCCATTTATCCACCCATGCAAAAGAAAACCTGAGCACCATAGAGATCCGATTCAAAGGGAGTTAAGCTTAGGCCCAGTGCATGTGGTATTATTTGGGGCTATCTGACCCATATAATGCTCAGTACTGGTAGCTAATTTACCAAGAAGCTCAATACTCGAACGCTCACGTGTGATGATAGTACTTAGTGGCCAAATCTAGGGCATGCTTCCCTATAGGTGACGATGCAGGCATCACTAGATCCTCTACACATTACCTTGGTTGATCTTTGCCTGCTAGAAGGTGTCACGAGTTCTTTCAGGATGTTAGCCCCAGTACCCATCAGAAGATGTCCTCGCAAGGAAAAGTTACAATTGAGAGTGTGAGGACATTTTAGGTCGCTAGGATTTTCAGTATCGCGCACAAAAAACAACCAAAACCTCTTTTTGATTGATTGATCACATATAAATAATTTAAAGGAAAATTAACTTTTGTTTTCACTTTGTTTTATGTATGTGGTCACCATTTTTTCTTTGATACTACACCTCTTATAGAACTGAAGATATTTTTTGAAAACATACCTATTCGACACCATAACAGACCCAACAGGAACTCGTCGATCTAGATGTCTTTTGGAACTCCCCCCATTACCAGGAGGGGTTCCATGTCTTTCACCATTTAGGCATCAAAGACGAAATACTGCCACCCTTATTGTTTCATCCTTTATCGGGGCATATTTAGTTGGGAACCCTCAAGGGTCACCCAATGCCACACCAGTGGAAACTGCCATAGGTTCACCACATACCACTCCTCCCATAACCCTTAGGGGGAAGAGGAGCACTATCCATTCGGGAAGCCAAGTGAACACGCAGTTGGGTATGTCATAGACAAACCCATATCTAACAAGAACACCATGTCCTCATAGTATGTAATGTATCTCAACTTGAAGTCACCACGGTTATTAGAATCGTTGAACTTACCTGATCTAATCAAGTTAACAAACAACCCTATTGAACACAACCCAACATGGCCCCCCATGCCCACGAAGCTCCCTTTGGACATTCCAAAGTTTGAAGGGAAGCAAGTGGAATATCTAGGAAATCACATAATGACTTTCCACCTGTGGTGTTCATCGAACAAAATCATTGACGATATTTTTAGACTGAAACTATTTTACCACACACTAACCGGACCAACTGTGAAATGGTATGTGGAGAAAACTTCTACTACACATGGAACCTTTAGCGCCCTCCCTAGTGCGTTCCTCACATATTTTCAATTACCCATCCACCATGATTCCAGGATGGAATTTTTGACACATATAAGATAGACACTAGCCATCCATATCTCGGATCACTCTATGAATGAATGTGACATCGTAGTTTGTTCAAAGAAAAACTCGACAATCGAGTTCTACTGGACCTCTTCCTGAAAACTCTCACTGCAGAGATTTCAAAAGATGTAGCAACCCAAAAACATACATCCGAAGAGGATGCCATCAGTAAAGACCAATAGATCGATCTGATTTATACACAACCGAGATACATTTATAACATCTTTCCTAACACCACGCACCTGTAAAATTATAAAGAAATTCCAGGCGCGTCGAATTCTGTAGATAGTTTGATTGGGTCACTGACCCGAAATCACCTATGCAGCATTAGTCAATACCCCAGTTACGCATATGATACTAACTAGAACATCCCACAACCTGGCTACCAAATTCATCATGTAACTTTGAAAAATATGACTAATAGGGCGTAGTCGTACCACCATCAGCAAGGAGGTCCATATCCTCCCACTCAAGGGACCCAATATGCAGCTAGAAATGTTGACGGAAGACCTCTCCCCCAACAACCATTCACAAACTAGGGATAAGGACCACAATATTCCTAGTCCCCAGCATAAAACCCACCCATGCAGAATAATGCACAAGTGAGCTTTGTTGAACCTTCCCAAGCACAATTGTGCTAATCATATAATCAAGAGATCCTAGCTATCCTCCTAACGTGGCAAGGAAAAAATCAAAAAACAAACCAAAGGGAAATCCTGGATAGGGGGGAAACAATAAAATACGCCCTCTGCTATCTCAGGCTAGAGGCAACTCCAACTGAAATCAAAACCAAGAGCCAAATAACTCCCAAGGGTAGAAAAAGAGTGTGAATCTTCATAGTAACCACTCTTGCGCAATCTATGGTGAATATGGCCATTACACTCACCACTGTCCCGATATCCCTGAGCTGAAGACAACTGTAATGCAAGAGCCTTTCCCCCGTCAAGGGACAGTTAGCACCCAACAACAACAAACAACTCCCAAAGATTTCAGAAAAAACAACCATGAAATCTACATGACTGGTGAAGAAATGTTTTTTCAGACACGGAACCAAAATTATGATACCCCACCAGACACCAATTTGTCAAGGGATAGCACGAGTGCTCCAACAACACCGTTGTCTATATTGAAGATTCCTATTGAAATTTTTCCAAATATGGCTAAGGGACCAACTAGGTGGGCAGGAAACCATTCCAAAGTAGCCCATAACTATACCATTTTGGACGATTTAGCCCAATCTCCTGCCACCATGTCAGCTTTGAAGGTATTACAATCATGCCAAAATTAAAGAAAAGCCTTTCTTTCTGTGTTAGGTGCCATTGACCCTACCAATTCACGCCTAATGTATTTTGATTTCGACAAAGCCACCCCCAGGCTTCCTTTGATGGTCACCTTCTAGATACCTGTGTCAGTCCAAAACATCACCATTCACCATTGTATCATTGAAGAGGGTGCATCCACATACACCATGTTAAAAAATGTCTGGCAGAGGTTAAGTTATCCTAAACTAAAGCCATCATACATCACACTCAGAGCATATGATGGGCACCCATATACTCCCATCGGTCTCTACCAAAATATCCTGGTCTGCTTAGCCAGAAAGACAATATTTATAGACATTGAAGTCTTAGATGCTAAACTGGATTACAATATACTCCCTAGGTGGAGTTATGTGTATGCCATGTTAGCCATAGCCTCCTCCATCTTCTGAAAAATGATATTCCCCCATGAGGATCACATCATTACCGTTGACCAATTGGCATACCACAACAAGAGATCCCTAAAAAATACTGATGTCGTCCTATCTTATGTAGACACATTTGCAAAGACACTTACATGGTACCAAGAATATGGCCCTGACCAGTTCAAACCGTCATCTATCCTCAGGTCATTTCTAGGAGATCCCCTTTTTATACCAGAATCATCATCTGATATCACAGAGGCTTTGGTCTGCATGATGTCTACATCAAGCACCGAAGCCAGCCAAGAGATAGAGACAAGTAATAACAACACTAAGACCTCAGCCACGACAACCTCTATAGCCTACGCCACCTCCCAAAATCCATTTCTCTTCCACCCATTTGGTTTTGTGTCACAACAGGTCTTGGCCACAGTGGTCTTACCAAACTTATCATTCACAATTCAAGTTTGGTAACTAGTCCCACCTACCACAACGAGAGTCACACACATCACCTCTACAGGTTTAATCCCCCTTAGTCTAGAGGAGGCCTCGTCTATTAAGGAGAGTAACACAAACATGCCTTCGAAGGAAATTCCCATCGTAAAACTGATGGTTATGAACAAGAACACAAGTATAAAGGGGAAGAAGGTATAAAATCCCACCATGCAATGTGAATTACAACCTTCCTCCATATGAAACATAGTAGGCCACCCTACCCACATCTCCCCAGATCTGGACGAGTTAAAACCACTCCTTAGCTCTATGGTAGATATCACAACAACAAGTTCCCATAAAAAGGAACCAGCCACCAAAAATCAAGGCAAGTCATTGCGTACCAATCACACATGCACTATGTGTGGCCATTATGGGCACCACACCCATCATTGCCCAGAAATTCCATGATATAGGGACACCTTACATGCCATCGAGCAATACTATCAAGAGGATCCCTCCATCTAGTCAACTGGAGATGAAATTCATGTCATTTTATACCTACAGGAGGAACGATAGTCACCAGAAAGACTCCCAGCCATCTCCCCTCTCCCTATCAAGCACTGTGCACTTTGTAACAAATGCGATCATTTCATCATTGAATTTCCAGCCTTAGAATCTTTTCAGCGATGGTATCTTGTCCATGTAGTATACTGTGCTGACCTTCTAGCCACCCATTATTCATGTCAGATATGTGGTGGTAATCACGCATTATGCCATTATCGCTACATCCCTCGATTCTATGTATTGCTAACTAGTTTATGCACGGCCATAGTACGCTTCTCCCTAGAAGATGACTCTAATACAGAATCCATAGATAGCTCGATGACGTAAGAGGATGTGAGGAGTAGATCCATCCTCTTCCCGATAGTTGAAAAGTGGCTAGTCGAGGAACCCTTTGTCACCTCCAAATGCCCTCCACGGAGAAGACCAACATGTGCGTTATGTAACACATGCAATCATGTGGTTTCCACATGCGCCAACCTAGAAGCAATACGCCGCTGGTACCGGATCACATTGCCAAACGAACATGACAAGAACCCCATGTAAGGCTATTTTTCCTAGTGTGTGAGAGCAACCACCATGAGCAGCGCTGTATGTATATCCCACAAGTGCGCCCTCTAAATGACATGATAGATATATTAGAGACGAAACATTAAGATCTCATCAATCTAGAGCCCAAAATCCCTAATGAAAGGCAGATCATGCATAGGCAGTCTACTCCATACCCATTTGTTACACAGTAATTTGTCACCGTCCCTGCAATCCCCCATCCCACACATTGGAGGGCCTTTTCCATGACCTGTGAGTAGTGACATGAACTGAAACCACTTTCATGGCATCCCCTTTGACAAGGAAAATAATTCCTATGAAGACAGTTTCCTGTGAAAAACCCTAAAAATAGACCTTTTGGCCTTGGCGCGACCAGCCAGTTCAGCCCTCGCGCCAATGGGGGAAATCCACCAAAGAGGGTGCACCAAATGGTGCTCTGTCCCAGTGTATTACTCGCACCAAGCTTAATAAGGATTTTTTTTTAAAAATAAATGGCAAAAGTTTGATTCCAACCAAATCCTGAATGAGTCTCGAAAATAAGTTGGGAGGTTTGGCTCTAGATCTCCATGTAGGGGAAGTGGTTTTCCACCTATCATGGAATCTTCCTTAAGGATAGGACCAATCCCACCATTGTAGGGATCCCAACTCCCCTTCCATCATCTATATAAGCTTACCATTTTCCCTTTGCAAGCTAGTCTTAATGGTCATAGTACTAAGAGCTGAATTTGTAGCAAGGAGACTATCGCTAGACAGCCTTTGAGAGCCAAGCCAAGGAGAGAGAGCTTTGTCCCATTTCCAACAAGCTTCATTGAGACGTGCTCTACTGTCAACCCCGCCGAAGGAAGATCTAACGTCAGAGCTTAAGGTTGTATCGTTCCTTTGTTTTATTAATGATAAGCGACTTTTATTATGGTTTTACTTGTGTATCTTTATCTTTGATGCAATGAATTACATATTCTTTGACTGATGTATAGTTACAAGATTTATATTCTATGTTGTGTATCATCGTGTTTCTTCGCATGTGTGAAAGTGTTCAGATGTGCTAAGCGGAAGGGTTGTGATATGCTAAAGAAGAGGACGGGAAGCGTCATCCCTCTTTCGATGACCATCGCGTAGGACCTAAGGTAGGTAACTTATCATTTCTTGTCATTTTGTAACTAGAGACCTGCATCTTAGCATGACTTGATTGTTGCTAGACCCGATCTGGGCTACTAGGGATCACCTCTGTCTGCAGAGGGGATTTACCTCTCCAACAAACTGGCGACTCAACTATAATTAAAGGCATCGATTCTCCAAAAGAGGTCACCTGTTCACGCGAAGGGATGATCCAAGGGTCGTCTGACCTAGAGATCATGTTAACTTGAATGGTGTGTGATGGTGGTGAGGGAAAAATATCCATGAGGACGGGGTCCTTGAAAAGACCGGGTCCTACATTGTCGGGGGGATTGGGGATCTGACCCACGTAAGGTATGTTGTTCTCGAAGGATGAGGTGAAGAAAGACAACTGATCAACAGTGATAATTTTTCCCTCATGAGGAAACTTCAGAAGCCAGAAGAGGGTGGACGGAATGCATAGCATGGCGTGAGTCCAACTACGACCAAGAAGAAGATTGTAGTTGAGCTTAGCGTCAACCACTTCTACTTCTAAGTTGACTATCTTACCTTATAATGTGATCGATAAACTCTCGAGAACACCCAGGGGTTTTGATTCCTGACCAGCAAATGCCTCTAGGGCATTGGGAGATGAAGTAAGAGCTAGAGAGACAATGGCCTTCTAGCAGGCAGATGACATAACACAGGTGGAAGCACCTTCGTCCACAACGGCTCTGTGGATGTTGAGGTCGTTGATCCCGACTTGTATAATGAGAGAGATTTGATGCGGAAGTCAGGGGACAAAATTTTCTAGGTCGAAGGTGAGAAGACTAGAATCGGCAGGTTCAATACCACCGATTGCAGACAACAGAGATTTCCGTTGCGATGGGAAACTTTGAAGAAATTCCAACGCAGACACTGCAGAAGATGCCTGTGCCAAATCCTCAACAATACTATAGTGCTGAGCAGCACGGGCATTTGGATTGTAGGAATATTTTCATAGAACACCCTTAGAAGGTGGCCTCACAACAGGTTCAGCGTTGGGCTTCTCAATTTCTAAAGGACCAGAGACAGGTAGGGGAGTTGGGCCATCAACGACTTCCTTCCCAGCTGCCTGGCATGATCGAGCATAATCCTTTGAGCGAGTGGCAATCGAAATAGGTGCAGCACCATTCATCATAAAAACTTGGGACCCAAATGGTGTAGATGGTGAAGGCTACTCAACCATCTGGGTCTGCTGAGATGGGAATGGTTCTTTGAGAACTGTTGGAGTCCATTTGGAGCCTTTCAGAAGTTGACTAACTTCATATTATCGGGGAAAATATTCGGTATAATGGTCTCCTTCACAGATAAGGTAGGGGTACTTTGGTTTATGTTGGGAACCATCGTTAGCACGAGGTTTAGAAGACTCTGGTTTCGAGGCATCAGGTTTGGATTTTCATTTACCCTTCTTCTTCCCTTTGGAGGCCTTTTCCGCAGGATTGGCCTGAACGACGTTGACCTCCGCAGTCTTACCAGAATTTTGAGGGGTGGGAAGAGCAGAATTATTGAAAGAATTCGACTTTTTCTTCCAATTAGAGGACTTCTAAGAATTCTGAGAAAAAGAACAAATAACACCGTTCACCGATGGGGTAGTTGGTGCTTTAGAGGTCCCTGGCCACGGGGTGTCAGTCAAGATATCATATAGCATGCCAGACTGAGAGTATACCAAATCAAGGTACTAGGCATGAGCGATGGCTTGTTCTTTGGTCACACATGCCCCCATAGCAATATCTTGAGCGATCTTGTTAACGAAGGAGGTTGTGAACCAATGAGTTAGTAGCTGATCACGTATGTCAAACTTGATCAGTCTACGATGACGTTGCCACTCATGAATATGATCAGATATGTGGGTGGCTTTAATGTGCTTGAGAGAAGTCAGGAGATGTGTCTCGGCTTCATAACAAACCAATAACTGCAAATGTGTCAGAAAAGCCATAGCTAACGTATTGAAGTCTTGGAAGATACCGCGGGGTAATTCTATATACCACTTAGCGGCAGCACCAGTAAGAGTGCACTGAAAAATACGCAGATGAATTGAATCATCCACCTAAGAGTTTGAAGAACACCACAGATGGTAGGTCATGAAATGAGCTTGGGGGTCCTCTCCAACTTTACCTTCAAATTTAGGACAGTCACCAGGCACCTTGGTTGGAATAGGAGGCTAATAAGGATTGTGAAGAATCAGATCATTGGTCAACTTAGATACGTTCGGTAATTCCAACATAGCAAGGAAAGGCAACTGAGGATTGAAAGGCATACCAGGCCCTTGATAAGGACCTGTACTTGTACTCCACCCTGGTTGAGCATAACTTTGCCCCCATTGGTTCTGTCCTATAGGATTCTGACCATAGGGGTTATAAGCCGTATAATTAGGTTGATACGGTTGCTGATAACCAGTGTAAGGGGGTTGATAACCGGGGTACTGACCCTGATTATATGTAGGCCCCGTTTGAGCAGTATATGGATTTGACTGCTGAGTATAGGTATAGCCTGGTTGTTGAAGATAATAATTAGAACCTTGGGGCGGGTTGTAAACTGGTCGAGACTGACCTTGCAGGTAATAACCGCCTTGGGCTTGAGCAGGCTGTTGGTAAGTGGGGCCCTGCTGAGCCTGATAAGTCAGGCGCATAGGCAGATTTGGTTGTGGCATGGAATAAATTGACTGTTGAGCAGGGTTAACTGGATTTGCATGTTGGCCTGGTTGAACAGGTTAACCTGGCTGAGCGGGATGCCCTGGTTGAACAGGTTGACCCAGGTGAACAGGTTTTCCTAGTTGAATAGGTTGACCTGGCTTATGAAGGACACCAGGCTTCCCCGAATGAGCCGGTTGTCCTGGTGGCGAAATAGGGCCAGGCTATGCCTGATAACCATGTTGGCCTGCGGCAGGACCATAAGATGGTCCTAGCTATGCAACATTCAGACCGATGGGAAACTGAGGTTTCAGAGGTTGCACCATAGGTTGAGAGGGTTTGATTTTCCCCCTAGGACCGTACAATGGTCCCAGTTGATACCCTGGTTAACCTGTGGATCCTTGAGGTTGCCCTGGTTGGACCACAGAGTGAGGCTGTAAAGGTTGACCTTAAGGGTTGTAGGATGACCCTTGCGGACCATACAACAACCCTTGCTGGCTCGAAGATTGGCCCTGTAAGATTTTTCCTTGCAGGTCATATAGATAACCAGGCTGGCTCGAAAGTTGGCCCTGGAAGGGTTTTCCTTGCGGGTTGGAAGGTTACCCTGCCTGGGAAGATAGAAAACCTTGAACATATTGATCAGCCTCTGGAGCAGGAAAACGTAAAGGGTTTCCCTGCTCATCATACTGATATGAAAAAATGTAAATAGGGGTACCATCCACTCCATAATGGGAAAATAAGGATGGTTGGGATCTTGGGAGGACTGGCCAACTACAGAGTTCGACGTCTATAAAGACAACCGATACTCCTCAGGAGAGATGTTCTCTGGAATAGTAGATGCTATGTAAATGTCTTCGGGAAGTGACGCAGTCCTGATGGAATGAGTAGTAATAGCGGGTGTAGATGCGACTATGCATATGGTAGGCCGAATAGGCACTGATGTGACCTGCGGGGATGATGTGAGAGGTTTCCTTGGGGACATCCCTAACGAAGGAATAATGGGCCTTGTGGATGGAGTCGATACTCCCATGGAAGCCACAGTGGTCACTATCTGACTTAAGGATCTATATCCTACTAGAAGCGAAGGACTGGGTGAATACATGATAGAAGACTTGGGGTTGTTTTCTGGGAAAAGCTGGTAATCTTCACCAGATGTAGGAATTTCCTCTCTAGGAGAAGGACTAGGTGAGAAAATATCTAACCATGCCACAAGATATTACAAAAGATGGCGAGGACTAGGAGGTATTACAGCAGCTAAAAAAGGTGAACCTGATGTAAGAGGAGGGAAATATTCCCCTACTCCAAATCCAAACCAAGCATTGGATAAGGGCCAATTAAACTCAACTGGTCCTCCAAAGGGAAGCTCAGATAGAATCGGTCCCCCATCGGGAAACTCGGAGACAATAGGTTGCTGAGGTTCAGCAGAGGACTGAGAGAACTCTGACGAATCGTCTGTGTAAGGACTACCAGTAGACGAAACTAAAGGTTCTGCCACTGTGATAGTAACGAAAAGAGGAAGAGATCAAAACAAAAGCACACAGGCTAAAACCAAGGCAAATAATCAAATGGCCAACAAAAAATCTCTAAAAGGGTGTGTAATTGTAGGTGATTAATTTTACCAAATTGAAACTCGAAAATTTTACTGTTTCATGTTTTAAGAGTTGAGAAACGAGTAAAAGGTGACTCTATCTCTTTCAATTTGGAAACAAGCGTGAAAGGACAAGCGCTTGATGATCCTTTCAAATTTAATGAGTCATAAAAGATCGAAATGACTACTCTAGAACTCTAGGCAAGAGGGTGTACCAGATATCCGTGAACTGCAATATACACCTTGGTTCAAAAATGAAAGAGAAATCAACCAAGGACTTGACGTACGTGCAGGAAATCTCCCCGAATGCTGTGTCTGGTGTATCACGGGTATAAGGCGGCAGACTCAGCTTCCTACGGATAAAGGATAGAAACCTAGTGGGGTCTCCCTTTATATACGCGACAGTACGGCGAGCACAAGTCCTTACCAGTGCTATCTAAAGAAAAGAGGCGAACGACAGCTACTAGATTTAACGACGCCATAACACGTGACTAGCCTAGACCTCTAGATATTTCGTTAATGTTTCAATGCTGCCTTAAGGTAAATTGAATAAATTTTAGAGTTGATCTTCAATTATGTTTCAATTTCAGGCCCTACCGAATTTTATGTCTCAAAAACCTCTAAATGCACACTACATGCCACTACAAATCACTTTGTTTGATGAATAGCTAACTATGGGAAGGTTGAGAGCTTTCCAAACAATAACAAAATGATCACAAAACAACCACTAGTGTCTCTAATGCACGCTAATGAAACTAAAAGCTTTTTCTTTAGAGTTATATAACACTAATAACGCAGAAAAGTTTTCAATTTACACTAACTAATGAAAAGCAAAAGACTTGTTTTTATATTTTCAATGTTTAAGAGCAAGATGCACTAAACGAAATGAAAACTAATGAAGAGAACAATTTGAGAAATGATATCAAAAGAGTAAATAAAAGCAAGTTCACTCAATACAAAATCAGACCTCAAACTGACGGAGAAATCCTTCAAATAAAAGAGGGATCGCAACAAAAACTCATACAAACCATGTGATCTAGGCTTGAAATGAGACAAAAGTGAAACTTGAATGAGAAAAAGATAAATCACTCAAATCATGCAATGATACAATAAAAACCAACCACATGAGTTCAAGGAAGCAAAAACAAAGTCGACTGATCAAACAAAAACCAAAAACTCCCATGGGAGGCTCAACACACCATAGCACCTCGATGTCCTAGGGCTAGAATGTAAAACCGATAGTAGAGGGAAAAAAACCATAGGATGGAGGTTAAAATTAGTCAATCAAAACTTTAGGGCACTCAGGCAGTCAGAAAAATGACACCAAAACCATAAATCAAGCTCAAAAGGCTTAGAAACAAGAAAACCCTAGCACCACACAGGATTGGCGCGACTGTTTGGCTGCATCTAGCACGAGAACAGGATTGGTGCGAATGTATGGCTGCATCTAGTGCCAAAACAGGATTTGCGCGGGGGCATAACCAACAACAAGCACCAGTTGGCGTGACTGTCAGGTCAAAAAATGCACCAATCGAGTTTAATAAAGAAAAAAATAAAAGAGAGAAAACAGGGGGAAGATCAGGTATGGTGGAGACAAACAAGATGTATATTCTCAATCCCCTTGGCTCGGCGATTCAGATTCACCTGATCCTTTAAGAGAAGTCTTCCCCTCTAATGAATTATTTTTGAAATGCTGTCTCTTGAAGATCTGCCATGGAGCGATGGCCATCATCGTTCCTAGTTCATGCCCGACTTGGGGGCAATGTTTGATTGTCTAGAGCGCTTCACATCTCAGGTTCCCACTCCACCTCTTCAAACACCGATATTGACGCATGAGGTCCTTTCAGAGGGAAATCTGAGTAACATTACGAAAACCATGCCTATCGACATCTCCATCAAATTGGGAATAGTCGAGAACATTCATGTCGGAGTTACCTATTCTCCCGAAGAGATTCAGGTATACACCAACCTTTTTCACGAATTCAGAGATGTTTTTGCATGGTCCTATGAAGAGATGCCTGGGATTGATCCCAGTATAGTCGTGCATGAGATTCCCACCTAGCTAGGTGCGAAACCCATGCATTAGTGTCTATGCCCAGTGCATCCCCGAAAAGTTGCAGCTATAAAGGCAGAAGTTGAAAAACTTCTTAACGCGGGATTCATATATCCTATTCCCCTCACAGAATGGGTTTCTAATATTTTCCATATAGATAAGAAGTAGGGCACTATCTAGGTCTGTGTTGACTACCGAGAAATTAATTGATCCTATCCTAAGGACAATTACCCCACTCCCTTTATAGACAAAATCATCGATGAATGTGTAGGGAGTGAGATTTATTCCCTTATGGACAGTTTCTCGGGCTACAATGAAATTAATATTTTACCCGCTAATCAACATAAGAATACCTTTATTTGTCCGTGGGATACTTTCGCTTACAAAAATCTCCCATTCGGCTTGAAAAACGCTGGGGCCACCTTCCAGCGTGCTATGTCCTATGATTTCCATGACATACGTCATATCGTTCAGTCGTATCTGGATGATTTTCCGGCCCATTCAGCTCGGCATGAGGACCATCCTGAACACCTCCGCCAAATTTTTCTCCATTGCAGATGTTACAATATTAGGCTCAAACCTCACAAGTGCATCTTCGGCATAGATTCTGGTCGTCTTTTGGGATTCATCATCTCCAAAGACGAAATTCACCTTGACCCCCTCAAGGTCGAGGCCATTGTTAACCTCCCATCCCCATCCTCGTTACATCAACTGCAGAGTCTACAGGGGAAAGACCACTTCTTACGACGCTTTATTATGAACTACATGGAAGTGGCCAAGGGGTTTACGTGAATTTTGAAACAGGACGTTCCCTTCCACTGGGACGAGATTTCTCAGCAATCCTTTGATAAACTCAAAACGTTGCTTGTCAACGCTCCGTTAATACGTCCTCCCAGATATCATTGCGATTTTACCCTTTATTTAGCCACTGTGTTTAACACGATAGCTATGGTTCTAGTACAGGATGACAACGATGGAAATGAACATGTAGTTTACTATCTATCTCAGAATATCCTCGACACGGAAACACGATATGCCCACGTCGAGAAGTTGGCGCTCTCTGCGGTTCAAGCCGTTCAGCGGTTTCGCCATTACATCCTGTTGCGTACAGTAACCATGGTTTCTGACTGTAACCCCATGACATACATCTTGTCTCGAAAATTGCTGGGGGGGAAGTACTCCAAATGGATTGTCATCCTTCAGGACTTCGATTTGGAGTTCACCACTACTAAATTTATGAAATCATTGGTTTTTTCTGATCTTATTTTCTCTCTCCCGACAGACTCTGTTCCATCCCAATCCGAGGATCATATCCCAGATGAAACACTCTTTCTTATCAGCACTCGTGATCCATGGTATGGTGACATTATCGTGTATCTTCAAACATCCACGTTCCGGTCTGAGTTGACAAAAGATGCTCGACGTCATATTCGGCATTAATCTCAACCCTACCGCATTGTCAGAGATACCTTGTATCGAGTCGGAGTTGATTCCGTGCTCTGCCGGTGCTTGACCCTAGAAGAAGATGAGAGAGTCCTGAATGACTATCACAGTGGCGCCTGTGGTGGTCACATGTTTGGATATGCTACTGTCCAGCAGATTCTGCATGCAGGTTACTTCTGGTCGTCTATATTCAAAGACTGTATAGTTGCAGTTTGAAAATGTGACGCGTGCCAGGTTTTTCAGTGCAAGATGCATGCGCCACTCCTACCCTTGCATCCTTTCATTACCGTAGGCCCTTTTGCTAAATGGGGCATATATTTTATGACATGTAACCCTCACTTGGCCGGGGGGCATGCTTATATAATCGTTGCTGTGGACTACTTCACTAAGTGGGCCGAAGAAATGCCTACATTAGATGTCGACAGTAAGATAGCCGCTCAATTAATTTTCAACAATGTTATTATGCATTTCGGAGTCCCTCAGGCCATTGTCACCGATCATGGAACTCATTTTCGAGATTACATGATGGCAGAGCTGACATCAAATTTGGGCTTGTGTCATGATAGCTCAATGCCATACTACCCCCAGGCGAATGGCTAGGTTGAGGCCATGAACAAAGTATTGGTCACGATGCTTCAACGAACGATTGGTATCCACAAATCCAACTGGAATCTCCAATTATTCTCATCTCTCTAGGATTATCAAACATCAGTAAAGAGCATGACCAGATTCACACCATTCCAGTTGGTGTATGGTGTAGAAGCGACTCTCCCAGTTGAATGTGGAATTCCCTTTCTGAAGTTAGATGTGGAATTATTGCCCAACACTTCTCTGGAGGAAGAACGTCTCCTATATCTGGAATGACTAGATGAAACCCGCCGCTTGTATGTCTTGGTTATTGAGGAAAAAAAAAAGTGGGTTAAAGCCCATTTTGATTAATTGGTTTCTCCACGTTCTTTCATTGAAGCGGACCTTGTCCTCCTATATGACCAAACACATGATTAAATTGGAGCGGGAAAATTCTAGCCCATGTGGCATGGGCCCTATATCGTCAAGAGAGTATTCAAAAACAGGGCCTATGAGCTAATTGACTATGAAGATATTCCTCTGGCGCAACCTAGGAATGGGATGTACCTCAAAAAGTACTACACTTGAATTATTCTTGTGTGGTGTGTGTACATAAGTGAGTGATTTCATTTTTTTGCATGTGTGGTGTGGTGTGCTTTGTAAGCATCTTTATGATGATTGGGTCTTCTTGATTGTGCAGATGTCTATTACTCCTTTCGTCGGTTTCATGGATGGTGCCTCCTGCAGTACCAGGAATCTATCCTCGGAAGCCTGGGTAATCTACAATCCTGCTGGTGAGTTAGTCAATTTGCAAGGTGTTTGTCTAGGGCCTACCACAAATAATGTCATGGAGTATTGTTCCTTTTTGGAATTATTAAATGAGGCTGTTAACCTCGATATTCGTGCATTACTTGTATATCTGGAATCACAGCTTGTACTGTTACAACTCAATGGTCATTATTCAGTTAGAAACCCATCCATTTTACGACTGTATCTACGTATTCATTTACTAGAAAGAAATTTTGATTACATTACATATCAACACATACCCAGACACATGAATGTGTTAATAGATGCAGTAGCTAATATGGTTTTAGATATCCATTTACAAAACTTGTAAAAACATCATCATATGTAAAAAGATCCATCCAGAAATATATATATATATATATATATATATATATATATATATATATGTCGAATGGTTTGCAGTTTCTGTACATCACATAAAATAAAAAAATATACATGTCTATTTTAATAATAGCCGGAGACAACATGTCTCTCAAAAATGTGTAAATGAAAAGCCCTAGATGACTAATCAGCATGGTGCTCATGGTAGCATGTCACTGCCCGCACCAGTCACCTCAGTAAACAATGAGGGTGACTAGGCACCCCCGCAGTGTGCCTCTGATAAGCCAATGGAACATCTCCTAGCTGAGCATAATCTGGGACCCCCCGGGTGAATCCCTCCAAATTTTGGACTATATCACTCCCCTCGCCACCCTCAGCTTGAGGATCATGTGCAAGAGGGGTCCTCCGTGCGATGGGCGACATCCCTGCAGGCCTCTCTGGGCCAACGTCTACGTACACATATAATTTTTGTTAGAATATGCATGTATATCCAAAAAAATCATAAATACATAAAATCAAAAAGAGTCTTACCCAGCTCCTCATCCCAGTCATCCCCCTCCGAGAATGGAAGATCTGGGTCTCCCATGAAGTCTGTATCGGCATAGGGCCAGTCCTCAATGACAATCAGCTGTCACTGAAGCCATACAAAGAACTCAGACCTCCATGAAATCTGCTGGCCCCCTCCTGATCTGGGCATGAGTGCTGCCCATTGAGCCATCTGTGGCTCTCTCAACGGTGGATCGGCGACTATACCCCCTGGCCCTGGAATATTGGTAACCGTTCGAGGATGAACGATACAAAGATATATCCATACCCAAAATGCTTTAGTTTGGCCTTCTTACCCTTCGTCAATTGCCGTTTGATGTTCATTGTTACAGCAGTGGCCCAATCGAATAGTGTCGGGTTCATTCATTCTGATGCTAAAAGGAGCTCTGTTTTAGTAGCCTCATGCGGTGCCTATGACCCCGCAACCCACGTAATGGTATGGAGCACCACCCTGAGTGCTATATTGGGAACCATGTGGATATTAACCTTCCCACTGCCTAATCCTATTCGTGCCCCTGGGCACACTCTTTCCATCACCATTGCCATTTTCTCACCAAATGGCCTAGTACCTGTCAAGATCGGAACTGGACCTCTGCGAGACAATCTAGTTATGAAATAGACGTCGAATACTTCGAGTTCCAACACTTGGCGTCGAAGCCTGAACTTTTCTTTTTTCTTGTCCCAAATGCTGATCAAATACTACAGTAACTCAGGTTGTGCCCTCAAACATGGTGTTAAGAAGAATTTTTTTAGACTGCAGTTTTGAAGAGCATTTATGCATGCTTCGTTCTCCATGGAAATTTCATCTTCTTCACTATGCTCCCTTTCTTTCCACTTGATCACCATTGTGTCCGTGTATCTGCACCAAAATGGTCATAAACACCTCATTAGATCTCTTGAGCACTTAGAAATCCAGCTAATTGGTTCAATTTTTGTAAATATTGAGCAGAATTTTAGGTTGCACCATTGGCACGACTATTTTGCTAACAGTCGCACCAACTGGCGCGACCCCTTTGCAAAAAGGAGCCAATTGGCGTGGGTCCGTGCCCGATACCCCCCGATCTAGTACGTCATTTCAATTCTCGTTCGTTCCAAGTAAGGAGAGTGCTTATTACTTGGAACAAACGAGAATTGAAATGACGTACTAGATCGACCACAATAGCCGCCACAATTTTTCACAAGAAAAACTCATTGTTGCTCTCACAAGAGGTAAAAAGTAAAAGTGAATATGTTTTTACTATTTTTGGCATATTTATAAATTTTCAAAGTCAAATTAGGTTTTGAAGGTCATTTCTCCAATATTTTATTATATTTTGTCGAAAAATGGGTTTTACGCCCATTTTCATGTGCAGCAATAGGTTTTCAGACAGCTTGGACGACGATACGAGTTGTATTTTATACTTTTTCTAACTCGGTAAAAACATGAAAAAGTCACTACTGGAGTCATCTTTCAGCTCTTTTATGACTCTCTAAACATGAAAATATTAACGAGTCGCTTGTCGTTTTGATCTCGTTAAATTGGTTGCGAAATGACATCTACCCAGTATACGTTTACCCCTTTTTCGGGCTAGGATAGATTATTTACGAAAAAGGAACACCCTAGCATATCGCGACTAGGAGGTTTTCTCAGACATAGTTTTCTACCTTTTCGGATTAGAGAAACTATTTATGAAAAGGGACTGTTGGAGTTTACTTTTCTGTTGTCTTTTCAAACTCTCTAAACATGAAAAGACGCTGAGTTCTTCCTTTTTCAGACTTGTTAAAACTTGATGACATCAGATTCTGTCGTAATGACGATACTCAAGTTGCTCCTTCCTAGGGCTCGTTAAATGTACTAGGTTGGATTTGTCCGAAGGATGAACTTATATCACAAGCATATGCTATCCCCTTCAAGCTTGTTTTAAAAAATAATTGGGGTACTCGCCAGAAATGGTGGGGGAAAAATGAAACCAGTATCATCGTCCTTTCGGTAGTATGTCACTGTTGAACATGGCACTTGTCTACATTTGTGTCAGGTTGGGGAGATCTCATCTCGTTCTCTGCTTGCCTCCATGGGTTTGGGTAATCCCTTTTGACCACTCATCTACTCTTTGCCTCGTTGTCATGACCTCAGATCTTTTGATGTCAAATACTACCGAATCCATTGTCATGCCACCGGTATGTTCAAGAGAAGTTGACCTCTGCAATTTCAACCCTCCTCTGATTCTCTACTGATCTTGATTCAAAAACATTATCTTCCTCTATCTCGTGTCAATGATGTGGGAAACGCTATGGCCCACCTTCGATTAAGGTCATTTCAAGTTGAATTCAGCTCATTATCCAGGAAGCTAATCTAGAGACTCCCTTCCAATACCTTGGAGCCTGCATGCCTCAATGGCAGGTTCTTCGCATTCGATGTGGGGTTTTCATCATTGGCCTCTGATCGAATGATTCTATGAGTGTTCGACGCCAGCTCACTGTTCACATTCCGTGGATTGTACCTATAGTAACTTGAGGGCCATTATCATTATTGGTGGTACCTCTCGCGTTTGTTAACGTCTTTCATCGTTGGCTGGTAATCAGGAGATGTTCTTGCATGTTCAACTTTAGCTCACACATTCACAAGCTAGGACTTGTACTTTGTTTGGGTCAAGATGGAGTGCAAGACCCTGGATTTTGTCTGATGGAATCCAGGCTGTGGATTTTTTGGATTATCATGATTGGTTACATGACTCATTGATTGGATGGCTGCGACCATACTTGAGTCTATTTACTGATCCTTTCTGGATGGCTGTGTCCATGCCTTGGATCTTATTATTGTATACTCTATTATGGATGGTTGCGCCCATACCACATATCATGTATTTGAGATATCATTTGTACTTGTCTACATAGGTTTTTCGACAATAGTGTTTTCACTTGGGCACATTCCTGTAAAGAATTTCACCCCTCTCTCTCTCTTGGGCCTCATGCTTTAGGGGGCATCTGTTACACATTAATTTTTCACCGTCCTTGCAATCCCCTGTCCCACACATTGGAGGGCCTTTTCCGTGACCTGTGAGTAGTGACATGACCTGAAAACACTTTCATGGCATCACCCTTGACAAGGAAAATTATTCCTATGAAGACAGTTTCCTGTGAAAAACCCTAAAAATAGACCTTTTTGCCTTGGCGCGATCAGCCAGTTCATCCCTCGTGCCAATTTGGGAAATTCACCAAAGAGGGCGCGCCAACTAGTGCTCTGTCCCAGTGTATTACTCGCACCAAGCTTAATAAGGAATGTTTTTTAAAAATAAATGGTGAAAGTTTGATTCCAACCAACTCCTAAATGACTCTCTAAAATAAGTTGGGAGGTTTGGCTCCAGATCTCCATGTAGGGGAAGTGGTTTTCCACCTATCATGGAATCTTCCTTAAGGATAGGGCCAATCCCACCATTTTAGGGATCCCAACTCCCCTTCCACCATCTATATAAGCTTGCCATTTACACTTTGCAAGCTAGCCTTAATGGTCATAGTACTAAGAGCTAAATTTGTAGCAAGGAGACTATCTCCAGACAACCTTTGAGATCCAAGCCGAAGAGAGAGAGCTTTGTCCCATTTTCGATGAGCTTCATTGACATGTGCTCCACTATCGACCCTGCCAAAGGAAGATCCAGCATCAGAGCTTAAGTTTGTATCGTTCCTTTGTTTTATTAATGATAAGCGACTTTGATTATGGTTTTATTTGTGTATCTTTATCTTTGATGCAATTAATTACATCTTCTCTGACTGATGTATAGTTACAAGATTTAGATTCTATGATGTGTATCATCATGTTTCTTCACATGTGTGCAGGTGTTCGGACGCGCTAATCAGAAGGATTGTGATCTGCTAAAGTAGAGGACGGGAAGCGTCATCCTTCTTTCGACAACCATCACGTAGGACATGAGGTAGGCAACTTGTAATTTCTTGTCATTTTGTAACTAGAGACCTACGTCTTAGTGTGACTTGATTGTTGCTAGACCTGATCTGGGCTACCAGGGATCGCCCCTATCCATAGAGGTGATTTACCTCTCCAACACCATTCCAACATATTGGGTGAGTTAAGAAGATGCTCCAACCAAGCACGACCCATGTTCAGCGTAGGACAACATGTGGGCTATGCGACAAAATTGGCCACCAGGTCAATCAGTGTAAATATCTGAAGCACCTTGCAAACAGTTTTCGCATAGTCTCTTCCCTCCCATAAAGACATTTCTCTAACCAAGAGAAGATCACGCACTGCTATTGCCATATTTTCTCACACTTTAATCATACAATAGAATGTGATCATCTCCCAAAGCTTAGAGTGGTAAGAGCAGTGTTAAGTCTACACTACCCAAGGGAGCTAGACACCCAAGCCAAAAAATCGTAAATGATAGTAGAGGACCATCTCCCCTACGTCTGATCCCTTATGAGCGTCCACTTCTAGGACGAAGAGTAGTGTTGGTTCCCACACAATCTACTCAGTTGGAACAGTGGTACCATGCACCATTTTCACTGACCATAACCACAAACTGGAGGCATGCCCGTTAATGGAAACATTCAAGAACCTCTATACCAGGCACAACTTCCAACACACGGAAAGTGCCCAACCTAAAGAGGAATCTAGCCTTGCACTCATGCAAGCTCCCATGATGAAAATTACTACCCCACCAAATGTCGATAACATGATACACCATATACGATTCATATCATCATGTATCGGAACCATGACTCAGGTTGTCTGCTCATCTGTCGTAGGTGTCGAGTCAGCTGCAACTACAAGGGTAGCTTTACCAACGACAGTGCAAACCCAATCCATATGCACCTTGTCGACCGCATCTAGTTCCACTACATCGACAATGGAATCCTTTTCGTATCTGTTGACCAGCTCCATTAGGACTGAAACTCTTCCTCATGGCCTTACACAGAATCAATCCCCCTTAGTATCCTTATTTCATTAAGATGAGGAGATCCTCGAGGCCATGACAGAGCTAGATTATCCATGGGATGCAATGCATCACTGTTAATTTTTTCTCCCTAGAAAAATGTTTAGTCCTGACAATATTGGAGAACAAGAGATTTACATGATTGAATCAGAAAATTTCCTCCCATCAGGAAAGGTCAATTGGTTCAAGAATCCCATTTTGGTGCCTGATGCGTTCGAGGAAGGAAAGATGTCAAACATTTCACCTACCATCAAGGTGAATATATCTCAAAATCCTAGAAAGGGCGAAGAAATATCACTAGGGGAAACTTGTTCACCAGATGATAGGACCTCTTATACCCAATTGCTAAAGGAGTATCGAGATATCTTCGCATGGGACTACTTAGAGATGCATGGGCTTAGTCCCACTATCATACAGAACCATATTGACACCTGGCCTAATGTACCACCAATATGCTAGAAACATCGTCAACTGCACCCATCCAAGGCAGAAGCAGTAAAACGAGAAATTGACAAGCTTCACAAAGATGGGTTTATCTACCCCATCATGCACACATCTTGGTTTTCCAACCCTGTTCCCATCATGAAAAAATAGGGCACCATATGCATTTGCACTAATTTTCACAATTTGAACAAAGCATGTCCCAAGGAAAATTACCCTACCCCATTAATCGACCAAGTCATTGATTCTTGTGCAGGTCGCGAGGCCCTCTCCTTCATGGATGACTTCTCTGGGTACAATCGAATTCAAATCCGCTACACTGACTGATACAAAACTACATTCACTACCCGCTTGGGCACATTCGCATACAAGGTAATGCTATTTGGCCTAAATAACATTGGGGCCACCTTCTATAGGGCCATGAATTATATCTTTCATGACTGGCACACCTTATCCTCACCTACTTGGAAGACCTCACCGTCTGATCCAAGAAGCGTTGAGTTCACCTCGAGGATCCGCGACTGATATCCCAATGATCATGGTAGTACAACCTATTCTTAAAGCTCCTCAGGTGCATATTTTGTGTCATAGGAGGAATAATTTTAAGTTTTATAATGTCCTACCAAGGAATTCGAGTGGACCCCCTCATGGTCCAAGCCATCAAATAGGTACCTCAACCTCAAACCCTTAGGCAACTACAAAGCTTGTAGGGGAAGGCAAATTTTCAAAGATGTTTCGTCCTAGATTATGCCACTTGCGCTGAAGGATTCCTATGCCTCCTTTGCTAGGATATCCCATTCAAATTGGATGACCAAGCTCAACAAGAATTTTGTGCACTAAAAGACACATTGTCTTCAACACTGTTGATCAGTCCCCTAGATTATAACAAAGACTACATCCTGTATCTATCAATATCCGAGACCTATTTGTTCGGAGTATTGATCCTGGAGGGCCCATATGGGAAGGAGATCATAATCTATTATGTTAGAAAAACCTTATCAGGCCCTATATTAAGATATGAGCTTGGAGAAAAGAATGCCCTAACGCTAATTCATGTAGTCTAAAAACTTTGCCACTACATCAGCTTAAAGACCACAACGGTCATCGCAGATATTAATCCCATCAAATATCTACTCACGCGTCATTTAATGAACCACAAATATGCCCCCTGGATAGTCATTATACAAGAATATGACTTACAATTTCGCTTCCCCAAGAGTAAAAAGGCGCGAGTCTTAGCAGAGTTCATTATGGACCTCCCAATTCATACCAAAGGATCACTAGTCAACGATTCGCTACCATACGAACATCTCTTCCTTGTACCAACCGAAAACCCTTGGTATGGATATATCCTTATCTTTTTATGAACCCAAAATTTCAGACCCCCCCTTACTCATGATGAATGTCAGCACATTCACCACTAGGCCCCCCAATACCTCCTTATGGGAGATGTCTTATATTGATGAGGCATTGAAACCATTTTATGACATTGCCTTACTCAAGATCAAGCGGAACAAGCCCTTAATGACTGCCACAATGGAGCTTGCGGTGGCCACCTCTTCGGAATGGCTACCACCCAAAAATTCCTACGGGTAGGATATTCCTAGCCCACTTTATTTCGCTACTGCATTTCAACAGTCAAGAGGTGAGACCGATGCCAACACTTCACTCACAAGGCAAGAGCACCTCCTGCTCCCATGCACCCTGTCATCATCGTTGGTCCCTTTTGTAAATGGGGGATCAACTTCATTACTTTAAACGCTGCATTGTGAGGAAATCAAAATTACATTATTGTAGCTGTCGATTATCTCACCAAGTCTATACGGGCTATGCCGACATATGACAACACCGCAGTAACCACTGCACAATTTCTATTTAACCATGTCATTGCCCAGTGAGGTGTACCCAAAGAGTTAGTCTCTGACCATGGGAAACACTTTGGAAAATGAATTTTTTCAAGAGATATCTCACCATCTCAGATTCACACATGAATTGGCATCACCGTACTACGGAAAATATAATGGACAGGTAGAAGCTGCGAACAAAGTCCTTAAAACAATGTTACAGTGTATGTTGACTAACCACAAAACAAACTTGCACCACATGATTTTCTCCGCCTTGTGGACATATCACACAATAGTGAAAACATGAACAGGGGTCACACCTTTCCACTTGGTGTACGGGGTCGAAGCCATGATTCCCATAGAACATGAGATCCCAAATTTACATGCCACCATCGAAATTCTCGATGACACCTATCCTGTAGAGAAATGCTTGGTAAAACTAGAGTTCATTGACAAAAGTAAATGACATTCGTTGCAACACAACGAGGCCCACAAGAAGCAGGTGAAAGCATCATTCGATCATAACATCAACCCTCATTCATTTACCGAGGGAGAGTTAGTCCTCTGCTACGATTTCACAAAAGAAGCCCTAGGGCTAGGAAAGTTTGAAACCTTGTGGAAAGGATCCTACATTATAAAACATTGTCTCCTAAAGGGGGCATACATCTTGACAGAGCCAAACGGAACATGCCTCAACGACCCCGTGAACAGTATTTACCTCAAGAAATTATACCCATAAGGGACAAGAGGGCTCAGCCCTAGAGTCAACATACATGAACCAAAACCTTAATTTTTGATCAAATACTTGTCACAAAAAATTCTCTAGTGTCACAAATGTATTTTCAACCTACCATTACTTTGGCTTCGCTAATGGAGCATCAAGATTGTCTCAAAGTTTAGCTGTAGCTACCTGGGTCATCTATTACCCTAACTAATCGCCATTCTTCACTAACAATGTATGCATCAGTTCAGCGACAAAAAATCAGGTAGAATATGAAGTTGTAATTGAAATTATGTGTGACACCTTCAATAAGGGTATCCACCATTTGTATATCTACCTCGATTCCTAGTTAGTGGTGTCACAGTTAATCCAAGAGTTTGACTCTTGATGTACGGAATTCACATCTGTTTAGAAAATACTTGTGTGCAAAATAATTAAGCCATCAATTTGATCACATTACATTCACAAATGTGCCAAGAAATCAAAACCAAACAACAAATCACATAGACAACCATATCCTAAACTGTAATTCATCTCAGATAAATCGTCATACATAAAAAATATAGATACCCATTTGCACAACACATAATCTATATACACATATCAATAAGGGACACACAATATAGAGCCGAAAAAAATATCTCTCTCTCATATATATATATATATATATATATATATATATATATTTCAAAAAATGTATGTCTGAGTACAAAAAATAGATCGTGTCTCTGACCCATAAGTCATCCAAAAAATACACATATACAAGTTGAAAAAAATAAGGGAAGCACTCTCATAGTGAGTGCTTTCTCTGTGTACAACAAGCTTCTAGGGCTGTGCTCCTCCGGGTAGGGCACCTAGACCCATGACTGCTCCCGTTACTAGCACTGGATCCACTGTCAAATCTGAGATCACCACCCGACGCAAAGTTGGTTGATAGCCCCTCTCCTGGGCCATCAGTGTCTCTAACCACGCATCATCGAGGTCATCCAAAAACCCTCGGGTAGGCATCCCTTGGATCAAGCGGTCCACTCGACCCCATGCATCCTCCATAACATGAGTCATGAACTCTAGAGCAGCCATCTGCTCTGTCACCTCTACAATGCGAGCCTCTGCCGCCTCGGCGTGAGCGGTCATTTCAGCGCACTCGACAGTAGCTGAGCTTATACCCTCCCCTGAGGGGCCAACCTCCCTACTAGGTGCTCCACCCTGAGGCTACGTTGATCCCCTCCCTATTCCCTAGCTATGAGTGGAGCACCTTGTGGCCTCCGGATCGAAACGTGTCCCACCAACCAAGCCACAAGATGCCCTACCTTGCCAACATCAGTAAGAGTAATAAAGCTATGTCAGTGTCATCATAATACACATATAGAGAATAAAACATAAAAAAATACCTACTAGCTCCATGCATATCCCACAGGAAGACCCATGTTTGGGTCTCCATGGAAGTCCATCCCCCGCATAAGGGAAAGGCAGGAACATCTGAGGATTGGCCTCAAACCAAGCCTCTGTAGTGGCATTCTAGTAATGCCCCACCCGACCTCCCCCACCTCGAGGAATCATGGGGGCCCACCTCCTCAGTAGGTATGACCACTGTAGGCCTCAAAAACACCACTCTCTCATACATTATGCTACATAAGATGTTATCATATGTAAAAAAATTAGATCCATCACGGACCTTTGAGAGCTGAACCAACATCTCGTCATAGCAGTGATGGGAAAAATAGAAAAAGTGTCCTGCCCTCAGCTAGTGCAGAACACGGATCTGCAGGCCCCGTCAATCACACAATGCCATACCAGAGCACACCACTTGAACAAGTCAGTCACTAAGTCTATCTAAATACACCCCTCTGTGAGAGGGTCCCTACCACAATGGTTCACTCAGAATTGCTGAAGATCCACTTTCTCAGGGGGAAGCGGATAAGGAAGTGCCTTGCCCTAAGGTAGTAGTCCAGTCACAAAGTATATATCTGTCTCAGGATGGATAGCCACATCACACCCCCGCAACACCATAACCTTGCACTTCTTGTTCCAACATTGGATCAGGTGGTGCAATAAATGATCCTGTGATCAAAAGAGGTCATTCTCTAAGAACTTGAGAAGACCCCGCCTTGCTAGCTGCTAGTGTGCATTGGCATCACTTTCAAATGCGACCTAGAGGTCAGGCCATTCCCTCACCCTCCACAACATACTATCATAAAAAAAACACACATCAATGACATTAAAAGCACTAAAAAGTAAAAAATTTCCCCAAAAAATATTTCAAAAAAAATCTCTTTGGATTTTTACGCGCTTTTTTCTCAGACATCATCATAAAATGTGCACTTCTTTCTCTCATAGACATGAAAATTTCACACAAAAAGCCATGAAATGCATGATAATTTCGCGCAAAACCCTTAGTTCTGCGTGAAAACTACACACCTCTTCCTTGATTACTCACGCAGTCAAGGTAAAAATTTTCTTGCGTTCCGTATAGGCCCAATTTGTATGGACCATCGCCTAGGCATACTGAAAAAATTAAAATACAAGATGTCATGAGGCCTACCTGGCTCAAGAATCATGAGTCTTGAGTACTCAAGCTAACCGCAATGGAAAGAACAGCTCTGCAAAAGCCTTTGACCTCTCAAAACCTCAAGCATTGAAATGAGCTAAAATGAGCCACACTGGCCTATATGTCACCCTTTTTAGATTATTTGGAGGACCATAACGACAGCTCAGAGGGCCCAATTTTAGAACCAAAAGAAACACAGTGATTAGCACCTCATAAAGACGAAAGGAGGCTCCACACATTCACACCTCCGAAAAAATAATTTTTTAGTGCTAACTGGTATGCCCTCACTCATCTTATTTTCATTCAACACATGTTTTTTAACAATATTTGAATTAGGAAGATGCTTTCACTTGGGGTAATTTTGTTGCAGGTATTGCACAAACCATCCACCATCCCATATACTTAAGGTTCCAGAGTAGGTATCATTCTACCCTTAGCATGATAAAGTCCCAAAAATACTCTGCATATCTTGACATCATTTCTCCACAAGAAATTAACAATATGTTCCAAGCACCCGACCATGTTTATCATCTCCCCACCTTGCACATGATAAACATCCTTGTTGGTTGGTAGAGCCTCCCCTCCACGATTTCCATCACTCAAAGTAGACCATACATCAAAAAAATCACAACGCCATGGCCATACCACTTCAGTCCCAGAAGCACTTCATGCTCATTCATCCACCATGCATCAAGTCAAGTTTTACCATATCGAAATAAAACACCTTTCCCGGACTACTAGGTTTTCCAAGAAGATAGAAAGCGCAACACCATGCCTCACGTTTGGCCTACCATACCCGCATCAACATAGCCCATGTGTGATATTTTCCATCTACTTCATCAACCCCACATAAGAGACCAACCAATGGGGTCCCCACCCTTAGTTAAAATACTCTCCTCACACCACTAGTGAGTGAGCACTTTCACGTTTAGGGGTACCCACCTCTATGTTTTGTACAATCCACTCCCATTGTTTCATTTTTTTTGGTAAGTGTACAAAGACTGCAAATGGTGAACAAAGTCCCCCACTCATCCATCCATTTTTCCTCCCATGGCAGTAGTCCCTAGTCACCCCTAGTCGGAGTATCACACCTTTCACGCATAAGCCACCATGACATTCATAACCAGCATATACCCACCTTGGACGTCCTACCGACTCCAGGGATTTCCACATCAGAAATAGTCATGATGGTCGCCAAGCAGTTTTTTTATACTCTGACCTTGGGCCACTGAATCCCTATCATCAGTTTTCAGTCACTCCTCGCCATCATGCCTATGTTAAACCTATCAAGTCCGAGACCCTGGTCCCTTGCATCAGTAATTCTCTCGTTCGGTTGAGTCTTCCTTTTTGTTGACTTCAACTTCCATTCTCAAAAATTGAAGCGGTACCTTGGATGGCCCCTCACCACAATAGGGGCATCCTCAGGTGGCACTGTGGGAATCATCATTGCCCACAAATTTCATCGATCCGCCTGACATTCGATTACAACGCAAGCTTTCATGTCAAGATGGTATTGTACTTTACAACCATTGTACTCTAATCAAATTCGTCAAAGACCCGTGCCATTATAAGAATCTATTTCAAAAATGCTTACACGGGAAGATCCCAGTCATGCACCCATGCATACAATGAAAATTTATATTCCATACCAAGATTACGCATGTGGGCACCACATTCCACCTATTGTCAAAGAAAAAACACCCCCGAGGGTGTCAAAAATCATCATCATCAACCAAATCAACATATCACTACCATACTAGTGACAAAGACAGAATCTTTATCTGTCAGATATATTTTCTTAGCTAGCCAAAGCATCACGAGCATGGGACATTCCCGCCTCGTAGAAAAATTGTATTTATTGTATAATACTATTTCTTGCAGGGTTACCATGGGACATGGTCACTCTTCAACCCGCTATAAGGCATTTAAAACTTTTAGCTATTTGTAGGTCTCTCTCTCTCTCCACACAGTACACAGAAAAGAAAATATAATGCGTTTTGGCTATACAATTCTTCCTAGACCTCGCCCATTAGGGGGAAAATGTTATCACTGGAAAATCGGACAAGCAAATATGACATTGTTAAATGTTAGGCAGAAGGATTTACAGGGCTGAGGAACATTAGAGGATCTGAAAATTTTAAAAATCCCTAAGGTCCAGAGGAAAAATCAAATTGCACACCAAGTACGCACGCAAAATGCACCTTTGCGCACATTTTTCTTCGATACGAATGCCTTTCTGTGGCTTTTCCTAGAAAAGCCGTGCGGTCCTAGGAGTGGCAGAAGTCACTTTTTGGGACCACAATGCACACTTGAGGAAATTATCCCACACTTGAGGTTGGCGAAGGACAGTCGCCTAAGCCACTTTGGTACCTCAAGGGAGCACACAAAGGAATCAAGTGACACACAATGAAATCAACCCTCTCTCTTGGGTCACCATCCACCAATGTACCAAGATATGGAAGGAGAATTTGAATTCATCTATGAAAGGCCACCAAGAGATGAAAAAAGGGAGAGCACATTGTTATGCTAGCAAAAATTTCTTTGAGGCAATCCAATAGTGTGCAATCCAGAGTAGAAGTAGAGAGGGGATTCAATTGTTGGCCATCCAACAACTTCAATCCTTTGGAGTAGAGCGAGAGACCTTGCACCAAGCAACTAGAAGGTAAAAATGTCCTTGCATCGGGTCTTAGAACTCCATAGTTCTAAGGGCCCCTTGGCAAATGTGTAAGCATAGAATCTTTGTTTCTAACATCAAGCAATAAGAGGGGACATTGATGCCACCGTTAGTACTATTGTTATGTTTGACTCTTTATGGTATTTCATGTTTATGTTTAATTTAGTCTTGTTTTCTCTCGACATATGCATACTATATCATGATTTAGTGTGTTTAATGTTTTATAGCATGTTCACTAACTTGCTAACTCTTTTGTTTATCTCCCTGTGACCAAGGCTTAGAGGCATCAACCACTCCTCCTAAGAAATTTTGGATTGGTACACATGTGTGCCAAAACCACAACCTCAACTATTATTAATGATAAAAAAATTAATATATAAGTTGAAAATATATACATTTAAAAAAACATATAACAAAACTTTTAACCGTGGAATTCATCCCATTTTATCATGGAAATTCTCAATTTAGACTGTGGCTATCAATACCACATGCCCAAAAAATCACAAATCATTTCATATCACGATATATATATATATATGGAAACTATTTTCGAAATAAATTATTTTCTTTGATTTAAGTATATTACTAACAATATTCTATAATATTGTATGGAGTTTAAATCCATACTATCCACATAATTATTATTATTGGTAATTTTGTAGGATGACGGTGTGGTGAGATGATTGTATCACTAAGATGTTATCCCCTCCACCCGGTTTCAAATCCCATAGGCGGACACCATGTCCCATCATAGTAAGGCTCGAAGGATAGGTGATCTAAATGGTAATATTAGTTTTGTTGTGCTAAGATCCAATTCAGAATATAAAGAAAGTGCTTGAGTATTGAGGTTAATTTCAAGTTTAGTATCAATTTTTATGTGAGTTTCATGAGAAAATTAACATAAATAAAACATTGAACAACAACATATATCAGACATGAACATCACCATAAACATTTGCAAAACATCACATGATGAAGGAATTCACCCCATATCATCTACTTCTCCTTGGTCCAACTTCTAATGGCTTGGCCTTCTTCCATTAAGCTCCAAAGTGTGATTACATGCTTTTACAATACTCAAACAACGCTTAAACCTATCCCATCAGCTCGAAAATGCCGAAAAATTCCCGTCTAGCTTCTTTCTAGATCAAATTTGGCCAAAACTGGAGAAGTTATGATCTGCCCAAGTTTCTCCACTAACCGCTCCACAATTTCCTTGAGGGCCAATATCATCCTACAAATTTTCTCTTTTTCCATGCTAATAGGGTGACAAATTCCTTGTTCTCCGGGTGAAATTTTCACCTCATTAAAATTCCCTCTATGGTCTATGGCGGAATATTTTTTTTTAATTAAAATTAGTCCACGGTTCCACTAACCGTCAACATGTGGGCCACCAATGTCACTGAAAATTAGCATATATTGTGCAGAGGATCGAGACTAGCCTCCCACCCGAGGTCCCACCAGTGGTGGTCACCGAGGATGGGACTAGACCCAACCCCCTCCCCCATATCTTCGACAGATTAACAATGAAAAAAATCCACAATGATTATAAGTTAAGACATGAGCTGTGGTGCAGTGGTAAACATTGGTGCTTGTTGCATAGCGGTTGGTAGTTTGACTCCTTAGGGCTCTGCTTAACCATTACCAAAATTTTGCGGCCCATGTGTTGCCACGTGGTGGCCCCTGGTTGGGCCACCTGTTAGCACGTGGTTAGAAAAAAATGAACCAATCAAAAACTGCCACAAAGAACCTGTAATACTGTGCCACATGGAACTCCGAGATTCACCGAAGGAAAAAAATGATTGACCAATCAACCTTCCAGGTAGGCATGCCCAGTCAGCTGGACAGATTCCTAGCTGGGTTGTCCGTAATTTATTTTTTAAATTTGCGTGATTGACAAAGTGGACATAATGTGTTTCTAGGAGCATATGTTGTCGATTTTCTGTGAAACGAGTTGTCCCTAATTCACAATGATGAGATCTACGCGGTCGTTTATGTTCCACACCATTTCGACAACTTCGATTTTTGAGCATAATTTTGAGCACCCGATCACGCCTCCCCACTGGAAGATTTTGGACACCAAAAGCTATTTCATTACTGAATATGTGGATGAGGGTACAATTCCCTTTCCCTTCTAGTCTCAATCCAATAGAATTTTCCAAAAGTCAACAATTTGAGCTTTTCATGAAATATGATATTTTTCCTTGATTTTGTTGACCGTGTCTTGCTGTTGTAGACACCAACATACTACGATTTCCAAGATTTTGCAGAAAAACAAGCTATCCTTGAAGAAAAAAACTTGTTCCCACCTTGTTCATTAATCAAAGGAAACTTGAATAACTTGGAAAATTTCTCACCTCTAACCTTGTCGATATGGCAATTTTTAGCTTGTCTTGCCTTGCTCTTTTCAAAATGATATTTCGCTATTTTTTTGTACCATTTGGAGTCGCTCAATGAAATTCTTGGGTTTGTCCATGTCGCCATTATGACACAACAAATTATGATGCAAATGGTAAACAAATTCCACTACTTGGTTTACTTGACTAAAGCATGAACGTACATCTTGAAAGTATGCATATTGTTGAACATAACTTTCATGTAAAAAAAATGATGTTTGAGTACAATAGTTACACAAATAACATGCCTAGAAGGAATATCAACAAAATTGTCGCTTATAACTCCCTTATACCTTTTTTCCAAATGGAATTATTGATGAACACCCATAAAATGAAAGTGCTTTTATCGCTGCAACTTAATTATTGTACCATTAACATTTTTTGAATGAAATAAAATGGCATAGTCACTTGCATCAACTTGAAATTCAAATGACCTTTTCAAGTTTAAAAGAGAAAATAAAAGCTGAAATGATATTTTTCTTTGAAGCATCACATGCCTCTTGTTGTTCCGCCCCCCCTTGAAGAAATTTTTCACACATGTCAATGCATGCCAAGGAGCTACAATAGAAGAAATATTAACAAAAGTTTTCCTCCAACATTGGGTTGCTCCAAAAAAATCTCTTATCGAGATGAGCATCTTGGGAATTGACCAATCCACAATGGTGTCAAACTTGGAGACGTATACCTTCAACTCATCTCCTCCAACATTACAACCCCATTACATAAAAGAAGTTTTACCCAACTCATACTTTGACATCTTCAAAAAAAATTCCCATGGCTTACAACAACAAGTATTTTTTTCTCTTATACATGACATGTTAATAATGAAAATTTCTAAAAATGAAAATGTCATAAAAGTCGACCATAACATCTAGAAATGGCTCTAATTCATCATTCTTCATATGCATGAAAGTAGTAGGAGTATGAAAAATACCATAAAAAATAATAAGCCATTCAAGAAAATCCCATTTGATGTTAAATTTCATCTTCCACATACCTCCTTCAACAACTCTTCTTTGATGAAAGCCACTCCTTTTGTACCTCACAATAAAATTATTTCCATTCTTCTTGGGAACCAACCATAGGTGCACTACATGGCGGAATATATGGCCGACTTATTCCATTGTTCAACAACATTTCACTTTGCTTTGGTATTTATTCACTTTGCATTTTTGACATCCAATGTATGCCAACATCACAAAGAGAACCTTCTTTCTGCAAAATATTTACCAAGGATAAAATCCAAAAATTATTTGGCAAATAACCCAAACAATCTTCACATGTTAAATACTTGTGTAAATGAATGCTTGACACATTTTTGACATACTTAATGTGTTGCAACTAATCATCCAAAAGTTTATGATGCTTACTAAAATGTACAAAAATAGAAATTCATTTTACAATATGGAATAAATTTGATTTGCAAATTCCCATACAAAATGACTCATCATCAAGCTAAAATAGCATAACAATGCCAAAGAGTCACTGTTGCATATAAGTGATTTATTCACAAACATCACTTTTTCAAAATGCTCAACTGTGGGGATATGCAACAAGTACTTTAAAAATATTTATGGTATTCAACTAGAAAAGTAGTTTGTCCATTTCTTGCATGACTTGATTTACCTTGTTAGGATAAAGTTGTGGATGCAATTTCCAACACTTCTTGAATCAATTCCCACTAATATTGAAATGATTAAAAAAGCTTTTGTGAGTCTCTATTGGCATAAATATCTTTAAAATTGGATGTGAATTTCCCTTCTTGGTCTTAATTCTAATTGAAATGTTCATCTTCTAGACTAATTATTTCCTTTTGTGGCATTTAGCTACACAATGGTTAGGTGCATGACATAAAGTGCACGAAAAAATATTACACAACATGTTATTCAAATCAAAATGTTTTGTCATCATAAAAATACTTTGAATAATCAAGATGCTTATACCTCTCATGGTTGTACTTTGGCTTATGATTTTTACATGAGGAAATTGAATGGCGAGATAAAATTTTCTTAGTCTCTTCTTCAACTTGCTCATCTCTCTTTGGAGATGTTTTGAACTTCATCTCCTCCTTTTACTTTAGAAACCAAGCTCGTACCAATTCCAAATGAAAATCCCAACATTTTTCTTCCTCATGTCCTCTCTTATGAAAAAAAGAACAACATACCCAAGAGCTATTGTTGTAAGACCATTCTTCCTTTTTGACATAGCCCAAGCCTTCATATCTAGGTGTCTCCTTTGCCTCAATTGGATGGATAATGCCCCAATTATTCAGTCCAAGGCCTCCTCCCTTGAAACCCATCTTGGACAAGATATTTGTTCCTATGCCTTTTCTATGCTTTTCAAAGGCCACAAAAGAGCTTAAATCAACATTTTCATGTAAATAAACTGCATATAAATGCTTACCATTTTCCTGATCTTTCGAGTGAGGGACAAAGATTATCTTAAACTATTTATTGATTCTTGAGGTGTCCTCTTGGACTCTTGGTCTTTCTTATTTTTTCTCTTTGGATTTTGGTGCTGATAGAACATCATCCTCATCATCATGTGAAAAAAAGGTGCAAACTTGGCCATCTTCCTTCTCTAAGGAACTTTCTGCACTAGCCTCTTATATAAGAGTTTTTGTGGAAAAGGATGATAATGGTGGAGGATATGGTGGTTTATCACCATTTTCATTACCTCCTCCTCCTCGAGAACACTCTCCTCTTGGAGGTCTGGAGCTTTCACCCTACAGTCTGGTGTTCCTCTCTTCATTGAGGACTTTCACCATTTTTTCCACGTAAAAGAAAGCCTTCCTAAAATCCTTCACATCCTATGACATACTTGTAGGCTCTGCTCCATGTGACATGCTTACTAAAGCCTCAAGTACAACATGAGTTGAAACTTGTGGTGGAGATTGTGGCTTCTCTACCCTACTTATCCTTGCTCCAATTTTAGAACTTGTTCGAAAAAATTTCCTTCTCCTCTCTTGAGCTTCAACTTTGTAGGAATTTAGACACTTGAAAAACAAATTAATTCTCCTTGCACAAGAAAGCCTAGTGCTCTTATACCAACTTGATCTGAATGGGAATATTAGTTTTGCTATGCTAAGATCCAATTTAGAATATAAAGAAAGTGTTTGATGATTGAGGTTAATTGCAAGTTTAATATGATTTTTTATGTGTTTTTATGTGAATTTCATGAGCAAATTAACACAAACAAAACACTGAACAACAATATCTAATAGAAATGAGCATAACCATAAAAAATCACACAACAACACATGATGAAGGAGTTCACCCCACTTAGGCTACGTCTCCTTGGTCCAACTTCCAATGGCTTGGCCCTCTTCTATTATTCTCCAAATTGTGATTACATGTGTTTACAATACCCAAAAATTTATGAAAAATGTTCCATCAGCTCCAGAATGCCCAAGAATTCTTGTCTAGCCTCTTTCTACAATGAATTTTTCCAAACACTTGAGAAGTTATGATCTGCCCATGTTTCTACACTAATCCCTCAAAATTTTCTCTACAAGCGGCATAAGCCTACAAATTCACTCTTTTTCGATGCTAACTTAGTGACAAATTCCTTGTTTTCCAAGTGAAATTTTCACCTCATTAAAATGCACTCTACGGGCTATGGTGGAGAACTATTTTTTAATTTAAGGTCATCGATGATTCCGCTAACCATTGGCATGTGGCCACCCCATGTCATTGACCTTTACAATATATTTTGGGGGGCTCAGGGCTAGCCTCCTGTTTGAGGTCACGTCGGTGGCGGTGACTAGGGCCAGGGCTAGACCCTAGCCCCCTTCCACATACCTCCGACAGATTAACATTCAAACAAAGCCATAATGTATATAGGTTAAGACATAACTCGTGATGTAGTGGTAAACGTTGGTTCTTCTTACGTAGATGATAGTTAGACTCCTCGGGGCTCCACTCAACAATTACCAATTTTTTTTGGCCCCATTTGATACCATGTGGTAGCCCCTGGTTGGGCCACACGTCAGCACATGGTTGGTCGAAAATGAACCAATCAAAAATTTCCACAAAGAACCTGTAATATGTGTGACTTGGCACTCCTAGATTCATTAAAGAAAAAAAAGGATTGACGAGTCAACCCGCCATGTAGGCATGCCCAGTTAGCTATAGGAACTGTTGACTAGGCTATGTGCATATTATTTTTTAAAAAACTTTTCAGTGTTTTAAAAAGTGGATAAAATGTGTTTATGGGACCATACGATGTCGGGTTTACACGAAACAAGTTGGGACAAATTCAAAACAACGAGATCTACGCTCACAAATTTAATTTTTGAGCATAATTTTGGACACATCAATAGGTGTCATGTACACCACATCATGGCATAGGAAGGCTCAAAGGATACATGTCATCTTAGAGTTTTGGATCTTGAAGGATAAGTATCATGTTAAAATTTGGGATATCTACACCACATTCCAGTGGTCTCCACATGTCTCTATGATCCACTTCTTAATGGTCTCTAGATGTCTAAGGCTAAACTATGAGTTTATGATATATGTGGCTTATCTGTTAAGGTTGCTAGTTCACCATCAACTATTTTTCTTTGATAATTAAATTAAAATTCTTGAAACACTATTCCAAAATTGACATGATTATTGACATAATAAATTCAAAACAATGTATTATATTAATTATAAAATAACCCACAAAACTTAGAATAGATAATGACAAGTGTTATGTTAAAGCATTCCATGCTAAAAGGTCACTGGTTCAAAGTGGAAAAAATCCAGCCATGCTAAGAAATCCATGTTCCATTTTGATGGCTTAGATGGTCTTAAATTGGGGCTACTAGGTAAACCATTAGAAGTATTAAGTCACCTCAGAACTTACATTACCTAAAGAAACAAAAAAATTATAAAAATATATAAATAAAATAAATGATCATAAATAAATCTTTAACGTTTGCCAAAAAAAGAAAAAAAGAAAAAAATCCATATTTACTTTTATCTTTATTGATGGATATTTATTAAAGATAAATTTATTTATTCATTTGTATATAAGTATGCAAATGTAATTTTCAATCCTTTAAAATTAAAATGCCAAACATGATATTCAGTAAGGGAGTTGTCTACCCAACATATGGAATAGTCCGGAGGGCAGCATTTTGCCCAAAATTCAAAAAATCAGGTGGTTGGAGTGTTTGAATTGTATTTTTATAGTAGAAATGGATTCAGAACTATCAAAAACCCTTAGCGCACCCAAAATACTGAAGTTTAACAACTATAAACAAGATTCTGATAAATCTTTGCCTGATTTTTTCAAAATCTTTGTCGGATTCTGTATGACTAGGGTTTCAAAAAGTCCATATTTCCTTTTATCTTTATTGATGGATATTTATTAAAAATGATTTTATTTATTAGTTTGTATATGAGTATGGAAACTTAATTTTCAATCCTTTAAAAAGTAAAATTGCAAACATGACATTAAAATGTACCTAACCCTTCTTTATATTTATGCTTAGTTATTTTACATTATATTATATTGTTTGATCACAATTGATTGATTTGATATGAATTTTTGAGGAATTTTTTTTGTTAATTTTAACTAAAATTATACACATTTTTTTAAAAACTAGTTTAATCTATTAGTACCAAAATCTAAAAATGTATTTTAAGTAACAAAAATTTATATTCTTAATTGAAATTGTGTACCTCACAAAAAATAATGTTTCTTATATAAGTTAGACTAGTCATTTATAATAATAATTATAGCTAATTTTAGACTACCGCTAAACATTTGACCTTTCCATTTAAATTCAAATTTTATTAAGGACCTGCAACCATTTATCAAAACTAGATATTTTTTACCTTATTCATTTAATTTAAAAATTTTATATAATTAATATATATTGATTTAGGTGATTGGAATAATTTAATGATAATCTTCCCACCAAAAACCACGTTATATTAATAATAACATCCTCACCCAAATTTAAATTCATTGAGCCATGATGCTTCACTCGGAATACTTCATTGGGATACTAATTAAGTCTTTATTGACTTGATTGACTCTTTTCTAAAATAACAAGAAAAATTATAAAAAATAGTAATGGAAGTGTTTAATTCGTGACTCTCCCTTGATTCTGGACTCTTCATTCATTCTTGAGAATAACCAAAAAAAAAAAAAAACTAAAAATAAATTAAAAAGTAAGTGATCACATATATTAGGGTTAAGTTATTTGACTAAATAATCATTTTTATGTTTCATTTATGATTTAGTTCCTCAAAGTATATTATATATTGTAAGCATGATTTTGAAAATATTGTTCGGCTATAGTGTTTTCATTTGCAGCCTTATACTGTGACAGGTTTGCACTCAGACGATTAATTGACTTGACTTACAGGTTTGCACTCATGCAGAGTTCCAAATATGCAAACCCTGATAATACGTAAATTTTTTTAATGATTTAAACCGTTATAATATAGTTTAAATCATTAAAAATATTATTTCTCAGTTCTATACAATCCTATTTCTTATTTGATTTAAATATAAAAGTATGTGATATATCTATTCTTTACTTATAACATGCAATCAAGCTCTATTTTTAATAGAAGTATTTTTAATGTGTATACAACAGACTGGTGGTCGAAATAGAGAAACATAATGAAATGGTTCAGACAATTAGAACAAGTGAAATGAATCTAGATCTAACTGCTGTTGTTGTGCCAAGAGGACTAAACTGGAAAGAGAGAGCCAGACAAAGAAGTCAAATGAATGTAGAGTTGAATACTGTACTTGTTGTGCCAAGAAGACCAAACTGGAAAAAGAGAGCAAGACAGGCATCTGAGGATAGTTTTGTAGGGCAGAGAGTGTTTGGTATGGTAGACGGTTCATTTGATGTGGGCTTCTTAATCACAGTTAAAGAGGGGGATACTGATAAATTCATGAAAGGATTTGTAATTAAAGAAGGAATGTGCATGCCTGTGTCAAATGAAAATGACATCGCACCCAATGTCAATTTTATAAGAAGAGATCCGTGAGTACCTATGCCTTCCAAACATGCTCCACATAAACGAAGGGCTAAAACTATGCAGCCGCCATCAACTCCAGCTTGTTCCATGCCAAATGCTCAGGTACACACATCAGTTTCTATACATAATGATCTTTTACTTCTTACATATCTCATCCCTACTAATCCCCACTCCCCTCCACAGAAAACAATCTGCACTTTAAATGAACATGTCTCTCCAAATGAACAGCCCATCATGTTGGAAATTAATTCCAACTACTGATATCAATCAACAGTAATTGCAAAAGGATTTGAAAGCTCACACAACTGAAGTGCAGAGTAGATAAGAATCAGCCCCTTGATTATTATCTAAGGCGGTAGCCGACTTCTTAGAAAGAAGAGATAAGGCTCAGACTCAAAGTCTCGCCAGTAGCACAGAGCTTTGATTACAAGTTGAAATAGGCTTTAAAGCCTTGCCAACATATCAGCGAGTTAATGATCGAGGTGGCATAAGTTTGCTGCATCACAAAGCAGCGATGCGATGATAGTTCTAACACTATCACATCGCAAAAATTTCAAATTACTTAAACATGCACACCAAAGAGTTTCAACAATGTGATGAGGTACCACCTCAATCGCATTCACGACATCGAAAAGTTACTTGCATGCCTGTTACACAACTGCCGATCTCCGATGTGATGTGGATCCCACTCCAATCGCAATCGCAAGTTTCAATTGATCGTCTGAAAAGGACTGTGAACCATGTTCGTTGATGTTGCGATGCGATGAGGTCCCACCTCAATCGCAGTCGAAAATCGAAAAGAACCACAATCGCACAAATTTCAAGACGACTTCCGATGCGATATGGGCCCCGCGCCATCGCAATCGCAATCACAAAGCGCAAAGGCCATAAGATTTTGGCCGCTGAAATGCCGATCGCCGATTAACTTACGGATGTGATGATGTTATCAAAAGGACTTCATGAAATTTGAGATCTGGTTTTATTGGTCGGTTTAATAATTTTTATTGTAATTGCGCCTTATAAAAGGGAATGAGCCCGAAGGCTTTTGTAATGAATGTTTTTACTATGAATAAGTTTTTATGTATTAAGACGTTATTTGAAAACAAAGAAATTGTTGTAGCCCATAGGCTGAATACACAGCAAGTTTGTAACCACTGTATGTGTGGATTTGAGGATAGAGAAGTTTTGTGAGAACTGTTGTTTTATAGTTCACTGTAACACTTTGTAAATCCCTCTCAAGGAGGAAGAATCAGATTGCTGATTTTGTATTTCTTTTATTCTTTTATGAATCAAGAAAACTTGTCCTAAATTGTTTTTGTTCATTCTGCAAATTAAGTTTGAAAACTCTGTGTTGTTAAGGGAATCTTCATTCTCTCTATTGTTTTGAAGTAATTAAAAACTTCTACATGGTATCAGAGCTAGTCTAGGCTCTCAGTGAGACAAAACAGAGGTTGTTTTTTCACTGCAACAGCTGTAAGAACCTAATTGAGAAGATTTCTCTGGTAGAGAAAGTTCTTGCTTGTTTTATTATACAGTCAGTATCCTTTCTATACTTATACAGTTAAGATGGCAGATGCTAGAATTGGTTTGAAAAATTCCCAACTTCCACATTTTAATGGGAAGAATCATAGTTATTGGTCCATAACTATGAGAGCTTTGTTTTCTTCTCAGGGATTATGGGAGCTAGTTGAAAATGGCTACCCTAAACCTGCAGATGCAGCAGCGTTGGTCACTTTGACAGTAGTAGAAAGAGACCTGTTGAAGAGTGACAGGAAGAAGGATTCCAAAGCCCTCTTTTATCTCTTTCAATCAGTACATGAGAGTGTTTTCCCATGGATTGCAGAAAAAAAAAAGTCTAAAGAGGCATGGGATATTTTCAAAACTGCCTATCAAGGCATGGAGAAGGTGAAGACTACAAAGTTTCAGATGTTGAGGAGAGACTTTGAAACATTTAGCATGAAGGAATCTGATAAAATAGATTCATTCTTCACTGATGTTATTGGGTTGATAACCCAGATAAGATCTCATGGTGAAATTATTGAAGAAAGAAGGATTGTAGAGAAGATCTTGAGAAGTTTACCCTCAAGGTTTGAAGCTATTGTGGTGGCAATAGAAGAGACAAAGGATGTCTCATAGTTCACAGTAGATGAACTGAGTGCTTCTCTTATGTATCATGAACACATACTTAGTAGAGGAAAAAAATCCTCTTTGAAGTAGGCATTCAAGAATCAGATGTCATTCAGTCAAGGTAGAGGTCGAGGCAGAGAAAATAATAGAGGTTGTGGAAGAAGCCAAAACAAAGGCAGAAATAATCCTGCTAGCACAAGCGGAAGGAGCTGCAATCAGAACCAAGATGAAGGTTCAAGAAAGCCACAAGCTCATGGACAAAGGTATGACAAATCCCAAGTCCAATGTCATTATTGCAAGAAATTAGGCCATTATGCCAATGAATGTAGGAAAAAGCAAAGTGACATGAAAAATAATCAAAATGCTAATTTTGCAAATGAAGAAGATAAGAACCCAAAGATTGTGCTGTTAACATGTAACATTTCACAAGACAAACAAGAATATTTTTGGTTCTTAGACTCAGGTTGTAGTAATAACATGACTGGAAACATTGCAATGTTTGCCAATATGGATGAAAATGTGAAATTTGAGGCAACAACAGGAACTAATAGTAAGATATCTGTCAAGGGTAAAGGCAGAGTTAGCATCCTAGCAAGAAATGGAGAACACATGATTGTGCCAGAGGTATACTATGTACTTGGTATGAAATGTAATCTTTTGAGCATTGGACAACTCATTAACAAAGGTTACAATGTATTCTTCAAAAATGATATGTGTGCAATCAGAGACATACCTCCAAGTAAGAAGATCAATGCAGAGGTGTAGATGACCAACAATAGAATGTTTCCTCTCAAACTCAAGGCAGATTTGAACGATGGAAGAACTATTACAGCTGTAACACAAGAAGTCTTTCAAGAGGAAGTGAAAGATGAAAATTGGTTGTAGCACTTGAGATTTGGACATATGAATTTCAGAGGCTTGAATCTGTTGCACAGAAAGGGAATGGTAAAGGAACTGCCATTGATTGAAAAGCTGAACAGCCTTTGTGAAGGTTGTATCTTGGGCAAACAACACAGAGAAAGCTTTCCAGCAGGAAAGAGTATAAGGGAAAAATCACCCTTGGAAATTGTTCACTATGATGTGTGTGGACCGATGAAAATATCATCATTTGTTGGAAATACATATGTTTTAACTTTCATTGTTGATTACACTAGAAGGACATGGGTGTATGTGTTAAAACAAAAGAGTGAAGTTTTTGAGAAATTACGCCACTTCAAAACTCTTGCTGAGAAGGAGTGTGGGCATTATATCAAAGTGCTCAAAACTGACAAAGTTGGAGAGTACATCTCTAAGGACATTCTGCGTTTTTGCAGAGAAAATGGCATACAAAAGCAATTCACTGTGAGGTATACAACTCAAAAAAACGGTGTTGCAGAAAGGAAGAATAGGACCATTTGAGACATGGTAAGAAGTATACTGAAGGAAAAACACTTGCCGCATGAGTATTGGGCTGAAGCTCTCACTTGCGCAATTTACATCTTGAACAGATACCCAACTAAATCCATCATGAACAAAATACCAAAAGAAGCATGGAGAATACAAAAGCAAGCTGTCACTCACATGAGAGTATTCAGTTGTGTAGAATATGCACATGTACTGGATCAGCTAAGGAAGAAACTTGATAGTAAGGGGGAGAAGTGTGTCTTTATTGGCTACTGTGATGAGTCAAAAGCATACAAACTTTATAATCCATCCACCAAGAAGTTGATAGTAATCAGAGATGTGCAGTTTTGTGAATAAGAAGCTGGGGATGGAAGTCTACAAAATATTGTGAACGTGAAGACAACTCTGTCTCACGAAGAAGAAGAATAAGGAACAACAACTGTTAATCCTTCTTCGTTGGCTCCTCCTCCACCACCGCAAGCACAAAAAACCACACCACAAGCTAGAATTTGAATAGCCTTAAGCAGTCAAAGAAGTGCTACTCCAAGCACATTGCAGGGATCTAGAACACGCTCAAGTTTGAATGAAACTTCAAGCACACCAAGAAGACCAAGATTCAGAAATCTGAATGAGATTTATGAACAAGGAGAGGTAAGTAAAAATACCGGTCTGAATTCATTATTCGTTTTGTATTGTCATGTTGATGACCCAATTCATTTTGAAGATGCTGTAAATGATGATAAATGGATTGAAGCGATGAATGAAGAAATTGGTGCAATTGAGAAGAGTAAAACATGGGAGTTAGTGGACCTCCTTGAAGGCAAAGATGCCATTGGAGTTAAGTGGGTCTAGAATACCAAAAGCAATGTTGAAGGCAAGATCGAAAGGCACAAGGCCAGACTTTTTGTTAAAGGCTACAAGCAGCAACAAGGCAGAGGCTATGATGAAACATTTGCACCGGTAGTAAGGATAGAAACATTCAGAACAGTGTTGTCTATTGTGGCACAACACAAATGGAATATTTATCAGATGGATGTTAAATCTGCATTCCTGAATGGAGTGTTAAAAGAAGAGGTTTATGTTGAACAACCTCCAGGATATGAAGTTGAAGGCCGAGAGCATAAAGTGTGCAGACTAAAGAAGGCTATCTATGGGCTGAAGCAAGCTCCAAGAGAATGGTATAGCAGAATAGATGATTACCTCATTGAGAATGGGTTTGAGAAGTGTGACGGTGAACCCACACTCTACATAAAGGAGAATGATGATAAGATTCTTATCGTTGTTTTATATGTAGATGATTTAATTTTTACTCGCAATGATGCTTCTCCCATTGCTAATTTTAAAGAAGTCATGAAAAGTGAGTTTGAAATGAATGACTTGGGCTTCTTGAGATATTTTCTTGGAATTGAAGTAGACCAAAGTGAAAATGGTGTTTTCATTTCTCAAGATAAATATGTAGAAGTAGTGATGAAGAGATTCAACATGCAGAACAGCAAGGCATCTATGACTCCAACAGTAATGGGGTTGAAATTGAGTAAAGAAGATAACAGTAAGGATTTTGATCAAAATTTGTATAAGAGCATAGTTGGCAGCCTTATGTACTTGACTGCAACTAGGCCAGACATTATGCACACTGTTAGCTTAATCTCCAGATTCATGGAAAGACCGAAAGAAGCTCATTGGCAGGTAGCCAAGAGAATTATAAGGTATGTAAATGGAACGAAGGGGTTTGGTATATTATACTCCTCTTCTGAAAGTTTCATGTTGACAGGTTACACTAACAGTGATTGGGTTGGAAGTGTTGATGATCGGAAGAGCACATCAGGATATGTGTTTCATTTGGGATCAACAGTAGTTTCATGGGCGTCCAAGAAGCAACCGATAGTTGCTTTATCTACAGCAGAAGAAGAATATGTGGCAGCAACAATAGCAACATGCCAAGAAATATGGCTGAGAAGAGTTCTCAGAGATTTGTGTCATGAACAAGAAGAGGGCACAACCATTTACTGTAACATTAGCTCGGTGATAGCATTGTCTAAAAATTTTGTCTTTCATAAAAGGACAAAGAACATAGACACCAAGTTTCACTTCATACGTGAATTGGTTAACAATGGTGAGATTGTTTTGCAACACTGTAGAATAGAGGATCAATTTGCACATATCCTCATAAAGCCACTAGTGCAGTAAAGCTTTGATCATTTCAGGGAATTCCTAGGTATGCAGAAAGACCCAGCAGTTGAACTTAAGGGCGAGTGTTGGAAAATAATTCCAACTACTGATATCAATCAACAGTAATTGCAAAAGGATTGGAAAGCTCACACAAGTGAAGTGCAGAGCAGATAAGAATCGGCCCCTTGATATTTATCTAAGGCAGTAGCCGACTTCTTAGAAGGAAGAGTTAAGGCTCAGACTCAAAGTCTCGCTAGCAGTGCAGAGCTTTGATTACAAGTTGAAACATGCTTTAAAGCCTTACCAAAATATCAGCGGAGTTAATGATCGAGGCAGCAGAAGTTCGCTGCATCACAAAGCAGCGATGTGATGCGATGATAGTTCTAACACTGTCGCATCGCAAAACTTTCAAAGTACTTAAACATGCACACCAAAGAGTTTCAGTGATGCGATGAGGTCCCACCTCAATCGCAATCGCGGCATCGCAAAGTTACTTGCATGCTTGTTTCACAACTGCCGATCTCCGATGTGATGTGGACCCCACTCCAATTGCAATCAGAATTTTCAATTGATCATCCGCAAAGGAATATGAACTGTGTTCACCAATGTTGTAATGCGATGAGGTCCCACCTCAATTGTAATCACAAATTGCAAAGAACATGAATCGCACAAATCGCAAGATCGCAAGCCGACTGCCGATGCGATATGGGCCCTACTCCTTCATAATCGCAATCACAAAGCATAAAGGTCATAACCTTTTGGCCGCTGAAATGCCGATTGTCGATTGACTTACGGATGCGATGATGTTATCAAAAGGATTTCATGAAATTTGAGATCCGGTTTTATTGGTCGGTTTAATAGTTTTTATTGTAACCACGCCTTATAAAAGGGAATGAGCCTAAAGGCTTTTGTAATGAATGTTTTTACTGTGAATGTATTTTTATGTATTAAGACATTATTTGAAAACAAAGAAATTTTTGTAGCCCGCAGGATGAATACACAGAAAGTTTGTAAGCACTGTATGTGCGGATTTGAGGATAGAGAAGTTTTGTGAGCACTGTTGTTTTACAATCCTCTGTAACACTTTGTAAATCCCTCTCAAGGAGGAAGAATCAGATTGCTGATTTTTATTTCTTTTATTATTTTATGAATCAAGAAAACTTGTCCTAAATTGTTTCTATTCATTCTGCAAATTAAGTTTGAAAACTCTGTGTTGTTGAGGGAATCTTCATTCTCTATATTGTTTTAAAGTAATCAGAAACATCTACATGGTATCAGAGCTAGTCTAGGCACTCAACGAGACAAAACAGAGGTCGTTTTTTCACTGCAAGAGCTGTAAGAAGCTAATTGAGAAGATTTCTCCAGCAGAGAAAGTTCTTGCTTATTTTATTATACAGTTAGTATCCTTTCTTTACTTATACAGTTACGATGGAAGATGGTGGAACTGGTTTGAAAAATTGCCAACTTCCACAGTTTAATCAGAAGAATCATATTTATTGGACCATAACTATGAGAGCTTTTTTTTCTTCTCAAGGATTATGGGAGCTAGTTGAAAATGGCTACCCTGAACCTACAGATGCAGCAGCGTTGGCTGCTTTGACAGTAGCAGAAAGAGACCTGTTGAAGAGCGACAAGAAGAAGGACTCCAAAGCCCTCTTTTATCTCTTTCAATCAACACATGAGAGATTTTTCCCATGGATTGTAGCAGCAACAAAGTTTAAAGAGGCATGGGATATTCTCAAGACTGCCTATCAAGGCATGGAGAAGGTGAAGACTGCAAAGTTGCAGATGTTGAGGAGAGACTTTGAAATACTTAGGATGAAGGAATCTGATACAATAGATTCATTCTTCACTCATGTTATTGGGTTGATAACCCAGATAAGATCTCATGGTGAAATTCTTGAAGAAAGAAGGATTGTAGAGAAGATCTTGAGAAGTTTACCCTCAAGGTTTGAAGCTATTGTGGTAGCAATAGAAGAGACAAAGGATCTCTCACATTTCACAGTAGATGAACTGAGTGCTTCTTTTATGTCTCATGAACATAGACTAAGTAGAGGAACAGATTCCTCTTTGGAGCAATCATTCAAGATTCAGATGTCATTCAGCCGAGGTAGAGGTCGAGGCAGAGAAAATAACAGAGGTCGTGGAAGAAGCCAAAACAAAGGCAGAAATAATCCTGCTAGCACAAGTGGAAGGAGCTACAATCAGAACCAAGATGAAGGTTCAAGCAAACCACAAGCTCATGGACAAAGGTATGACAAATCCCACGTCCAATGTCATTATTGCAAGAAATTAGGCCGTTATGGCAATGAATGTAGGAAAAAGCAAAGTGACATGAAAAATAGGCAAAATGCTAATTTTGCAAATGAAGAAGATAAGAACCCAAGGATTGTGATGTTAACATGTAACATTGCACAAGACAAACAAGAAGATTTTTGGTTCTCAGACTCAGGTTGTAGTAATCACATGACTGGAAACATTGCAATGTTTGTAAATTTGGATGAAAATGTGAAATCTGAGGTAACAACAGGAACTGATAGTAAGATATCTATCAAGGGTAAAGGAAGAGTCAGTATCCTAGCAAGAAATGGAGAACAGATGATTCTGCCAAAGGTATAATATGTACTTGGTCTGAAGTGTAATATTTTGAGCATTAGACAGCTCATTAACAAAGGTTACAATGTGTTCTTCAAAAATGATATGTGCACAATTAGAGACATACCTCCAAGTAAGAAGATCATTGCAGAGGTGCAAATGACCAGCAATAGAATGTTTCCTCTCAAACTCAGGGAAAATTTAAAGGAAGGAAGAAATATTTCAGCTGTAACACAAGAATTCTTTCAAGAGGAAGTGAAAGATGAAAATTTGTTGTGGCACTTGAGATTTGGACATCTCAATTTCGGAGGCTTGAATCTGTTGCACAGAAAGGGAATGGTAAAGGGATTGCCATTGAGTGAAAATCCGGACATCCTTTGTGAAGGTTGTATCTTGGGCAAACAACACAGAGAAAGCTTTCCAGCAGGAAAGAGTATAAGGGCAAAAGCACCCTTGGAAATTGTTCACTCTGATGTGTGTGGACCAATGAAAATATCATCATTTGCTGGAAATAAATATGTTTTAACTTTCATTGATGATTACACCAGAAAGACATGGGTGTATGTGTTAAAACAAAAGAGTGACGTGTTTGAGAAATTCCTCCACCTCAAAACTCTTGTTGAGGAGGAGTGTGGGCATTATATATAAGTGCTAAGAACTGACAGAGGTGGAGAGTACATCTCTAAGGACTTTCTACGTTTTTGCAGAGAAAATGGCATACAAAAGAAATTCACCGCAAGTTATACACCTCAGCAAAATTACGTTGCAGAAAGGAAGAATAGGACCATTCTGGACATGGTTAGAAGTATGCTAAAGGCAAAACACTTGCCGTGTGAGTAATGGGCTGAAGCTGTCACTTGTGCAGTTTACATCTTGAACAGATGCCCAACTAAAGATGTCATGAAAAAAATACCAGAAGAAGCATGGAGCGAACAAAAGCAAATTGTCACTCACATGAGAGTATTCGGTTGTGTAGCATATGCACATGTACCGGATCAGCTAAGAAAGAAACTTAATAGTAAGGGGGAGAAGTGTATCTTTATTGGCTACTATGATGAGTCAAAAGCATACAAAATTTATAATCCATCCACCAGGAAATTGACAGTAAGCAGAGATGTGCAGTTCTGTGAAGAAGAATATTGGGATGGAAGTCTAGAAAATACTTTGAACATGAAGACAGCTCTGTCTCACGAAGAAGAAGAAGAAGGAACAACAGTTGTTAACCCTTCTTCGGTGGCTCCTCCTCCACCACTGCAAGCACAACGAACCACACCACAAGATAGAATTTGAACATCCTTAAGAAGTCAAGGAAGTTCTACTCCAAGCACATTGCAGGGATCTAGAACGCCCTCAAGTTCGAATGAAACTTCAAGCACACCAAGAAGACCAAGATTCAGAAATATGAATGATATTTTGAACAAGGAGAGGTAAGTAACAATACCAGTCTGAATTCATTATTCGCTTTTTATTGTCATGTTGATGGCCCAATTCATTTTGATGATGCTGTTAATGATGATAAATGGATTGAAGCAATGAATGAAGAAATGGTGCAACTGAGAAGAGTAAAACATGGGAGTTAGTGGACCTCCCTCAAGGCAAATATTCCATTGGAGTTAAGTGGGTCTATAAGACCAAAAGCAATCCTAAAGGCAAGATCGAAAGGCACAAGGCCAGACTTGTTGTTAAAGGCTACAAGCATCAACAAGACAGAGACTATGATGAAACATTTGCACCAGTAGCAAGGATGGAAATAGTCAGAAAAGTGTTGTATATTGCAGCACAACACAAATGGAAGATTTATCAAATGGATGTTAAATCTGCATTCCTGAATGGAGTGTTAAAAGAAGAGGTTTATGTTGAAAAACCTCCAGGCTATGAAGTTGAAGGCCAAGAGCATAAAGTATGCAGACTGAAGAAGGCTCTTTATGGGCTGAAGAAAGCTCCAAGAGCATGGTACAGCGGAATAGATGATTACCTCATTGAGAATGGGTTCGAGAAGTGTTATGGCGAACCCACACTCTACATAAAGGAGAATGATGATAAGATTCTTATTGTTGTTTTATATGTAGATGATTTAATTTTTACTAGAAATGATGCTTCTCTCATTTCTAATTTTAAAGAAGTCATGAAAAGTGAGTTTGAAATGAATGACTTGGGCTTCTTGAGATATTTTCTTGGAATTGAAGTAGACCAAAGTGAAAATGGTGTTTTCATTTCTCAAGATAAACATGTAGAAGAAGTGATGAAGAGATTCAACATGCAGAACAACAAGGTAGTTGTGACTCCAACCATAATGGGGTTGAAATTGAGTAAAGAAGTTAACAGTAAGGATTTTGATCCAAAGTTGTATAAGAGCATAGTTGGTAGCCTTATGTACTTGACTGCAACTAGGCCAGACATTATGCACACTGTTAGGTTAATCTCCAGATTCATGGAAAGACCGAAAGAAGCTCATTGGCATGTAGCCAAGAGAATTCTAAGGTCTGTAAATGGAACGAAGGGGTTTGGTATATTATACTCCTCTTATAAAAGTTTCATGTTGACAGGTTACACTGACAGTGATTGGGCTGGAAGTGTTCATGATCAGAAGAGCACATCAGGATACGTGTTTCATTTGGGATCGGGAGCAGTTTCATGGGCTTCCAAGAAGAAAATGATAGTTGCTTTATCTACAGAAGAAGCAGAATATGTGGCAGCAACAGCAACAACATGCCAAGCAGTATGGATGAGAAGAGTTCTCAGAGATTTTTGTCATGAACAAGAAGAGGGCACAACCATTTACTGTGACAATAGCTTGGCGATAGCATTGTCTTAAAATTATGTCTTTCATAAAAGGACAAAGCACACTGACACCAAGTTTCACTTCAAACGTGAATTGGTTAACAATGGTGAGATTTTTTTGCAACAATACAGAATAGAGGATCAATTTGCACATATCCTCACAAAGCCACTACCAAAGAAAAACTTTGATCATTTCAGGGAATGCTTGGGTATGAAGAAAAACCCGGTAGTTGAAATTAAGGGGGAATGTTGGAAATTAATTCCAACTACTCATATCGATCAACAGTAATTGCAAAAGGATTGGAAAGCTGACATAACTGAAGTGCAGAGCAGATAAGAATCGGCCCCTTCATATTTATCTAAGGCGGTAGCCGACTTGTTAGAAAGAAGAGTTAAGGCTCAGACTCAAAGTCTCGCTAGCAGCAGAGATCTTTGATTACAAGATGAAACAGGCTTGAAAGCCTTACCAACATATCGACAGAGTTAATGATCGAGGCGGCATAAGTTCGTTGCATCAGAATGCATCGATGCAATTTGATGATAGTTCTAACACTATCACATCGCAAAAATTTCGAAGTACTTAAACATGCACACCAAAGAGTTTCAGTGATGCGACGAGGTCCCACCTCAATCGCAATCGCAGCATCGCAAAGTTACCAGCATGCCTGTTGCACAACTGCCGATCTGCGATGCGATGTGGACCCCATTCCAATTGCAATCACAAGTTTCAATTGATCATTCGCAAAGGAATTTGAACCATGTTCACCGATGTTGTGATGCGATGAGGTCCCACCTCAATCTCAATCGCAAATCGTAAAGAACCATAATTGCACAAATCACAAGATCGCAAGCCAACTGCCAATGAAATATGGGCCCTGCGCCATCGCAATCACAATCGCAAAGTGAAAAGGTCAGAACCTTTTGGCCACTGAAATGCCAATCCACGATTGACTTACGGATGCGATGATGTTATCAAAAGGATTTCATGAAATTTGAGATCCGGTTTTATTGGTCGGTTTAATAGTTTTTATTGTGACTGCAACTTATAAAAGGGAATGAGCCCGAAGGCTTTTGTAATGAATTTTTTTATCGGGAATGCGTTTTTATGTATTAAGACATTATTAGAAAATAGAGAAATTTTTGTAGCCCACAGGCTGAATACACAGCAAGTTTGTAAGCACTATATGTGCGGATTTGAGGACAAAGAAGGTTTGTGAGCACTATTTTTTTACAGTCCACTGTAACACTTTCTAAATCCATCTCAAGGAGGAAGAATTAGGTTGTTGATTTTGTATTTCTTTTATTCTTTTATGAATCAAGAAAACTTGTCCTAAACTGTTTCTGTTCATTCTAAAAATTAAATTTGAAAACTCTGTGTTGTTGAGGGAATATTCATTCTCTCTATTGTTTTGAAGTAATCATAAACTTCTACAACTGATTCTCTTCCAACTAACCCTATCCCTATTGAACAACCCATCACTTATTCTCTGCCAACTGACCATATCCCTACTGAAAAACCCATCATTCATTCTCTTCCAACTGATCCCATCCCTAATGAACCAGGCTCTTCCCCACAACAAATGATCTCTATTAGGGGTGAACATGTCTGTCCTAAAGAACACCTAATCAATGTGCATGCAGAGCCTGTTGAATCAGAAGCCATTGTTGATGCTCATTCTCTGCCACAGTAGCCAACTGATCCCATCTCTATTGAACCAGATTCTTCCAACAGCAAAAAATGCAGCCTATGCAGAATCTATTGAATCACAGATCGTTGATGCTGAAGATGTTAATCGCCCATAAAGAAGCTGTTGATGCCCTAGATTTTCTATTTCGGCTACTCATGAGTTTTTATTAGTCTTCTCAAGTGATCGGGATACAGATTAAGGTTTTTTAAGTAAGATGCATTGAATTTTTTATTTCAGCTATTAGGTTTTGAATAGTTTTTTAAAGTGATGGGGCAAGTTATCCTATACAACGTTTCATTTGGCCGTGTAGTGTTTTTAAAATGAAAAGTATTAAGCTTGTTAAAACATTAAAGTCACCTGCTAGCCTTTGAGCAGGAGGAAAAGAGTACAGAGGTAGTAGCAGTAGAGATTGAGTGCACAGAACTATGTATTAAAGAAGTATGGGAAGAACCGTAAGGATGAAATCAATTTTGATGGGCTGCAGCCACAATTGCAGAGGAGAATTAATTTTTCTTATGGGCGTAGCCATTTTTGCAGAGGAATGAAGACTTTCGTAGTTCCAAACTACAAAAGAACAAAGTTTATTAAAAATAGTTATTTCATGCTTTTAAGCCCTCAACAACCAGAAATGAAGAAATTGTTTAAACAGCGAAAGACTTAAAGTTTTTTGAAAAGGTCTGATAAGTGGTCCCCACCACTTAAACGCTAATCGCAATCGCAAGTTCAACTTGCAGTGTCATGTTGATATGAAGATTTGCGATGCGATGCGATCACAGTCGCAATCGCAAATCACAACATATATATATATATATATATATATATATATTTCAAAGTCCAAGTGTCTTGTTCATATGGTAGAGTTTCACAAGTAGAACGTTTTCATATAATACAACCAAACCTTATATTATAATTGCCCTCCATCACAGCCGAGGCCCGTGGGTCCACAGACCACGCGGCAGTTCAATACTCAATCGCAATCGAAAGCTCTTTTGTTTTGGGCCCGATTGAACTTTGAAATTGGTGGACCTGATCCATTTATTATGGTGGAGTTTTATGTGGGATCGCGTCCGATCCTCAATCGGAATCGAAGCTCTTTTATTGTATGCCCCGATCGCATTAACCAAAGGGCAGACCCGATGGTCTTATTATGGCACAGTTTATTAATTAAATCGCGTCCGGCTACCAATCACAATCGGAAATTTCATATGGTTCGATTGTTTTATTGAAGTTCCGAACCCAATGCACATTTATATGGCGGATTCAAATTTTGGTCCATCGCATCCGTTTGTCAATCGCAATCGGAGTTTTTTGGTTGTTGTTTGTATTGTGGGTCCCTGATGATATTTGTTCTAAAAACAGATTAAGTTTGTTTTATATAGTTTGTAATGTTTTTTTTATATACGTGGCATATAAAAGCCAAAAGGCCTGAGAGCTTGTGTATTGTAATGTTTTGTTTTGTTTTAGCACAGCAGTGCGGGAAATGAAAAACACAGCAGTGTTGTCTTTTGAGACACAGTTTTTTTGTGAGAGACAGCGAAGTCTTGGGTGTGCACTATGTTGTAGCAACAGTCACTATTTTGAATCCCTCTGTTAGAGGAAGAATTTGTAAATTTTTTTGAAGAAATAGAAGTTTGTTTTCAGAGTTGAAACTCTGTCTCCTGTCAAGAAATTTTATTATTTTCTCTGTGTTCAAGAGGGGAGTTTTATTCTCCATTTTTTGTTCTGGAATTCTCAAAAATTCCAACATGGTATCAGAGCTAGTTCAGGCTCTTTGAAGGTTTCAAAGAAGTTGAAAGAAGAAGAAGACTTGTTGCAGCATTTCTCCAGCAAAGTGAAAGCTCAACAGAAGACAAAGTTCAGGTATTTCTCAAAAGAAAACAGAGTTTTTATTTTGTTTAAAAGAGTTTGTTCTTTCAAACAAGGAAGGATAGTTTGTTTAAGTTCAGATTTTAGTTTAAAAGCAATGGCTGGACCAAGTACAGGTATGAGTATTGGAAATGTTCAGCTTCCACAATTTAATGGAAAGAATTATGACTATTGGGCCATTACCATGAGAGCCTTGTTTTTCTCACAAGACTTATGGGAATTTGTAGAAGATGGTTTTGTTGAACTAGCTAATGAGTAGTCTTTTAATGCCTTAACTCAAGCAGAGAAGGATATATTGAAGAGAAATAGAAAGAAGGAATCTAAATCCCTCTACCATTTGTATCAAGAAGTAAATGAGAGTGTGTTTCCAAGGATAGTAGCAGCTAAGAGATCCAAGGATGCATGGGAAACTCTGAAAGTAGCCTATGAAGGTATGGAGAAAGTGAAAACAGCAAAAATTTAGTTGCTAAGGAGAGACTTTGAAACTCTCTGCATGAAAGAGTTAGATACTATTGACTCATTCTTCACTCATGTGATTGGGATTGTAAATTAGATAAGGTACCATGGAGAAACTCTTGAAGAAAGAAGGATTGTGGAGAAACTTTTGAGGAGCTTACCCTCAAAGTTTGATGTTATAGTTACCACCATAGAAGAGACCAAAGATCTCTCAAATTTCATGGTAGATGAACTTCATGCCTCACTGATAACTCATGAACAGAGATTGAGCAGAGATGAAAACTCATCTCTAGAGCACGCCTTCAAGACCCAGATGCCTTCAGGGAGAGGAAAAGGTCAAGGCAGAGGAAGAGGAAGAGGCAGAAGCCAAAATAGAGGTGGAAGGAACAACCCTTCACATTCAGATGGAAGGAGCAACAGTCAGAATTAGAGCCACGACCAATGCAACAGCCCACAAGGTGGACACCAACACCAACATGTGCATGGAAAAAGGTATGAAAAATCCAATGTCCAATGTCATTATTGCAAGAAATATCGACACTATGCCAATGAATATAGAAAGAATCAAAGTGACATGAAAAATAGGCAGAATGCTAATGTAGCAAAAGAATAAAAGAACCCAAGTAATGTGTTGTTAACATGTAATGTAGCACAAGATAGAGAAGATGATGTTTGGTTCTTAGATTCAAGATGTAGTAATCACATGACTGGAAACAGAGAAATTTTTGCCAATATAGATGAATAGGTTAAATCAGAAGTAACCACAGGGACTGATACTAAGATCTCTGTAAAAGGAAAAGGCAGAGCTAGTATTCGAGCAAGAAATGGTGAGCAAAAATTTGTTCCAGATGTGTATTACATTCCTAGTTTGAAGTGTAATCTTTTGAGCATTGGGCAACTCATAAACAAAGGTTATAATGTAATTTTCAAGGATGATGTGTGCACCATAAAAGATATACCTCCAAGCAAGAAGATAATTGCTGAAATACAAACAACTAGCAATAGAATGTTTCCAATCAAGATCAACAATGACTTGAAGGGAAAAGGAAAGAGCATTGCAGCTGTAACACAAGAAGCTTTTCAGAAGGAAGAAAAATATGAAAATTTGTTATGGCACCTGAGATTTGGACATCTCAATTTCGAAGGATTAAATTTTTTGCACAGAAAAGGAATGGTAAGAGGTTTTCCATTTATTGAGAAGCCTGACAGCCTATGTGAAGGTTGCATCTTGGGAAAGCAACACAGAGAAAATTTTCCATCAAGGAAAAGCATAAGGGCGAAATCACCCTTAGAGATCATTCACTCAGATTTATGTGGGCCGATGCAGACAGCATCAGTTTCAGGCAGCAATTACATGCTGACCTTCATAGATGATTTCACAAGAAAAGTGTGGGTTTATTTTCTGAAATATAAGAGAAAAATTTTTCAGAAAATTTGCCATTTTAAAGCTCTTGTAGAGAAACAGAGTGGGCTGTATATTAATGTTCTCAGAACTGATAGAGGAGGAGAATATATCTCAAAGGAATTTCTACGTTTTTGCAGAGAGAATGGCATACACAAGTACTTTACCATAAGGTACACACCACAACAGAATGGAGTTGCTAAAAGGAAGAATCAAAGCATAATGGAAATGGTGAGAAGTATGTTGAAGGAAAAACATTTGCCGAATGAGTATTGGGCAGAAGCAATAACTGTGCTGTGTATATTTTAAATAGATGCCCTACAAAATCTGTGATGAACAAAGTTCTAGAGGAAGCATGGAGTGGTAGAAAACAGGGAGTCACCCACATGAGAGTTTTTGGATGTGTGGAATATGCACACGTTCATGACAAATTAAGGAAGAAGTTGGATAGTAAGGGGGAGAAGTGCATCTTCCTTGGATATTGTGAAGATTCCAAAGGATACCGATTGTATAACCCATCCACAAAGAAGTTTGTGATAAGCAGAGATGTGCAGTTTATTGAAGAGGAAGCATGGGATGGAAGCATTGAGAAAATAGTCAATGCTAAAAGTTGTTTATCTCATGATGAAGATGAGGAAGATGTGATTGAAATTAACAACTCATCGGTAGCACAACCTCCACCAACATAAGGACAACAAGGGACACCTCAAGCAGCAGCGAGAACACCCTTGAGAATAAATGGGAGTGCATCGCCAAGCACACCACATGGAGCAAGTTCGAGTGCTTCTTCAAGCACGACTACAGCAAATGAAAGAGGAACAAAGTTTAGAAATATTAATGAGATTTATGAGAAGGAAGCGGAAAATGAAGGTATGAATTCCTTATTTTCTTTGTATTGTCAAGTTGATGACCTTATTCATTTTGAAGATGCTATTAAAGATAGAAAATGGATAGATGCTATGGATGATGAAATTAATGCCATAGAAAAGAACAAAATATGGGAGTTGGTTGATCTCCCAGAAGGTAAAGAAGTCATGGGAGTTAAATGGGTCTATAAGACCAAAAGTAATGCTGAAGGTAAAATAGAAAGACCCAAGGCCAGACTTGTTGTCAAGGGATATAAGCAGAAGCATGGGATAGATTATGAGGAAACTTTCACACCGGTTGCAAGAATGGAAACCATGAGAGCAGTGTTGTCCATAGCAGCACAAAACAAGTGGAAAGTTTACCAAATGGAAGTGAAGTCAGCATTCCTAAATGGAGTGTTAATGGAAGAGGTTTACATTGAACAACCTCTCGGATATGAAAAGAAAGGCCAAGAGCACAAAGTGTGCAAGTTAAAGAAAGCTCTTTATGGGATGAAGCAAGCACCAAGAGCATGGTACAATAGGATAGACTCCTATCTACTGGAAAATGGATTTGAAAAGTGTGAGGGAGAACCCACCCTCTACATCAAAGAAAAGGATGGTAAAATGTTAATTATAGTTTTATATGTTGATGATTTTATTTTCACAGGTAATTATGACTACCTTATTGAAAATTTTAAAACAGTCATGAAAGAAGAATTTGAAATGACTAGCATGGGTTTGTTGAGATACTTCTTAGGAATAGAAGTAGAAAAAGATGAAAATGGGATTTTTATTTCACAGGCAAAGTATGTGAATGAATTTTTAGAAATATTTAATATGCAGGAGTGCAAAGCTGCAATTACTCCCACAGTGATGGGATTAAAAATCAGCAGAGAGGATAGCAACAAGGATTTTGATCCAAGTTTGTATAAAAGCATAGTTGGCAGCCTCATGTATTTGACTGCAACTAGGACAGATATTATGCATGCTGTTAGTTTGATTTCCAGATTCATGGAGAAGCCAAAGGATGCACATTGGCAGGCAGTGAAGAGAATTCTAAGGTATGTTAAAGGAACTAAAATATTTGGTATTTTATATACTACTTCAGAAAATTCAGAGTTAGTTGGATATACTGACAGTGATTGGGATGGAAGTGTAGATGATTGGAAGAGCACTTCCGGTTATGTTTTTCACATGGGTTTAGGAGCCATTTCATGGGCTTCTAAGAAACAGCCGATTGTAGCATTATCTACAGCAGAGGCGGAGTATGTGATAGCTACAGCAGCAACATGTCAAGCAATTTGGATGAGAATGATGTTGAGAAGTTTATGCCAAGAACAGGTAAAAGGGACAGTGGTTTATTGTGACAATAGCTCAACTATTGCATTTTCAAAGAATTCAGTGTTTCATAAGAGAAAAAAACACATAGATACAAAGTTTCACTATATCAGAGAATTGGTGAGCAATGGAGAAATTGTTTTACAAAATTGTAAAATAGAGGAGCAATATGTAGATATTTTGACAAAACCATTGGTGCAGAAGACATTTCAAATTTTAAGAAAATTCTTGGGTATGATTGATAACCCAGTAGCTGAATTTAAGGGGGAGTGTTAAAATATTAAAGTCACCTACTAGCCTTTGAGCAGGAAGAAAAGTGTACAGAGGCAGCAGCAGTAGAGATTGAGTGCACAACACTATGTATTAAAGAAGAATGGGAAGAACTGTAAGGATGAAATCAATGTTGATGGGCCACAGCCACAATTGCATAGGAGAATTAATTTTTGTTATGGGCGTAGCCATTTTTTCAGAGGAATGAAGACTTTCATAGTTCCAAACTACGGAAGAACAAAGTTTATTACAAATAGTTCTTTCGGGATTTTAAGCCCTCAACAACCAGAAATGAAGAAATTATTTAAACGGTGAAAGACTTAAAGTTTTTTGAAAAGGTATGATAAGTGGTCTCCACGACTTAAGCGCTAATCGCAATCGCAAGTTCAACTTGCAGTGTCTTGTTGATATGAAGATTTGCGATGCGATGCGATCACAGTTGCAATCGCAAATCACAACATATATATATATATATATATATATATATATATATATATATATATATATATATATATATATATATATATATATATATATATATATATATATCTATATATATATATATATATATATATATATTTCAAAGTCCAAGTGTCTCGTTGATATGGCAGAGTTCCGCAAGCGGAACATTTTCATATAACACAACCAAACCTTATATTATAATCGCCCTCCACCACAGCCGAGGCCCGTGGGTCCACAGACCACGCGGCAGTTCAATACTCAATCGCAAGTTTGAATCGTAGATCGCAATCAGAAGCTCTTTTGTTTTGGGCCCGATTGCACTTTGAAATTGGCGGACCTGATCCATTTATTATGGTGCAGTTTTATGTGGGATCGCATCCGATCCTCAATTGGAATCGGAACTCTTTTATTGTATGCCCCGATCGCATCAACCAAAGGGCGGACCCGATGGTCTTATTATGGCACAGTTTATTAATTAAATCACGTCTGGCTACCAATCGCAATCGGAACTTTCATATGGTTCGATTGTTTTATTGAAGTTCCGGACCCAACACACATTTATATGGCGGATTTAAATTTTGGTCCATCGCATCCGTTTGTCAATCGCAATCAGAGTTTTTCTGTTGTTGTTTGTATTGTGGGTCCCCGATGATATTTGTTTTAAAAACAGATTAAGTTTGTTTTATATAGTTTGTAATATTTTTTTTATATACGCAGCATATAAAATCCAAAAGGCCTGAGAGCCTGTGTATTGTAAATTTTTGTTTGTTTTAGCACAGCAGTGCAGGAAATGAAAAACATAGCAGCGTTGTCTTTTGAGACACAGTCTTTTTGTGAGAGACAGTGAAGTCTTGGGTGTGCACTATGCGTTGTAGCAGTAGTCACTATTTTGAATCTCTCTGTTAGAGGAAGAACTTGTAACAGTTTTTGAAGAAATAGAAGGTTGTTTTCAAAGTTGAAACTCTGTCTCCTTTCAAGAAATTTTAATATTTTCTCTGTGTTGAAGAGGGGAGTTTTATTCTCCATTTGTTGTTCTAGAATTCTCAGAAATTCCAACAAAGCTGTCTACTGACTGCATTTTTTATTTTGGTTACAAGGTTTTTAATATTTTTTAATGTGATTGGGAACATATTCCTAAGCTGTCTACTGACTGCATTTGTTATTTTGGCTACAAGGTTTTTAATAGTTTTTAATGTGATTGGGAACATATTCTAGACACTACAGTAAGTTGTATTTTTTCCCTTATGAACAATATTTCTTTTTACTTTATCTTTGGAAGTTATTTATTGATCTTTGTAAAATTTGATGTCTTGGAAGAAATATGAATAGATATAAAAATGTACAAGGTTGAATAAATTGGTGTTTTACATTAATTAAAATTGTTTTGTATTGGATTGTTATAATAATATATATAGTAATATTAACATATTTATGTTTTTAATTATTATTTTTTTAAACTTTAAAATGATCTTAATAGATCTGAGGTGAATTTTAAAATTACATTGTTTTTTCATTATTGAAATCAGTAATATGGGTACATAGACAAATATGAGCACAGCCTAAGCTTGCTTGCTAACTAAAAATATCCATGAAAATTCTACTCATACTACTTTGTTTAGAATACTTTGTTTAGGCACTTGGAAAATCAAAAGTTGATCTATTATAAAATTATATGACCATTAACAGATGAAACAAACAAACATAAAAACAAGAAAATAACAATGCATCAACCATCAACCAAAGAGACTAAACATGAACCACCACCACCACCCTCTATTGTGAAAAACTAAACATTAAACCCATGAACCTACAGCTACTCTTTGTGCATTAGTATTCCCAAAACTACCATAAAAAATAAGTCTAGTATGCATTGGCATTACACGAAGAGAGATGTAGTCATACATCAAGTAATCTAGGGGTTGTTAAGAGCTAGCAAAAGATGTTGCAGTTTTAAAATTAGCTTGCAGATCTCTTGCTTATCCCTACTCCCCTCCACAGAAAACAATCTCCACTTTGGATGAGCATTTCTTTCCAAAGGAACAGCCTATCACTCATTCTCTACCAACTGACCCTATCCCTAAAGAAAAACCCATCACTCTTTCTCTGCAAACTGATCCCATCCCTACTAAACTAGACTCTTCCCCACAGCAAACGATCTCCATTCTGGGTGAACATGTCTATCCTAAAGAACAGCCAATCACTGCGCATGCAAAACTAGTTCAATCAGAGACCATTGTTGATGCTCATTCTCCGCCACAGCAGCCAACTAATCACATCCCTCTAAACCAAATTCTTCCAACAGCAAAAAAAAATCTTAACACGTCTCTCCTAAAATGCAGCTAAACGCAGCCTATGCAGAATGTATTGAATCACAGATCGTTGCCACTGAAGATGTTAATCGGCCATAAAGAAGCTGTTGATGCACTAGATTTGCCATATCTGCTACTCATGAGTTTTTATTAGTCTTCTCAAATGATCAGGATACGAATTAGGGTTTTTTTTAAAGTTAGTCGCATTGAATTTGTTATTTCAACTATTAGGTTTTCAATAGTTTCTAAAATTGATTGGGAAAGTTATCCTATAGAGTGTTTCATTTGGCCGTGTAGAGTTTTTTAAAAGAACAGTATTAAGTTGTCGACTCACTGCATTTGTTATTTTAGCTACTAGGTTTTTAATGGTTTTTAATGTGATTGGGAACCTATAGATATATTACAGTAAGTTGTTTTTTTCCTTATGATTATTTTGGCTACTAGGTTTTTAATAGTTTTTAATGTAATTGGGAACCTATAGATACACTACAGTAACTTGTTTTTTTGCTTATGACCAATATTTCTTTTTATTTTATTTTCAAAGTTAGATATTGATATTTGTAAAATTTGATGTATTTTAATGTAGAAAATCAAAGACGGTTTTATATTATGTAGTTATTATTGTACTGAAGAAATATGAATGGATATAAAAATGTAAAAGATAGAATAAATTGATATTTTGTAAAATTTCACATTAATTAATTTAATCATGGTTTCTTGTAAACTTTAAAATGATTTCAATAGATTTCACGCCAATTTTAAAATTTCATTGTTTTTTCATTATTAAAATCAGTTATATGGGTAAATAGAGAAACATGAGTATAGGCTAGGCTTACTTGCTAACTGAAAACACTCATCAAAATTGAGTATTTTTTTAGCCACTTGGAAAATCAAAATTCTACCTATTACAAAATTATATAACCATCCACAAATAAAACAAACAAACATAAAAACAAAACAATAATTGTGCATCCACCATCAACCAAGAAGACTAAACATGAACAAAGACCATCATCCTCTATTGTGGAAAAATGAAAATTAATCACATGAACTTACCCCTACTCTTTGTGCATTAGTATAATTTCCCAAAACTAGCATAAGAAATAATTGTGATATGCATTGTCATTACAATAGGAGAGACGTAAACATACATAAAGTAATCTAGAGTTCTTAAGAGATAGAAAAAAAGTGTTTCAATTTTAAAATTACATTGTAGATCTCTTGTAAACATTAAAATTATCTCAATAGATTTAAGGTGAATTTTAAAATTACATTGTTTGTGATGAATATATATATATATATATATATATATATTAATTTAATTAGTATGTACTGTTATTTCCTAAATCTACCTCAGGCTGAAGGAAGGCAGAGACACGATAACACCAAACCATGTTCAGTCTGGTAGCTAGCCCTACCAGAACAGGAGAGGGCTCTCTCCGGGTCAATCTCAGCGAAAAGTACTCAATGGGGCTTGATATGACTGAAAAAACAACTAATTTTAGGTTAGGTATACAAATAGGAGGGTTTTTTTTATTTTTTGGGGGGTTCTATTGGAAAAAAGGGAAAGGCAATTTTGGGCTTGGGGATGAGGCCAAATTCTTGCAGAGTTCAAGTTGGTGCAAGGAAGGCAATGGATTTGATGTCTTAGATTGAATGAATGGATAGAAAATAATACTGAAGAGCTAAAGAGGGCAAGAGGCTGCAAGGGTCCTCTTTAAACAGATGAAAACATATAAAACTAAACAAAAGTTTAAGGCAGAGCACCAAAAACCTAATGAATTCTACCTTTGTTACTCATTTGTTTAATTTCAGAAGCAAAGAGAAGGGAAATGAAATACATAAAACATTAACGAAACTCACAATTACATGGAGAAAAACCATCAAAACTCAGATCCACAAGGATCCCAACAAGTGCTGCAAAACCCTGGGCTTTCCTTTGCCAAAAATGCTGAAATGAATATACAATGAGGTGCCAAATTATTCCCAAGAGTCCAACCCTGAAAATGACTCAGAAAATACATAATATAGACCAGCCTAACCCCTCCCCATGCCTCTAGGGGTCAAGCTCATCCTTCTAGGAGTTGTTTCAACCAATTCTAAACTAGGAACTGAAATCTAGGCAATCAAACAACTTGCCTCTATATGGTAGGAAACTCATTCATTCATTTAATTTTCACTTTTTAGTGAATGAATCCTATAGAACAAGTAAAAATGTGCCAAATTTACATCATAGTCATAAAATTACATCAAGGTAGATCAATAGTTACATGAAAAAGTGAAACTAGTCAAAACTGGACGAAATTCTGAGCTGAAGAGTGAAAAATAGGCCAAAATTCTCTATGCGCCGCGCCCAAAATCTCTATGCGTAGCACATCTTTGGAGCTGATTTTGAGGCACTTCTTGATGTCCAAATTGAGCTCATGATAGATCGTTGGAAAGCCCTACCTGTCTACTTTCCAACCCAACTAGAATTTTTAGATTCGGTGTCCATTTTCCCCTCCAAAAGTTCAATCTCCCAATACTCATTCCTGTGTGTGCAAAAAGTGGCAGAAAGGTCATTTTCAAGGTGTTTTTGACCCTTTAGGCCACCCAGAACTTGATGAAATCCTTAGGCCATTCCTTCGCATGCACAAATTTTTACAAAAAATCCAAAAATGTAAAGTTTTCTTCTGGAATATCTCTCAAACGTAAGCATTCGCAAGGTGGCGTTACGCGTCGGGCAGGAAAATCTCTTTTGTGACCAAAATTCAAAATTGACAAAATTTTCTCCAAATTTGCCGAAATTTGGGGTGAAGGTCCCCCATCAAGTTCCATTCTCAACCAAAGAAGCTTTGGCTAAGATTTGAAGTGGATCAGGCCTTTTCCGACGTTTCAGTGCCCTCCTTAGCCTCGCTTTCATGATCTTGATCCTCGCTTTGCAAACATGTGTGCGTGCCCAATAGTGGTTCTTCATATGTCTGAGCATGTCCTTGTCCTTTTTTACCTTCGCCAATATTTTCTCAAGATGAATTTTGACTCTTGTAAGTAAAATCTCCCGCTCAAAGGGTGTCATGTCACCTGGTCTTTTTCGGGCCAATTCCTGGTCTTCACGGATTTTCTGCCACTCCATGAGTGTCTGCTGATCCTCCAATTGTTTATTCCACTAATCCAAGTAATTTATAACCCACTGATCTCTCTTCAATTTCTCGGTCAATGTGTCGATCTCAACGTTTTGCTCCTAGATGATTTCTTTCAGCTTTGAGCTGGGAGAGCTCAAATCAACATCAATGAGTGTAAAATCAGTGTCTTGGCCTCCTGAAGGGCCCTCATCCTGCAGAGGCCTCTTTCCTTTGTCCTGTACCCATGCTGATGTCGAAGGCAAGACCCCTTCAACCCCAAGTGGAGATAGTACTCGCGCTGCTGATGAAGGTAACGAGACCCCTTCCACCCCGGGTGGAGATAGTACTCATCGTGTTGCTGTAAATAAGGCTTTGGTGCCTCTCTGATAGGTAACACATACTGGAACACTGATAGGCTCTGTCTCAGGACCCTCAAACTAATGTGAAGGCTCACCCGCATCATGAAAAATCTCTGGAGGAGGCTAAGGGGCTGTAAAGAAATCACGGGAAATGAACTCCTCCCATGCAATGCCCTGCAATCCAAGTTGATGTACCACAATGATCTTGATGAGCGCATAATGATAAATGTTGTTATGCTGCCGCTCGGGAGTCTTCTTATGCATAAGATTAGTCATCCGCTCTATGTTTCGACACATGAAATATGGAATGCTCATCATCCTCACTCCCATGAAATGCATTAATAATCATATATGGTAAGCATAAAGGCGCGAGAACCGGTCCTCACAGCTGAAGTATCTGATAATGAGTCTCATCAATGGTGCATAACATTCCTTTAGAAATCGGAATGGGAATACCCTGCTGAGTTGCCTCACATAGCCACGCCTGATGTATGGCTCATAATACACTTTGTCTAGCTACTGTCTCTTGTTCCACTCCTCACCTACATTCGGTATTCTTGTTGCCTGAGAAATGGTTTCTCATGTCAAGGTAAAATTTACACCAGCGAGGGTAACCTGACCATCTCGCAAATGTAAAACAAACAAGCGAACCAACTCCTGATGATGCTGAGTTTGAGCAATCATCTCACAATACTGAAAGCATGAATGTTGCTGAAAGCAAGCCATTTCAAGTGGGCAGGCCTGCAACTGATTCAATGAAGTGGGCTCTTCTCTGACATGTCTGCCCCCTTTACGAGGCCTTCTCGGTACATGAAGCTCTGTGGTAGATTCACTGTCTTGTTCATATGATGACTCGGTGTCCGTCATGGTGCTGCAAGCTAGATGTCAACTGTATGTTGGTTTGTTGAAAATGATAAATTGGTGTTTGTTTTCAATGCCAAATATGCGAAAGGGAAATAAGGAACTATGAGAAATATGGGACAGTGGGGAAAAGTGGACTGTGGAGTTTTTCAAGTGAGATTTGAAATGTGTTAACAGTCGCTTGACTGTATTTGGGAAATTTGAGATTTTGGGAATATGAGGGAGGGAAAATGGTAAGAAAAAGTAGGGTTTATGGATAGGGAAAATGGGAACAAGGGATATAAGTGGTTTGGGAGGTTAGGGCATAAGGTATTTGACTATAATGATAGGATTATCGAAGGGAAAGGGAACACAGGTGGGAAATGGAGACTTGGCACCAAAATTACAATTTCAAAACATCAATTTCAAATCCTAAGAACAGTTTTGACCAAATGAGAGGGTTTACACTTTCGACATTCAAATTCTCATATTCCAACATTTCAAACAACACTAAACAGTGATAATGGAAATTTCACAATCTCGTGAACTTACTTGGAGGAAAAAGTTTGAGTCGTTTCGGAAATTTGATGAAGAAATGGTGAGAATCTGCTTGGAGGCTTTGTGCGTCGTGCACAAACCCAGTGCACTGCGCCTCCTGGATGCGCTGCAACAGTGCAATTCTACACAGTGAAAATTGGCCCAATGCGCCGCGCGGTCTATGTGCATCGTGCCTTCCTCCCGATGTGTCACGCACTGTTCTCCAACATACAGTCCAGCTTCTAACTCACAATTTCATTTTTTTTCACAATTGAACTCGACTTCTCTAATGTTTCTTAAATGAAAATGGATTGATAAATGTGGAAAATATCTCATATAGTGAATAATTTGAGTTTTGCTTCTTACAATCCCATTTTTGTAATGTTTTGAAATTGGCACTTTTCACTTTTTTAATGTAAACTCTGATTTTCTTGTTTCCTCTTGACTTTTTGGCTGAAATGATGAAACTCTTGTTGATTTTTTGTAGGGATGGTTTTGGCAAAGGAAACCAGGGTTGCGCCTTGAAGAATCTGACAACTAATTTTTTTTTTTTTAAATATACATAGCATTTATTACAAAGGAAAAAATGACGATTTTCTTCAAAACAGAGTTTGAAGAAAAGTCATGATCAATCATTATAACGATGAAATTTTGTGACGAAAACTTATTTTGAACCTCCCTTTGGCCTGCTGGCATTATTGGACACTTTGACGATGAAATTTGCGAAACCCTAGACCTAAAAAGACCTAAAAACCCTAAAATGACTCTTTGCTAACCAAGAGGCCAAAACAGGACTGTGAATGACTTTAAAATTGATTTGATGAACAGACCTGAGCCAACAGGATAAAGCATGAGGGGTATGAGTGACAAGGCCCTTCTGTCAGATGATGGCATGCCCCTAATGGAATGCAGATGAATAAACTGAATGGGACACCTAAAAATGAAATGCAATAAGAGAAATGATCTCTGACGGAGGGATGAAAAGACCGACTCTAACATGTACCACCACTATATGGTAATTAATTTTTAGAAAATGTATATAATGAATATATTGTATTGTATAGATTTTAGTTTTCTATAGTGAATATATGGTATTGCACATTTTTAATTTTCAAATAGTGAAGTTGGGATCAAACTAATTTTCTGACTAGAAGGAATTAGCTAAAAAAGAATTAGCAATAGTGATTCATAACCAACTTTTAGTATTTGAAGACAAGATTTAGACAAAGATAAAAAACGTTTTTCTATGGACTTAAGGTTTATTAATGCTTCCTTACTAATCAACATTATTTTCTTCGAATTTATCCACTAATATTAGTTCTTGATTCTTCTAGAACTTGTTTCTCTTTATGAATATGAAAATGTAAAAAACAACAACAACCTAATGTTGTGTAAAATATCACCATTATTGGAATTGTTTTTGGTTGCATGTTTAATATATACTAGTATTGAACTAAGCTAAGTTTATATCCTTGGAGACCTTCTATGGGATACCCTTGAAAGGATTTCTTGTAAGGGTTAAAATTTTCTCTACAAAGTTACCATGAAAATTTTAAAATTATATTGTTTATGGTGAATTAAAGTGATATGTAGTGTGTGTTTTATCATTTAGTTGAACATATATGTTGCATATAGAGTGCTGAATTTTGAGGAAAAGTATGTAGTGAGTATATGGTATTATTTTTTATATATGTGGAGAGTATATGGTGTTGAACTTATTTACTATGAGATTTTTATTTATTTTGATTTATTTATAATAAGTGGAATTGGAACCAAAATAGGTGCATAATTTTATTTTATTACTTATTTTCTTATTTTTTTTTAACATTATAATATGAACATTTTAGTACAGATTCAAGATAAATACCTACTGAAATAGATCTAGTAGCAATGATTGATAGAAAACTTATATTATTTGAAGGAAAGATTCAAAAAGAGATATAGAAAATTAGTGTTCACAACTCCTTTTATGAAAATGGGTGTTAGATGATAAGGATTGGGAAAAAACAATCAAATCATGGAGGAGAGGTAAGAAGAAAAGAAACAATTTGGTCTTAATCACTCTGGATAATAAATTGGATATAAAATTTATGAAAGAGAAAATTGATAAGATCATGAGTGTTTAAAAAGCATGAACTAAGTAATTTTTGGTATAAAGCTTAAAGTATTAGGAAAATATTAAAATAAGTAAAAGGTAGTTGGGAAAATAAACAAACATAAATATAGGTTGATTTGTTTGAAGTAAATTGTAATGCCCATAAGTATGGCATGGATTATTTTTAAATAAACACTTAAGTCCACAAGACCAAGCTTAATTAACATAGTATTTGAAGTTCAAAAGGTAAAAGAAGTGAGATTCGAGAAGCAAGATGAACCCTAGACTCTTTTTTCTGCTCCCCTGTTCGCTGACACGGTCAAGACGCCAACTGGTTTTGGATATCTCTGCTCGCAATGGATTTTGGACTTACCAAACTTACATTTGATATACGCCAGGCCACCATTATCCGCTCACTCTCTCGTTCTAGCACGAGGTGCGATTGCAGTCTATGGCCGGAATGAGGCTTTGTCCCTTCAGCTTCTCCATGACTGTTATCACATTAATCAAGAGAAGACATTGGTCGCTAATAGGGTTATGTTAAGCTTTTATGCCGCCGTCAATGTTTCAACGAGTCCTGTTCATGCCCAACTCCCCCCTGCAGTCCTTCCTTGCTTTCGCGCGGGGGCTCTCGCTGGAGCTGTTTCAGGGGTTTTTTTCACTTCGATGCAGGGGAAAATCTTGGAGGCAGCACCCAATGGAGCCCAGCTCTGGTCCCTTGATCCATGCCTCTTTGGGGCTATCTTCATCTCGGAGAGTTTGGCTAATACGAGCCTTGCAGCAAAAACTCCAACAGTTGCCTTGAATGGGGCTCTGGTCGCTATCCCCCAAGGCTTCTTATTTGGGTTCCGGAGTTGGTCTACAGGCGTTTCCTGCCCTCACAGCCTTTCTCTGTAGAGGTTTGGAGTTGCACACAAAAGCAGATACGCCCTTCATTGCCGCGCAGATCCTGCCATTAAAAAGCACCCTGCCTCATTTCAGATCCAACTCCGGCTTCTCTTTGGAAAAACTATTTTGCTTTGGGTTTCTTCTTCAGATTTAATATAGAATATTAAGCTTAATCTGGAATGACGGACTGGGATTCCCTCGATACACTAGAGACTTCTTTTCCAAGGTAAACATCTTGAGGATCTTCTTCCCCTCTCTGCTTACAACATTAACAGAAATGATTCTATTGTGTTTACCCTTCGTTTGAGAGGTGGTGTTGCTGGACAGTCTTCTTCAGCCCCTACCTTCTCTTATAAAGATGTTGTACATTCTCAGAACCCCAAACCCCCTGCAGCCCCCAAACCCCAGCCTTTTCTGATTGACAAGTTGGATGAAGTACCTTCTGTTCAGATCTTCCAAAATTTTCAGATAGAGTCATCATTTGTAGATTTAATGGACTTTGGCCACGAACCAAGGATCTCTTTGAATGGATCCAAGATAAATAGACTAGAAAATGGCAGGGTAGTTGATGCTCACGAGGATTCTTCATAGTATTGTTCGATCACTCAAAGCATTATGAACAGGCCTTACAGGAAGGTCCCTGGTTTTTTGGAAATACTGGGCTCTTCTTAACCCCATGGTTCCCAGATTTCGACCCTGCTACAACTACCATCACCAGAACTCCTGTTTGGGTCAGGCTTCCCAATTTACCTGTCCATCTATGGCATCTGGTAGTGTTCAGACGCATGGGCGATACCTTGGGACGCTTTCTCACTGTAGATTTTGAAAGGGCACTTCAGGGCCTCTACACATATGCCAGAATATGCGTGGAGGTTGACATCAGCAAAGGCTTGCCCGATCAAATCATCATCAAGGTCGGCGATTTTGTTTGGACTCATATCTTAGACTACGAGAACACTGCATTCTGTTGTCGCCACTGTCACCAAACAGGGCATCTGCAGAACTCCTGCCCCACTCTCACAGAAAAAAAGACTAAAGGAAACTATAGAAAGTCCAAATCCAAAAAATGGACTCCATGTTCCCCACCGCCTGCTGCAGATTCTACCTCCTCGAGCTCTGATGATGATGGGAGTGACGCAGAATCAAATCTTGCTCCTCAGAATAAGAACTTGTCCTCTGATGCTCCCGAGCATCCCCCTGATACTACCATCACTCAGAAGTGAAGTCATGAGTCCGCCTCCTCTGATTCAGATAAGGAGGCCCCTCTTTTGGAGAACTCCAGTCTTCAAATTGTCCCAGCACATACTCACCAGGATGGTTGGGTTAATGTCAAAAAAAATAAAGGGAAGAAACTTCGTGTGGAAAACTCTACCAATTCTGGGTAGGAGTCGGTTCCTTCCTGCTTTCTAGTCGCTTGTTGCTGCTCCTTGCTTGTCTCTTTTCTCTCTCCGGGGACCGAAGTTGATATTTAATCATTTCCAGTTGGCCGTTTTTTTGTTTCTCTTGAATGTACTTTCTTATGTACCATATTTTTTCTTAATAGAATTAGTCCAATTCAGAAAAAAAAAAAAAAAAAGGTAAAGGAAGCTATTATTAAGGAAAATGGGAACGTACAAATGTGGATCCCAAGTTAAATTGATATTATTTTTCTAGTTAACATGGTAAAAAAAATTCGATTTATAAGTGTTGGAGGAATTCCTTGTGAGAAATTTGGATCCCAAGTGAAATTTATATTATTTTTCTAGTTAACATGAAACACAATATCCACATGGGTTGGAGGAATTGGCTGCTACCTAAGAAATAATGTTTCTCCTATCGTTATAATTTATAAGATAGATCCTCTCAATTAATACATTTGGAAAAAGGTGACAAAGGAGGATCCCAAGTGAAATTTATGTTGTTTTTCTAGTTATCATGGAACAAAAAAACTAGATGGGTTGGAGAAATCAGTAGTGACATAAGAAATAATGTTTCTCCTATCATTAGAATTTATAGGACAAATCCTATCAATAAATACATTTGGAATGAAATATTAGGAATATTTCTTTTAAACAAAGAGAATATACCAAAAATGAATTTTTAATTTGGGTTTCCACTATTATAACATATACAACACTCTTTCATAGACGCCACAAATTGGCTAGTTACAAAATGTCTTCCAATACTTGAACCCAACCGGTTAGGGAAACACATTTCTAGGCAAATCAATCGAGGTAAGATCCTTTAACCTATTAATTATACTTTATATAAGAAAAACAATTTAGGGAAAAATGTCCCTTTATTAGCCTTTAAAAATGTCCCTTGTATCCTTATGTTTTCCCATGTATTTATGGATGGAATGTTGTAGAACTTTTTAAACTTTGTATCCTTATGTTTCCCCATTTATTTGTGGATGGAATTCTATATACATTTTTTTAACTTTGTCTCCATATTCTACTACACTATAGTTCAATATGAAATCAAATTTGTTTTCACCGTTTTCTACATGACTTTAGCTTTTCAATTGCTAAAAATCTCTCCACAAGCCGTCATCCTTTGTATATGCATCTTTATATGCATGATAGGTGAAAGGACATATTTGCATTAAATATACCAAATATGTAATTTTTGCTGTGGTTTTTCTTGAAAGCATGTTTTCCAACTTCTTTGTGGTAATATTCTTTAACTGATAGTTAAATGAAATTGTTGTAAGAATTCCATCCACTTGTATTGTCTATTTTTCTATAATTGGATTTTGTGCTCCACATTGGTGGTGTTCCTTTAGGAATACATAATAATTCCCTATATTCCTATAGAAATCCTTCCAATTAATTTTTTTATTCTTCAAGACACTCCTCTAAGTGTGCATTTTCCTTCATTCACTCCTTGCTAGACTAATTTTCTCCTAAAAACAACATAACATATTTCTTGATATAACTAATCATTTTATTGGCTTACTTGGCACTTATGATTGAAACCTTGGAGTTGCAGGCACTTATGATTGAAACCTTGGAGTTGCCTTTGTGTATGTTGATGATGAATTATTTCCCATCATGGATGAGGTGGTATTGGTTCATTATCCACTTGAATATTTCTTCCCACATATACATGAAGGGACTCCAAAAGATAACTCCACATACATCATGTGGAACTACATCCAATTCTATTACATTGATAAAATCAACACTAATACAAAATTTCATTCTACAGGTTTCGTTATCTTAGTTTCCATGTCATTATTTACCCATCCCAATGGATATGGGTTAGGATGATCTCAAACCTCTAGACCAATTCCATTCCTATGAGGTTATTGTGTGAACCTAAGTAGAATAAGGCATCAATATTCGTCTTCTCTACTTTTATATTAATGTGGAGAAGCTTGGTCATTTCCTTCTCTTCATGAAGGTAAAGACTACTTAAATTCACTTACTTTTGCACTAATATTCATACAATATTCTCAACCACATCATAGGTTATTTCACCTTGATTGGGAAAATATATGGTGAGAAGATTCATCTTCTTCCAATATTTTTCCAATTCTTTGGGTTCACCTATAGATGCAATTTCCAACACTTCTCCTTTCTGTGACTATCAAATTTGTAATGATTGAAATGATTGTTAGGATATGTGCACTATTTTGTAGTAAATATTATCTTCTAGTCCTCCCCCCTTTCCACTTCTTATCCCCTTTGTTGGAAGCTTCTTGGTGCTCATTCCTTTTCAAACCACTTAACCACCCTTTTTTTTCCTATATTTTCTAGGTTCTATGTGTGTACAAAATATCATTAATTGTTGTTGGTTTCAATAATAATACCTTATTTCATAGATAGTTATGGAGACCCCAATATACTTGAGGAGTACACTTGGGTTCTTGGGAGATATACCTAGTATGATGGCCATCTTCCTAAATTTAGTGGTGTAATCATATAAATTCTTCCCCTACTTCTCCCTTAAGTAGTTCCCATTGGTCCTTTGCATACATAATAGGGTTGAATTTAGACTCTATGAGGGCTTTAAAGTCCTCCCATTTAGTTATTGGGTGATTATCCTTAGCCTAAGTATCTTGGTATAGATTTTCCTTCAGGTTAAGGCATGATAAATGATATTTTCTATTTCTCATCTATGTGGTGAATGCTAAAGTAAACTTCTAACTATTACAATGAGTGAATTGATTTTACAGAATTGATCTCACCTTCATATGATTTGATGTCCACCTTTTCTTTCATATTGAAGAGGGAGTACCAATGATTCATGGCACATATACTTGGCTACTTCTTTTCAAGTTATTTTCTTGACTTGGGATCTTCTTGCTCACCCACTTTCCCCATTGATCTAATTTTATATTTGGAAATTGTTCGAAACAATGTTAATACTCAGAGGGGGGTGAATGACTATTAAGGATAATTTAAAATTTTATGTCAAATTATCTTTATTCATTCAAATTTGGAATCTAATATATGAAAGAAAATATTGAAAAACCATAACTCCAACCATGTCAAAAAATGAAATCATACACATCATGAGAAACACAGAGATTAGACACTAAGGTTTAAAGTGGAAACCATTACAGGAAAAAACTACCAGAGCTTGTTTTTGTTATTGATGTAAAATGAGATTACCTACTAAATTACATCAATATGTTTCTAATCAACACTCACAGGAAGCACCAACTCCATTTTATTGTTTACTATAACCCACTAGCAAGAAACACCAACTCCCTCTTTTTACAAACACATGATTAGTCTACTAAAAGAACCATCTCAAGCACCAACTTCATGGGTCTGTTGGAACCACCAAATTGCATCTCCTTGGATTTATGCAAGCACCAACTTGCATGAGGCACCAACTTTCATGAGGCACCAACCCCCAAAATTTCTTCAAATAACCACTAGAGATGGAAGCATGAACTTCCTATATGCAAGATCCAACCCACACTCAATAAGGAAACTAATGTTAATTGTACATGGGAGACACTCTTCCTGATATCAACTCTGTTATCCTCTACTCTTGGCCCACACAACATTCTTTGTCCTCTAATCACTCTGTAGTAGCCCACTGTTCTACTCAATATCACTTACTCATCACATCCCAAGCAACACTCTGTCCACGCCATAATAGTATAGTATTCTCAGCCCTATGATCTCAATTTCATACATTCAACACTCTACCTCCTCCCTCTGTACAAGAACTTTCGACCTCTTCTTACACATTAGCAAAAACTCTCTTGGGGTGTCTCTCCTCTGCGTAGGCCCTCTAAGACTTTCTATGAAAAACTCGTGGACTTGGCCTCTTTTGAGTATCTTACAGACACCCACAAAGCTCTCCACATAGCTCACTTGAAATAATTTTCTTACCTCACATTGCTCAACTGCAATCTTGGGTTTTGTTTCACTGAAACATAGTGAACGATGTAGTCCCTGAAAACCATCAACATTATATCCACGCGACATGACTATGTACTCAGTGGATAGCACTCCTTAATGTTGTAGTGTCTGAATTATTTCTATTGTGATCGTATTAAATGTGAAGCATTGGATTCTCAACATTTTATATTGTTCATATAATCAATCACCTCACAATTTCACTTGCACATAACAACTAAATTCAATCAACCATCTCAATAATATCTGAGGGATCTAACGTTATATAGTAACTCAAAAGAATTCATATCTTAATGAAGTAATTGGTCACAGGATAGTTTTCACAAAATGATTCAGTGTGTAAATCGATGGCTCCAATTAATTACTGGGGCATTCAAGCTGATTTCAAATACCATGATGTGAGGTGTCATGATGGTTTCCAAAACCACGAGTCTCATAGGAACACATCCGCATGAATGAACTTCCAACAAGACACAATGGATCATTACCTCGATGCTTTCCAAAACTGGGACAAGAAACTGTTGATTGAGTTTCCAAGTCTTCATGGACTCTAATAACCACTCAACATAACATAAACTAACCCAACATTAATCCCAGGGATTAGTTGTATAATACAATTCAAAGAATGGGTCGCTCTATGATTCACCATTCTAAGAATAAAATTTCAATGAGTTTGTACTCCTAGGATTTTCTTCCATGCTTGTTAATGGATCACAGAGCTTGAAAGGTACTTCAACATGGATTCTATAAAGTGTGATCGAACCTCAAATTCCTGAGGCTCTAATATTCATTTAATTGATAGAAGCTTACATAGGGGATCAGAGGTAGCTTATTTAAAATCAAGACAGACCTAACATTCTTCTATGAAAATCGTGGTCTTGATTTGTCTTGGTTCAAAAATCTTGACAACCAATATTTATTCCAGCAACCAACTCTTCTCTGTGCATGTACTCTTAGCTTCTGACTCATTCATCCTTCATACACCTCTATGTTGCAATATGAGAGCTCCCATATTACATAACTTTATTAAGGTAGGATATTACAAAATCGTGAGATGTTGATATTCGCCTGTAGCCCCTTTTTATTCACTTTTATGTTTTTCCACCATAGGATTGGGTGTTGTGACTGAAAACATAGCACTTAGGTGTTAAGCCCTTTAGGATAATGTCGGGGGCTTATCTCCTTGTGTTTTTTCTCTACACCCATGGTTATTTAGGTTCCATGACGAATCTCCAACAACATTGGAAGCTCCCTATATCTGAAATTTCTCAAAATGCAATTATGTAGGAGTTACAAAACCTTGAACCCCAAAAATAAAATTCTAGGGTGACATCACACTCTCCCACATGGAATCTCCAAATAACTTAGGTCCTAACCCCTTAAACATCCTATCGAGGGTCTATCTCCTTATGTTCATAATCTACTCACTTGGTTCTTTGGGCTCCATGACCATATGCCAACAACATTGGAAGCAACTCGTATAAAAAATTTCTCAAAATTAAATTATAGAGGAGTTACAAAATCCTGAAGTTCCAATATCACATCATTGTCTTTTTTTCACATCATTGTCTTTGTGTCAACATGATTTTCCCTATTAGGCCACTCAATAACGTTGAATATGACCATAACGTGTCCTCCATACATCCATGTTATGATGATGTCACCTGCCACTGTGGGCTTGTGAGGGCCAATCAATTGTTGTAATGTGTCTTGTATGAGGAGAGAAAAAGGGTCCCTAGTTATTTGGTTTTATAAATGAATCTATTTGTAAATCCCTACTCCTCACATCCTGTGGTCTTTTTAAAATGGTTTATTAACATAAAGTTACAAAATTGTGAAATTATGAAGTTTCAAAGTTTCAAAAATTCTGAGCTCTGACATTCCTACCTTCCATGGTTCCAAGGTTCTGAAGTTGCAAGGTTTCGATCTTCCAACGACCTGAGATTCCAACCCTCGAGGCTCTCGATATTCTGATCTCCTAAAGTCCGAAGCTTCCAACCCTCTATGTGTCGATATTCCAACCTTCTGAAATTTCTACCTTCCCTTGTTCCGCAATTCAGCCTACTAAGGACTTTAAGAACCTAACCTTGGTAATCAATAAATTTTGAACCTCAGATCCATTTATGGACTTCCACATATAGTTGGAAATATTTTTCAAATCACTTTCCATTGGAGAAGGTATGATTCCTTCCTTGAGGTGATTTTCTACCTGCAACATGGTTACAAACTCTCTTCCATTTTTTGCACCTTGACTCTTCTTCTTGTGCTTGGAATCCTCAACTCCCCCTAAGCTTGATACACCAATCAAATCAATGATATCTTTTGTTGTTATCATTTCTAGCCTAGTGGACATCAATGTTTTCATTCCTAACATCATGCTACCATATACATCCATGATAATCTGGTTGACATCGATACCAACACACTTGCTAATTGTTACGAAATTCTAACTACCCAACTTGATCTCCCAGCATGATTTTTGACATCAATGCCAATAAATTTATTGCCACTAATGAGATAGATAATTCCAACTTTCCAACAATATCCCCCTTTGTCTTTGATGGCGACACCTCTTCACATCTCCACATTGATCACCAATACTCATGCTTATTCCACACATCTCCTTTCATGAGCCACTAATGGGTTTCTTTCCTTTGCTTGGGCCATCACAACTTACTCCACAATAAGCTTCTCTCCCCCTTTGACATAAATGGAAAATGGCTTACAAGTTGCTTATTATTCCTCATGCAATCATCAAATGTCAATGACCAAGGGTCCAGTTGGTGATGTTCATTATTCTCTGTGGAATTATCTTCAAGGATTGATAACTATTGTTGTTCTATAGATTGGACATATGTGATATGCTGTAATATTCCTAAATTAGCATAAAACTAATTTGGAATATTAAATTTTAATTTTTTCTTCTTGTTAGAAGAATAAGATGATATTGAGACCCATAAATCTCCTTAGTAGGAATAAAGACACTCCTAATGTGAAAGGAGGTCATCTAAAAGCTGGATTGAATACTCTTATGTGTCAAAATTGGTTGGAACATGAAGACTCAGTCAACTTTGACCAAATCAAACAACGCTAGTATGGTAGGAGTTGCATTCATTGAGAGATAACACAGTTTTGGAGGGAGACTCCATGCTTGGAATTAGTGGATTTAATGAGTGAGGCCCAAGGTGAGGAAGCTCACGAAGAATATAAGGAAGGGGATGTCAGCTATTGTGGGGATTATTGGATTATTATTTTATTTATGGTCTGTTAAGACTTGTGGCTCTCTCCAACTATTTAGATAAAATTGCAGTGTTGTTTAGCACAAGGATGTTTTTGAGTGGGAATACCACCTTAATCCTCGGGTGAATTCAAGTGCCTAATCAAGAGAAGTATTTGCACTACATGTCCACATTCAGGCATAAGGCCAATCTTTAGCTTTATTCAACAAAACAATTTCTTCTTAGAGTTGTGTTGTGTTGTAGGTTGCAATAGTGGAGGATTGTATTGGGTGATTTCTGAGATAGATTTTGAGTGGAGGAGGTTTCCTTCCATTGGGAAGCCAAAAAAGGAATCCATTCAGTTTTATTGATATATTTTGGACGAGGCCAAGGTGATATTATCCCCTACAATGCAATTTCACTGTGGATCTGCATTATTTTAGGGAGGAGTTGCATGGGTGGTTGCAGTATCCTATTTGGGAGGTGATTTCTTCAGTGAAGGGGAAGTACTTTCATCTGGAGGATCTAAAGGAGAAGAGCTATAGGATTCTACATTAGCTTCAACCATATCTTCTCATTTATTTTGTTGCAGAAAACTTTCAACCCTAGGGCTACAAATCATATTTGTATTTTTGTACATTTTCCAGAAACCCTCTGGGGTTATCTTGGAAGGGTGATATAGGGCCTAGATATGTTTTTATAACATATATTGAGGAATATATCATTATATTTACATTATTGTATGATATAAAACAATATTTATGCATGTTATGACTGCGCTATAGTAGCTGTACGACATTTTTGTATTGTAGTAGCATCTCATATTTGGGAGTGATTTTTTATGGGAGGATTGTTTCCTCATATCATATGATTTGTGCCTCACTATTTTGTATTGATTTTTTGTTCTTATACTTAATTTGATGGCCCCATATTAGTATCCAATGTTGATGTGATGATTTACACTGCTATTTCCAGTTTTGTGTTCAAATATTGCTGCTTCCGCATTTAGAAATATTATAGTGGTATTATAGCATAATCTTGGCTCAGCCTATGAGTTTAAGCCATTATGCTATCAAGAGAATAAGAACAAGGAGAAAGAGAATAGAATGATAGAAGGAATGAGTTTTATCTCATCTCTTTTTACATCTATGAGGGACCTCACCAAGGAGGTCAAGCAAAGAAGAATGGAAAATAGCAATGAAACCACAATAGGGTTTCAGTATGAGGAAGGTACATGCAGTTCCTATCAGCAAAAGAGAAAATCGGTATTGCATAGAGCTCCAAAGCAATACACTATGTCTAATTTATTTGAAGAGGAAGGTGAAAGACATGGAGATAGAGGAAACTTAGGTCATGAGATTCTAAGTGAGTATCTTGCAGAATATAAGTCTCAATTAAGAGCTCTTAAGGAGAATCTAACTCTCCCACAGTTCATTCAGCTCAAGTAAGAAAGGAGACATTGCAGCTATGGAAGGAGAAAGCACAATAGATTTCTATTGTCTACATTTTATGGGTCATCAACATGCACATAAAGGGCTTGAGGAATGGAGTTGGATGCATTCTTCCTGCTACATCAAGTAGTAGAAAAATAATCTATTGAGATTGCAGCACTGCACCTTGAGGGTGAAGCAAACATTTTGTGGTTCAACCATTTGAGTCATGCCAGAGTGATAACTTATGTAGATTTTATTGAAAGGTTGATCAAGAATTTTGACAAGAGAAAACTAGAAGAAAATAAACTTCCACCAGCACTTGCTGCAGGGATACTTGCATGAGGAGAAGGACACTTACACCCTTGCAAATTGGTCTTGATCTCTTGAAATTTAGATTCCCATGCATTATTCAGAAGATGGATGAGGAGGAGGAGACTTATACCAGCGTTAGCGCAACCATAGAGGAGAAAATATCATCACCAGTAGTTGGGGAAGTCATCAGACTAGTAGGAGGAACCCTTGTAGCAGTACAAGATGTATCCAAGCAAAACCAAGGTATGAAAAATTTTCCACTTTCTATTATTTGAGCACATCATATGGAAGGTTGTGGGGACATGCCATTGCATGACCTAGGATCAAAACACACCACTGATTTGGAGTAGTAGACTATCACTCTGGAGAGGACCCTTGATAGGATCAAGGAGGATATATGCATTCATCCTAGTATGTCATTGTTGAGCTGCACACAACTCTTGGGGTTGGAGTGTAGATTTTTGGACGATGGGATGAGTATTTTCCTAAACAATCCAATGCAGAACTATATGTTCAACATTAAACATGACCATGAGACAAAAGATTCCCCATCATGGAGATCAATATCGTTGTCATTGAGCATCAGTGATGAGTTGGAGGCCTAACCATTATTGGAGCATTCCAATTACCATTCTACATGTCTAGTAGGGGATAGGCATATGGTTTATGAGAGACATCTTATCTCCCATTATTATGATGGATCTTTCTTGATGATCACTTCACAACTCAGTGAGAATATTTTTCCTTCAGTATACTTTTATCCTTATGGATTCAACATGGTCATTGATGAGTGGTCTTCATATGGAGATCTCCAGGATATTGCATTTCAACATCCCATGAAATGCAAATATAGTAATCAGATTTGGGAGGAGCGTGCTCTCCATTGGAGGAATACCCATTTAGAGCATGATAGTAGACACTCACCATTGGTTGGATGGGTGATGTTGATAATTAAGAAGCTAGTGAGCCACTTGTAGATCTATGACATAGGACAACACAAGCCAAGGCTACACTGGCCACTCTTCAAAGAATTTGGTGAGCATATGACATATCCTATTCAAAAGGATATGTTATTGGTTGGGACTTGTCATGACATTTGAATCATGTAACTGTAAGGTGTTTGGTTTAATTGGGGTGATGTGAAAATTTTCATGTCAATAATCATGTCTTCACTCCATGGCCTATATGCTACAGATGTGAGGAGGCAACAAGAACTATTGTTTCTTTGGTTTCTCTTGGGAGAGTATGGGATGATTTTCTCCCATACATTTCACTATGATTCAGAAGTGGTGGGTGGAGACATCTACTACCAAGATATGATATTCTTGACTTGGACCTTCAAGCACAATAAGAAGGGTTTACATGTAGCACACGGGTATTTCCTCTCTAATCACATTGATTTCATGAGCACATACCATACTATCATGCAGAGATTCACTTGGGAAGGCATCAAAGAGGAGATGCAACATCACATGAGGAGATGCATGGGTTTTTTGGAGGAGGGACATAACTCTTTGGTATAGTTAAGACAACCACTTCCTTCCTCATTGGGGATGAGAAGAGGTTCATCTATGCGCCACTTCACCAACTTGTTCAAGGTACATGGTAATGATTGTTTTTATGTGCATCATGATTCACTTACTATGTGCTTTTATTTCTTTACCATCCATGTACATGTTATTGCTCCAAGATGGGAAATTATTTCTTATATACCTCGTGATCCATTTGGGGACATAAGCAGTGAGGGTGATGACCACTCCCTAGGAGATATTGGGGAGATGTTATTTTTTTCAGAGTGTGGTCAATGTGCACCTCACATCATACACCTTCTCCAAGCATGTGAGAGGATTGGGGTAGCAAGAAAGTGGTTGGGAAACCACTCATCATATCCTATTTTGAGGTAGTTAGGAATAAAATTGTGCTAGGTGCACTTGAGGGATCATTAACATTCTCTAGTTTTATATATGGCAACAAGTATAACTCTAATTATGATCCCATATGTTGATGATGTCCTTATCATTGTTGTGGGCATGGTTGGAGAGATGAACCATGGATTCGATGTTCTTATTAGATATGATATTCTCCAAATTACTTATGCTTCATATTGCAGGGAGAGCATTGGACCATCCATGATTGCTACATTGGATCTCTTGTTTCCTTATGGGATGAGTCATTTGGGTAACTTTAGCACTTGGAAGGTGCCTCTCATGAGCAGATGGGAAGAGTTTTTCTATGAATTACCATTCTGGAGGGTGATTCATTTTGTATGGATGATAGCTTGGAGATTGGAGCTCCACATGGGAATGAAGGTTCTCCACATTCTTCAGTTATGTCCTTGCAGTTTCTTGGGGACAAGCAACATTTGGGAGGAGAGGATTTTCATATCCCTAAATTAGTATAAAACTAATTTGGAATATTAAATTTGATTTTTTCTTCTAGTTAGAATAATAAGAAGGTATGGAGACCCATAAATCTCCTTAGTAGGAATAAAGACACTCCTAATGTAAAATAAGGTCGTCTAAAAGCTATATTGAAGACCCTTATGTTTGAAAAGGGGTTGAAGCATGAAGACTAGGTCAACTTTGACCAAATCAAACTATGCTCATATGGAAGGAGTGGCATTCATTGAGGGACAATGTAGTTTTGGAGGGAGGCTCCATGCTTGAAAGTAATGGCTTTAATGATTGGGGCCCAAGGTGAAGAAGCTCACCAAGAATATATGGAAGTGGATGGAAGATATTGTGGGGATGATTGGATTATTATTTTGTTTGTGGTCTATTAAGACTTGTGGCTCTCTTCAGCTGTTTAGCTAATATTGTAGTATTTTTTAGCACAAGAGTGTTTCTGAGCAGGAATCCCACCTTCATCCTTGGGGGAATTTAAGTGCCTACTCAGGAGAAGTATTTGCACTACATTTCCACATTCAGGCATAAGGCCAAGCTTCAAATTTCTTCAATAGTGCAGCTTCTTCTTAGAGTTGTGCTGTGTTGTAGGTTGTAGTAGTGGAGGATTGTATTGGGTGATTTATGAGCTATATTTTCAGTTGAGGAAGCTTTCCTTCCATTGGGAGGCCAAAAAATGAATACCTTGGGATTTATTTCTATATTTGGCACCAGGCCAAGTTGATATTATCCCCTACAGAGCAGTTTCAGTCTGGATCTGCATTAGTTTAGGGAGGATTTGCAGGGGTGGTTGCAGTATCTGATTTGGTAGGTGATTTATTTAGTGAAGGGGACATCCTTTCATTCATAGGATCTAAAGGAGAAGAGCTACATGATTCTACATAAGATTCAACCATATCTTCTCATCTATTTTGTTGCAACAAACTTTCAGCCCTAGGGCTGCAGTTCATATTTGTATGTTTGTACATTTTTCGGAAACCATCTTGGTTTATATTTTAAGGGTGATATAGGGCCTAGATTTGCTTGTATAAAATATGTTGAGGCATATATCATTATATTTACATCATTGTATGGTCTCCATCTATAGTTATGGATGTTATGACTGCACTATAGTAGCTCTCTGACATTTTTGTATAATAGCAACATCTCATATTTGGGAGTGACTATTAATGGGATGCTTATTTCCTCATATCATATGATTTGTGCCTCACTATTCTGTATTGATTTTTTGTTCTTATACTTAATTTAATGCCTCCATATTGGTCTCCATTGTTGATGTGATGATTTACACTGCTATTTCCAGTTTTTTGTTCAAATATTGTTGCTTCCCAATTTGGGAATATTACGTATGCTCCCCCTAAAAATATATGTCCTCTGCTTCGAAATAATCCAATTTTTGAAACCTTATGGCTACTAGATAAATATAGTTTCTTCCAATGAAACTTTTATACCAATTAAAAATAAATTGATACCAATTAAAATTGTTCACGGTATTTATCCTACTGGAAATACCCATCATTACCGATGCATTGAGCTTGGATTTCACTTTTGTTGCTACTTCATCCTCTATGATAACTTCTATGGAACATATACATTGATAAATTCTACTCCCCCTAATATCAAGCTACTCGAAATATGTATTTTTTCTTAAAAAATACCAATTGCACCAAAAAAAAAATGATATAAATTGGATATTATACCAGGAAAACTCTAATACTTCCTTCCAGAAAGGAATTCCCATTTGCACAAAAGGACGCTACATACGAACCCAACCCACCAATTGACATAGTGATACCAATTCAAATTTTAGGGACATTCAAAGAATGTACCTATTTTGTTTCATGAACACAAGACTACTATGAAAAATCAAATTCACAACTTAAATTAAATAAGGGTACTTAGGCCAAGATGCAAAACTTTCATTCCCTATGCAATATTTCTTCCTCATGCTAACAATTGTTGCCTACTACTGCTTAATAAAGAAACCCCCCTTGAGCCAATTCTCTCTAAAATCCTACATATGATTCATTACTTCTGTGTGGGGACTAATCCTATGGACCTGACTTGACAATGGGATTCATGTCATTCCACTCTTTAATTGCAAACCATTTCTTATCTCACAACGTAAAGTGTTATTGTGTATTCCCCCTGAAATCATGTTGGATTCACTTCTCGTATCTCTTGTAATGTCGATACATTTGAAATAAACAAACACATTATTGGAATAAACAAGGGGATATGACCATACCTTCAAAAATCAGATGAACCTCTATGTTTTTTTCTTCTATCTTGTTGCATCTGACTTATTCGACCTCCCTTGATGCCATTATCTTCCTTCACTAAACATAAATAAAGGATATACTTTTCTTGAGCAGATCATCGTCCTTATTCTTCCAAACCTTCAATGGTTGAGTCCTGACAGAAGCATTACCTTCCACCTTCTTCTTTGCATTTTTTTGGATCTATCTTAAATGTGCAAGGGTTGCGGAAACTTCTCCTCTTTCTTCACCCATATCCTCTTGCTTCATCTTTTATTTATTTGTAAGAGAATTGTAAGTGGGTTGTCACTTCCATTCTCCACTTGAGGCTTGCGTTGATTGTAGATGGAGACTACAGAGAACTATCTCCTTCCTTTATTCAATAATTCCTTTTGAGATAGAGCATTGAAGATAAACTTGGATTCCTTTGCTATTTTATCTCTCATCAACCTCATTGGCTTACTTGTTTTTTTCTATTGCATTATCTATGAAGTGGGATTCGTTTTGTTATATTTTTAGTTCACTTCCTTGTGTCGAAAGTTTCCACAAATGTAGCATTCAATAGCGCTTAGTAATGGAGTGAAAATATTTTTTGCTTGGTAGAATTCCTATATGAACTTCCCTCATAATGAACATGCTTTCTTCTAGACACTTTGTGTGTTCTTGGGTTGTTGCTACACAACACATTTATTTCCTATATGCCATCTACAATCTATGGATTTATGTGAAAAAATATTTCAATAAAAAAATATACATAAAAGGGGTTCTGAGGATTGAAGATCGATTTTCTTTGAGGTATTTCTCCTTGAGGAGGAAAGGACCTCAAGTGGTTGTTCATGTGCCTTCCATGACATTTTGCATTTCTCCCTTGCACTCTTTCTTTCTGCTAGCTAGCTCTATTTTTTTTTTGACCTCATTGTTGTTGTTGTCCAAAAAAATATTTTCCCTATGTTGCTTGGCTCTCTTATGTTGCTCTCCTTATTTTTACTTCTTAGCATATTGTTGCTAGATTTTCTTCTCCTGTGGTTGATGCTTTCTTTTTTGTTGCTGAATTTCAACAACTTATTTTCCTCTATTGTTGTTAAAACCTTGAAATTCCTTTACCTAGGAAGTTGACCCTTCAAATTTCATAATCTTGGAGCTCATATTTTATTTGAAACCCAAACTAGGTTTGATGAGAGGGGATTGCTGCTTAATAAGCATCTCATTAAAAGAGTTTGTGTAGGCTCCTCAAGATTTTGGTATTGATAACAAATTTTATTTTACTTTTCTAAGTCATTTCTCAATGAGACTACTTCATTTCACCTAGATGAATGGTTATCGTCCCATACAATATACTATCCTCTTATTAATAAGAATATACATCAACTATTGTTTTTCTCAAATTTTCATTCTCATGCTCATAAATTTTCAATTGCTCCTCTTGCTTGATATTTTCCTCTGATATTTCCTTGATCTCCTTTAAAGTAGAGATCAAATTATTTATAAAGTATATCCTTTCATTCAGATCCTTATCTTCACTATAAAATGTGGTAGCTGAGTCACCATAGACATCTATATTCCTCTTTGTGACCAAAGGATCTTCCATACCTCTAATAAGTATCCCATATTCATCACTACATTGGGTACTCTTATTTTCTCCTATGGATGAGAAAACCCGAGATCTCTCTTATTCCTTCAAGGTACACTCATTGGCTATTGCTACAAATTTAGGTCTCTCTTTAGAGCATCATGGTCTCCCTTCTAAGACTTCTTCATCATCAAAACGAGTATGATGTGCAAAAATTTCCTTATTAGATGAATAATCCTCAATTTTTTCAACATCTATTTTCTGGGATGCTCTCTTCAACTTCTTCCTTCTCTTATTTTGTTTATCATTTCCAAATCCACCATTTTCATGTTATTTTTCACTACTTGAGAAACAAGGTTGTTCAACCTCCTCTATTTATATATAACTTGCAATTTGTCCAACATTTTCTTGGTTGTCTCACAATGACTTACTTTATTAATTTTTGGCTTAAAAATTCCTTTCATGATGATTTCATTGGCCTCTTCCTTCTGCTCACTCTTTTCTCCATGCAATAAGGACCACCATAAATCAACATCCAAATCCATTTAATATGATTACATTCTAACCTTCCATAGTATATACTCCAATGCATTTAAAAATGGAACTCCTCTTGTTGTAAGCCATGTTTGATTAGTCATTGTTGTCCTCTGATCTACCTTCATGCGATTAAGATGTTCCTAAAGGAACTTGGATGTGATACCAATTCTTGGAAACAATGTTAATATTGAGATGGGGGGTGAATCAATATTAAGGATAACTTAAACTTTTATGCCAATTTATGTTTACTCATTCAAAATTGGTATCCAGCATATGAGATAAACCATAAAAAAATAATAACGGTAGCCATGTCAACCAAATAAATCATACACATCATGAGTAGCAAGAAAATGACACACATAGGTTTAAGGTGGATACCCTTCCAGGAAAAAACTACCGAAGGTTTTTTTTGTTATTGATGTAAAATGAGAGAACCTACACTTTTACATCAGTATCTTTGTGAGCCACCACACATTGGAAACACCAGATCCCTTTGATTGTTTTCTAGCACCCACTAATAAGAAGCATTAACCCCCTCCTTTTGTAGACACCTGATCAACTTACTAGAAGAACCCTATGAAGCACCAACTTCATGGATTTGTTGCAAGCACCAGCTTATAACTCCTTGGATTTATGCAAGTGTAGGAATTTATAGGGTAATTTACCTAGATTAAAAACCAAAGGTCACTACTCAAAAACATATCATAGATCAGTACACTAGTATTTGACGAAGAGACTTGAACCGAAGACCTCTATTCTCATAAATTAACTTTACACCAAGTGAGCTAGTAAAATGATTCTGTAATTGTTTGGAATGAGGAAGTAATTTTTTTTTTTTGGTGATGATATATCTCTTAGTGTTGTAGGGTTTGGAACCATTCATCTAGATAATGGTTAGTTTAATGTTGTACTATGCGTTCCTACCTTATCTTGCAACCTTCTATCTAATTATGAGATAAATCATTCAAGTGAAGGGAAAACAGTAGAATTCTCACCTCATGATGTTGTAATTAAGTGCCTAAGAGATCCAATACATATTTTAGCTACTGGAATTGTGGATGATTCCACAAGGTTGTATAATTTTGACAACTTTTGGTCATCATGTCTTGCCTCCATTTTTGTTGCTCATAATAATGAAGCGAGCAAACTTTGGCATGACCGATTTGGTCACTTAAACTATCACTCTCTTCAAACTCTATGTAAAGAAAATATGGTGACAAGTCTTCCTATGGTATCTTTTCGAGATGGTGTTTGTTAATCCATATGTGTACTTGGAAAACATCATCAGGATAGTTTTGACAAGCGTGCCTCTTGGCACGCTTAGCCCCTTTGCAGCTTGTGTATACTGATTTATGTGGTTCACTTCTAGTCATTTCTTTCTCTGGTTGCAAGTACTTCTTAAATTTCATTAATGATTTTTCCAAGCGCACTTGGGTATGCTTCTTAAAACTCAAGAGTGAATTTTTTAACATGTTCTTCTCCTTTAAGGCCTTTTTTGAGAAACAATATGGACATCACATTCTTAAGTTAATATTTGACAATGGAGGAGAATATGTTAACAACAAATTTATCCACTTTTGCACTGAGCATGGCATTCAATTGCAACATACTATTCCATATACTCCACAAAAAAATGGTGTAGTTGAAAGGAAGAATCATAGTCTAGAAGAAATGGCTAATTGTATGCTTCAATCTAAAGGACTTAGTCTTAATTTTTGGGTAGAAGCAATTAAATATGAAAATTACATAGTAAATCACACTCCTACTAAGGTTTTAAGGAATATAACTCCAGAATAAGCTTGGAGCTCAATCAAACCAGATGCAAGTCACATTTGTTTTTTTGGAAGTGAAGCTTGGGCCCATATTCCAAATGCAAAACATAAATCCTTAGAACCTAAGAGTGAAAAATGAATTTTTGTTTGATATTCTGAAGATGTCAAAAGGATATATAATTCTTCAACCAAAATCAAAAAATTTAATCATTAGAAGAGATGTAAAAATTGATGAAAATATATAAACTTGTGAGCCTAGTTCGACAGGTGTGCCACCTTTGGCCTGCGAGCCTCATTTGGCATACGTGCCACCTCTCTCTATCTCTTCTATTTTTTACAACATTCCTTTTAGTTCAGTTGATGATAGTGAGGATGAAAATCCTCCTCCACCTCCTCAAGATCTTCATTCATCTCCAAAGCTTCCAAAATGGACTTGCTCTACTGAGGATGCAACAATTTCTCTTGTAGGTGACCCTACAGATCAACGTTGTACACATTCTTAGTTCAAAAAAGTCTCTTCCTTATTGGCTCAAGTTCCAAAAAATTCTGATCCAGAAACCTTTGAAGAAGCTTCAGGTCATTCAGAATGGGATGCAGCTATGAAAGAAGAATATCGCTCCTTATTTTCAAACGATACTTGGGATCTTGTTCCTCTTCCAAACGGAAGAAAAATTATCAAATGAAGATGGGTTTATAGAAAAAAGTTTGGACTAGATGGAAAAGTGGATAGACATAAAGCTCATCTTGTTCCTAGATGATTTTCACAAGTTGAAGGGATTTACTATACTAAAACCTTCTCCCCTATTGCCAAAATGAATTCTACCCACCTTGTTCTTTCCCTTGCTGACTCCCTTAAATGGGAAGTCTATCAGATGGATGTTAAATCTGCCTTATTACATGGGTATTTGCATGAATAAATATATATGGAACAACCCCATGGATTTATCCAAAATGACTCAAGCCTTGTTTGTCGCCTTAAGAAGTCTCTCTATGGTCTCAAACATGCCCCTTGGTCTTGGTATGCCAAAATGGATAGATTTCTCTTAGATAATGGATTTTCTAGATGTCATTCTAGAAACATTGTCTACACCAAGAAAGTGGGCAAGTACTTAATCATCCTTTTTCTTTATGTTGATGATATTATCCTTACCAGTAGTGATCCATAACATATAAAAAATGTGAATTCTAGTCTCAAAAAGAAGTTTGAAATGACAAGCTTAGGACACTTGCATTATTTTCATGGTCTTCAAGTCTTGCAATCCAAAGAAGGTGTTAACCTTTCTTAGTCCAAGTATGCATGTGATCTTCTACGCCATTTTCACATGGAAGATTATAAGCCAACTCCTTCTCTCTTTCAATGTGGAGTCAAGATTTTAGTCATTTCTAATTCCCCTGAAGTTGATGCTACCTTATACCGTCAACTTGTTGGTAAAATTCTACATATAACCCATACCCATCCTAACATTTCCTTTTCCGCTGGTATTTTTGCTCGGTTTATGCACCAGCCTCATGAAAGTCAGTAGAAATCAGCTGAAATAAAAATTCAATATATTTGAGGTACTATTCATTTTGGGATTCATTATAGTGTAGGAGAATCTCCATTGTTGATTGGTTTCACTAATTCTGATTGGGTTGGTGACCCTGATGATCGAAAGTCTACTGCAGGTTATGAATTCACTCTTAATTGAGGGCCTATTACATGGTATTGTAAGAAACAAAATGCCATATCTCTTTACTTGGTATAAGCAGAGTATCGTGGTGTAGTTGAAGCCAACAAGGAAGCCCAGTGGTTTCGTTAGATCCTGACCAAATTTGGTCTTCATTAGCAGCATGATAATCAGAGTGCCATTCAACTATGAAAAGATCCAGTTCAACATCAGTGCATGAAACACATTGAGCTACACATACACTTCATCAAAAAGCTCATTCATTATCGTGTTCTTGTAGGAAGTATTGTTCAATCAATGATCAAATTGTTGATATATTTACAAAGGCTCTCACAAAAGTGAAATTTACCAAAATTCGATCTATGATTTAAGTTCATGAAAGTTATCATTAAGCGAGGATAGGCTCTAATGCCTCCTTCCTTCTCCTATAGTGTCACCTTTGTAAATCCTTCAATCCTATCCCAAGTTGTTCTTAAGGGGGGATGTTAGGATATTTCGACACATATGAAATAGTCTCCTACTGTGTCACTTTTCTAAATCCTTCAATCCTATCCCAAGTTGTTCTTAAGAGGGGATTTTATGATATTCTCACACATAGGAAATATTTAATTATAACTTGGTCTAGTGTAGAGTTAGGTAAAGCGTGTTTCTTTACAATGTACATTTGTAACTTATAATCCAACAAGGACAATATGTAGTGATTCGACGATTCATTCTCTCCTCGATATTACTGACACTTGATCCGTGGCTTAACACTCGATTGGTCCATGATATATATTTAAAGAGCATGGAGGGTCATTTTTCTGGTAACTGTTTATGAGAGAAGATTATGTAAATTTTCATTCTTTATATTAATAAATCTCCTGAAGTGGCCGTGTTGGCTTAGGCCATGGACTGTTTCCCTTTTTGAGGGTTTTAACCACGTCAAATACTAGTGTACTAATATGTGATCTGTTTGTGAGCGGTGAACTTTGGTGTTTGATCTAAGAAACTTACTTTATAAATTCATAAAACAAGAACCAAGTTGCATGAGGAACCAAACCACAAGATTTCTTCAAACATCCACAAGAGATGGAAGCACCAAATTCCTATATGCAAACTCCAACCCACACTCAATAAGGAAACTAATGTTCATTGTACATGGCATCCAATTTTCTTGATATCATCTCTGTTCTTCATAGCCCTTGCCCACGTAACATTATCTCCCCTATCCCTACTTTGCATCACATCACTATTCTTCTCAATAGTAGTCACTCATAATATCCCATGTAATGCTCTATCCACAAAGAAACATCATAATATTCTCATCCCTATATTCTCAATAACATACATTCAACATGCAACCTTCCTGCTCTGCATAAGAATTTTTGGCCTCTTCTCACACAACAACATAGGGTCTCTCGGGGTCTCTTTCCTATGCATAAGAACTCTCAAAATTTCTCTACAACACCATTGGTCTTGGCCTCTCCTCAACAACACACACACACCCATAGAATTGTAAAAAACCTTAAAACTTACCAATTTAAAAAAAAAATTATGCGAGGTGCACTCGAGCCATTTGGCTTGCATTGTTTTTGGTGCTGCCTATAAATTTATAGGCCACACTGTGAACAGTGCTAATGGAAATTGCACCGGGGTCTGGTGCGGTACCAAAAATGCGCACATATTTTTTTTTAACTTACATGGTGGTGTGGTCGTTTAAACGACCACACCATTGACTATGCATCAGTGTCAGGAGGGTGGTGCGTTGACCAAACTATGTGCCCCAGGGTAGATAGTTAGGTCAACGCACCTCCCTCCTGACATCAGTACATATTCAACGGTGTAATCGTTTATAGGACTGCACCATTGACCATGTATTGATGGTAGGAGGGTGGTGAACTAACCTAGCTATTAACCCTAGGGCACATATTTTGGTCAACGCACCGCCCTTCCAAATTGGTACATAGTCAACAGTGCAGTTGTTTAAACGACCACACCCTTAACCATGAATTATTGTTGGGCAATGTGTTGACTGAACTATCTACCCCGGTGTAGATAGTTTCTTCAATGCACCACAGAAAAAAGTACAATTTGTGTTTTTCAGTGTGTGAACAATTTCCATGTGCACCGAGGGAGGTGCATGATAAAAAATTACACACTGCTACTGGTGCGTGACTATTTTTTTGGGTGCACCAAATGTTTTTTTTTAAAATATATATATATATATATATATATATATATATATATTGAAATACATGTCTCATGTAATAAAATAAATGTATTTAATATGTGAATCATTCAATGACGTCAATGCAGAGAAAAAAGGGAACAACAAGAATATAAGGAGGACTAGTATAACGTGATTCACCCTTGGGAGGCACGAGAGAGGGATAAAATTATGTAACCTCACCCTATTACGTCAAACACCCAGTTTTTCCTAAGGGAGGTAGGCCTCCTTGATTTATATGAGGAGGCTACATCCCTGAACGGTCATAGTGGGTTATTGGAACAACTCATCTTCAGGTGGAATACCCACCGACAAGCTTTTTGAGTCAGTCCTAACTAGTGGTACGTGCCCACTAAAGAGGAAATATATTTCATTACTAGCCTATATAGGAGAGGGAAGGATTTGCCCCAGTTCCCAGATGTCCCCATTGGCTATGTAGCAGGGATTCAGTTGGGGTACTCGCAGATATACATTAGGAAAGATATAGTTTCTCCTTCATATTTTTAGGAGCTTGGTGGTTAGTTACATATTGCTTCATTTGTTGCAGAGGAGGTGAGGTTCCTCTCACTACTGTTGATGACCATTTCACACTATACCAACGATAGGCAACACACTAGTTTCCTTCTTTTATTTTATTTTGATTCTTTATTCCTAGAACCACGACTTGTGAGATGGTCTATGATTTTTTTGCAGTATTTTTGTACAACATTAGATAGATGTAGTTCTCAGGCATGTGGGAGGTTGACCTTCCCTTTTTGTTAAGAGTTATTCCATTTATTTTTTGAAAGGTTTCCAGATATGAGGCGTACTTTTGTTCTGCAGCCTTGTAGGATGATGCTTCATGTACGGATGTACATGTGGGTCCATATGATGCCCAAGAGGGGCCAGTATGAATTTACCGCCAAGATATCTCCTGATGCACTGGAGTTGATATCCAGTGTTGATGATCACTCCTTCATTACTATGCCATGTCCGTATGTCGATTTGGATTGGCGAAAGTGTAATAACATCCTCTCCACACAGGATGAGTCGCCGAATGTGAGAGGTAATTAATTAATTAAGTAGAACTATTAAATTTATTATAACACGTTCTTTAACTTGTTTTATTAAATTATTTAATGAAAATATCTAATTAATATTGTTGTGTACTATATATTTTGTAGATATTATGAAATTCATTGGGGATGAGATTCCACCCCCTTTGAATGATCTAGGTGTAGATGTTGATCATGAGGATATGGCAGAGGTGGAGGATCAGGGTGACAGACCTGATCCTGATCGGGTGCAGATACCCACAAGGTTGAGGCGTAGGCCAGACACCAGATTTAGGATGGAGTTGGGTGATCAAATCTGTAGAATGTTAGTTGATTAGGGAGTCCACCCAGTTACGATTAGAGATATTTAGGCTAATCGTAGGCTCACATAGCTTTAGAGTGGCTTGCCTCGCGATATTTTGACCCTCATGCATCATATTATTGGAGCTTCCAGAGCATTGACGCAGGCCAGGAGGGGTAGGAGTCATGGATATGCATGACAAAGCAATGCCTCATCTGATGATCATGATGATGAGGGTAGTGATCATCATTATATTACTCCAACTCCTCCTCCTTCACCTCACGACGAAGATCATGATGAGCAGTGAGCACCCAATCCTGATCAGCGAGCATTGTCTAAGAATTTTGGACCATATCAAGAGACACCTAGTGCTTATTAGGCACCTGATATTGAGCAGGAGGGTCCATCTCAGGAGGCGGGTCCATCGTCACAAGCTGCACCATCAACATCTTAGGAGGCTACTCCATCAACGTGTCATCAGCAGGCAATTCTTGAGTAGATTGCACCATCGACTGATCAACATGGCCTAACTAGTACTAGTATTGATGTACCACCTGATATTTGACATTTATATGCAGTTATATTATACTTGTATATCTTTGACATTATATATATATATATATATATATATATATATATATATATATATATATATATGGTCCATATATTTTATGTTCATGTTGATGTACTTAATTTACATGTTGGTGTTCATCATGATGCGTATATTGTTAGGTCATGTTAGATATGTTCATTTAATGTGCTTGCACATAGAAGTGTATGTGGTAGCAGTTATTTGACATGAGATGTATATTTTATGTTTGTGTTGTGATGATGTTATACAATGCTTGTATTTTGTTAGATGATCATGATCACAATGATTAGATGAAGTTAGTGAATTTGAATGTGTATTTTAGTCGAATATGATGTTTGTACAATAGTTATCATGACTGTGATGTTTATTTTTAATATTAAATCATGATATTTATTAAATATTATGTCATTATTGTAATCGAAATTTTAATTTTAATTATGTAAAATTGTAAAATTGTATTTGTAATTGTAATTGTAATTTTAATTTGTAATTGTAATTGTAATTTTAATTTTAATTTTAATTGTAATTTTAATTTTAATTGTAATTGTAATTGTATGTATTGTCATCATTCAATTTTATTAAAATTTGTAAAATTGTAAGTTGATTGTCAAATTTGAACCATAATTACTACTGTAAGTAAAATTTATATCGTAAATATTATTAAATTACCATAATTGTAAATTTGTAATTTTTTATGAATATAAATAATTGTAAAAGAATAAATCTAGATTAATAATATGAATTTCTGTAACATAATAAAGTTTAGAAAATAATGCAAATAAATTCATGTTTAGAATTATCATTATTTAATTATGATCTTACATACCAAAAAAACAGTATACATTTTGAAGATATCATTCACACACATTTAAAGCAATCAAGTCGTTGTATTATTTTAGGAATTGACATTATAAAAAAATAACTTTATATAGTATACCATTGCTTTGGAGATCAAGATAATTGCAAATTATCAAGAGAAATGATTTTAACATTAACACAATGCGAACCAATTAATTCAAAATACATAATATAATGTTTTGAAAAAAAGAGTCGTAGTTATAAGGTAATTAAGTCCTCCTATTTATAAAAACTCATCTTAAAAAATATAATTGATGAAATAACACATGTACTATATCACTCACGATTCTCATGATCACTGTCATTATCTTCCAGCTCGCTTGGCATGATAACACGATTGTTCTCAAAAAAATGTTTTGATCAAGGGCCATGTCTCAATATGAACCAACAATCCCTATCCAACACATCTTGGTAAAAGAACACCTAGTTGCAGTGTTTGGGGGAAACATCTAGTTTATAAAACTCTCGGCCGAGAGTTTTATTAAATTTTTTAATCAAAAGTTTTAGGGGTTAAAGGTTTAGGGGGTCAATGGGTTAGGGGTTGGGAATTCGGGTTTAAGTGGTTAGGGGATAAGGGTTAAATTGGTTAGGGGGTTAATGGGTTAGGGGTTGGGAATTAGGGTTTAAGTGGTTAGGGGATAAGGGTTAGAAGTTTAGGTTTTTCAGGGTTAAATGGGTTAGGGGTTTAGAGGTTTAGCGGGTTAGGGGATTTAGCAATTAATAATTTAGGGGTTAGGGGTTAGGTGTTATGGGGTCAAGGGGTTAGATGCTTAGGGTTTAGGGGGTTAAATGGGTTAGGGGCTTAGAGGTTTAGGGGGTTAGGGGATTTAGAAGTTAAGGATTTTAGGGGTTTTGGGTTAGGTGTTAATAGGGTTAGGGTTTAGCGAGTTAAATGGATTAGGGGTTGGTAATTACCGTTTAAGAGGTTAGGGGTTAAGGGTTTAGAGGTTTAAGGTTTATGGGGTTAAATCGGTTAGGGGTTTAGGGGGTTAAATGGGTTAGGGGTTAATGGTTTAGGGTTTAAATGGGTTAGGTTTTAGAGGTTTATGGTTTAGTGGGTTAAATGGGTTATGGGTTTAGGGGTATAGGGGGTTAAATGGTTTAGGGGTTGGGAACTAGGTTTTAAGGGGTTAGGGGTTTAGGGTTTAGGGGGTTAAATGGGTTAAGGGTTTAGAGGTTTAGGGGATTTAAAAGTTAAGGATTTTAGGGGTTAGGGATTAATGGGGTTAGGATTTAGGGGTTTGAATGGATTAGGGTTTTAGGGGTTTAGGGCGTTAAATGGGATAGGGTCGGGAATTAGGGTTTAAGGGGATAGGATTTTATATGTTTAGGGTTTAGGGGGTCAAATGGGTTAGGGGTTTTTGGGTTTAGGGGCTTAAATGGGTTACGGGTTAACGAGTTAGGGGTAGGGGTTAAGGGTTTAGAGGTTTAGGGTTTAGGGGGTTAAATGAGTTAGGGGTTACGAATTAGGGTTTAAGGGGTCAAGGGTTAAGGGGTTAGAGGTTTAGGTGTTTAAGGGGTTGAATGGGTTATGGGTTGGGAATTAGGGTTTAAGGGGTTATAGGTTTAGCGTTTAGGGGGTTAAATGGGTTAGGGTTGGTTTAAAGGTTTAAGGGGTTAGGGGATTTAGCAGTTAAGGATTTTAGGGGTTAGAAGTTAGGGGTTAATGGGGTTAAATGGGTTAGGTTTTTAAGGGTTTAGGGTGTTGAATTGGTTAGGGGTTGGGAAATAGGGTTTAAGGGGTTAGGGGTTAAGGATTTAGAGGTTTAAGGTTTAGGGGGTTAAATAGGTTACAGGTTTAGAGGTTTAGGGGGTTAGGGGTTTTAGCAGTGAAGGATTTTAGGGGTTAGGGGTTAGGGTTTTGGGGGTTAAATGAGATCCACACTTAAATGGGTTAGGTTTTTAGGGGTTTAGGGTGTTGAATTGGTTAGGGGTTGAGAATTAGGGTTTAAGGGGTTAGGGGTTAAGGGTTTAGGGGTTAGGAATTAGGGTTTAAGGGGTCAAGGGTTATGGGTTGGGAATTAGGGTTTAAGGGGTTAGGGGTTTACGGTTTATGGGGTTAAATGGGTTAGGGTTGGTTTAGAGGTTTAGGGGGTTAGGGGATTTGAAAGTTAAGGATTTTAGGGGTTAGGAGTTAGGGGTTTTGGGGTTTAGGGGCTTAAATGGGTTAGGGGTTAACGGGTTAGGGGTAGGGGTTAAGGGTTTAGAGGTTTAGGGTTTAGGGGTTAAATGGGTTAGGGTTTAGAGTGTTATAGTGTTTAGTGGGGTAAATGTTTAGGTTAAAGTTTTAGAGGTTTAGGGTTTAGGTTAGGAATTAGGTTTAAGGGGTCAAGGGTTATGGGTTGAGAATTAGGGTTTAAGGGTTACAGGTTTAGAGTTTAGGGGGTTAAATGGGTTAGGGTTATTTATAAAAGTTTTAGGGTTAGGGATTTATGCTTAAGGATTTTAGGGTTAGGGGTTAGGGGTTAATGGGGTTAAATGGGTTAGGTTTTTAGGACAGGGTGTTGAATTCAAGTTAGGGGTTGGGAATTAGGTTTAAGGGGTTAAGGGTTAAGGGTTTAGAGGTTTAGGGTTTAGGGGTTAAATGGGTTATGTTAGAGTTTATATTAGGATTAGCAAAGATGATTTATGGGTTAGGGGTTAGGGTTTGGGGGGTGAAATGAAATCCACACTTAAATGGGTTAGGATTTTAAGGTGTTTATGGTGTTGAATTAGTTAGGGGTTTTGGGGTTTATAGGCTTAGATGGGTTAGGGGTTAACGAGTTAGGGGTAGGGGTTAAGGGTTTAGAAGTTTAGGGTTTAGGGGTTAAATGGATTAGGGGTTTAGAGGTTTAGTGGGGGTAAATGAGTTAGGGGTTAAGGTTTTAGAGGTTTAGGGTTTAGGGATTTAAGGGTTTAGGGGTTAGGAATTAGGGTTTAAGGGGTCAAGGGTTATGGATTGGGAATTAGGGTTTAAGGGGTTACAGGTTTAGGTTTTAGGGGGTTAAATGGGTTAGGGTTGGTTTAGAGGTTTAGGGGGTTAGGGGATTTAGCAGTTAAGGATTTTAGGGGTTAGGAGTTAGGGGTTAATGGGGTTAAATGGGTTAGATTTTTAGGGGTTTAGGGTGTTGAATTGGTAAGGGGTTAGGAATTACGGTTTAAGTGGTTAGGGGTTAAGGGTTTATAGGTTTAGGGTTTAGGGGGTTAAATGGGTTACAGGTTTAGAGGTTTAGGGGTTAGGGGATTTAGCGGTGAAGGATTTTAGGGGTTAGGGGTTAGCATTTTGGGGGTTAAATGGAATCCACACTTAAATGGGTTAGGTTTTTAGGCGTTTAGGGTGTTGAATTGGTTAGGGTTTTTGGGGTTTAGGGGCTTAAATGGGTTACGGGTATGGGTTAAGGGTTTAGAGGTTTAGTGTTTAGGGGTTAAATGGGTTAGGGGTTTAGTGGGGGTAAATGGGTTAGGGGTTAAGGGTTTAGAGGTTTAGGTATTAGGGGGTTAAGGGTTTAGGGGTTAGGAATTAAGGTTTAAGGGGTCAAGGGTTAAGGGGTTAAGGGTTATGGGTTGGGAATTATGGTTTAAGGGGTTATATGTTTAGGGTTTAGGAGGTTAAATGGGTTAGGGTTGGTTTAGAGGTTTAGGGGGTTAGGGGATTTAGCAGTTAAGGATTCTAGGCGTTAGATTTAGGGGTTAATGGGGTTAAATTCATTAGGTTTTTAGGGGTTTAGGGTGTTGAATTGGTTAGGGGTTGGGAATTAGGGTTTAAGGGGTTAGGGGTTAAGGGTTTAGATGTTTAGGGTTTAGGGGGTTAAATGGGTTACGGGTTTAGAGGTTTAGGGGTTAGGGGATTTAGCAGTGAAGGATTTTAGGGGTTAGGGGTTAGGGTTTTGGGGGTTAAATGGAATCCACACTTAAATGGGTTAGGTTTTTATGGGTTTAGGGTGTTGAATTGGTTAGGGGTTTTGGGGTTTTGGGGCTTAAATGGGTTATGGGTAGGGGTTAAGGGTTTAGAGGTTTAGCGTTTAGGGGTTAAATGGGTTAGGGTTTTAGAGGTTTAGTGGGGGTAAATGGGTTAGGGTTTTAGAGGTTTAGTGGGGGTAAATGGGTTAGGGTTTAAGGGTTTAGAGGTTTAGGGTTGAGGGGGTTAAGGGCTTAGGGGTTAGGAATTAGGTTTTAAGGGGTCAAGGGTTATGGGTTGGGGATTAGGGTTTAAGGGGTTATAGGTTTAGGGTTTAGGGGGTTAAATTGGTTAGGTTTGGCTTAGATGTTTAGGGGGTTAGGGGATTTAGCAGTTATGGATTTTAGGGGTTAGGATTTAGGGGTTAATGGGGTTAAATGGGTTAGTTTTTTAGGGGTTTAGGGTGTTGAATTGGTTAGGGGTTGGGAATTAGGGTTTAAGGGGTTAGGGGTTAAGGGTTTAGAGTTTTAGGGTTTAGGGGGTTTAATAGCTTACAGGTTTGGAGGTTTAGGGGGTTAGGGGATTTAACAGTGAAGGATTTTAGGGGTTAGGGGTTAGGGTTTTGGGGGTTAAATGGAATCCACACTTATAGGAATTTTCTCTCCTCCCCATCTACAACTCTAAAGTCATTACCAGAAATACAATCCACACTTATACACTTATTTTTCGGCAATAACATAATTCTCCAATCCCATACACTTTTTCTTGGAATGTCACACTTAACATTACTTTCATTTTCGGATAATATTATTTATGCCCTTACATCCATACCTAGGAAAATAGACTTCATTTCAATTTAATCTTGTGAAAGTAAAGTGGAAGATAAGAGAACCCATTCCAAGAAGGGCATCTCACTCAATGTTCAAATAATATTGTTTATCCCCTTACATCCATACCTAGGAAAATAGACTTCCTTTCAAGTTAATCGTGTGAAACTGAAGTGGAAGATAAAGTGACCCATTGCAAGAAGCTCATCTCACTTCAAAAAGTTCTCGAGATTTCCAAGAATTTATAATGATATTAAGGTGCTATGCATTGTCTCCTTTATCACCTCATTGCATTTAGTCAATTGTTTTTTAAATTTAAATTTATTCATTAATTTCAAAAAAAATATTATATCTATCTATCTATATATATATATATATATCTATTTGTTTTTATTTTGATTTATGTTTTTAAATTTTATTTTATTTATTAATATATCAACTAGTTTTATATAAAATATTTTTAGTTTTTTACATAATATTGATATTACAAAATATTGTAACAAATTTTATTTAATTAAATCTTCATGTATTTTTTATCATTAATAATAATAAAACAATTTAAAATAAAATTATAATTTTATTATTTTTTATCATTTTTTAATTTTAATAAAGTACTATATGTCTTGAAATGTGTTAAAGTATGTCTTTTAATACATAATATGTCTTGAAATGGGTGTTTTAATACTTAATATGACTTAATAGCTTTAAAAATTTACCAATCTAATTTATATTATTATAGGAATATAATATGCTTACTCTTTAACTATATAAATTTTACTTTATTTTTTTAAAGATTGCCCAATTTTAGTTGATCATGTCCAAAGCTATCAGGCTTGTTTATATATTTTCAAAAACAACTTAATAACCAATTCTAACAACTTAATAATTTTGGGGTTTTATTATAAGAATAAAACTCTCAGACGAGAGTTGAAAAAACTCTCGGACGAGAGGTGAAAAAATTCTCGGATGAGAGTTAAAAAACTCTCGTCCGAGAGTTTTTTTAACTCTCGCCCCAAAGTCTTCCTGAGATTTTGCGTCAATAAAACTCTTGGATGAGAAAATGCATAACTCTCATCCGAGAGAATTTTAACTCCGGTTAAACCTAATCAAACTCTTGGGCGAAATATTTAAAATCTCTTGGACGAGAGTTTTTAAAACTCTCAGTCAAGAAATAGAGTTGACTATTTTCTCGGACGAGAAATTAAAAATTTCTCCAAAATTTTAACCATCCACCAAAAAATGTTTCCCAACTTCGCAATTTCACCCATAGGTCTCCTTAGCTTCACCCCACATCTTTCTAGAGTTGATACATATCATCCTACTATCATGATATCTCTTTACATTATTCCAATCAAAGGTGTCCCACCACTTGCACCTAAGAATAACACATTAGAAAGAAGAGAAATCCACTTCAATGATCTCCTGTATCTTTCCGGCGTAACCTAAAACCCGATGTACTAGGTTTTGATCACACTGGCTAGCTCGACTAGATTGATCGAACTCGACTTCCACTCCACAGTATTTTTCCATGTGTCTATCATCGACATTTTCTATGTGAAAATGGTGTCCATATACCCACATATATGAGAAACAATTGACCTATAAAAAGTTAAATAATCATAGTGTCATGGGTCTTATAATAACCCAACTACTAAAATATGAAATATATATGTAATTACATTTAAAAGGTGCATTATTACAGAGTGGGTGCACCCAATCCCTACATCTAGCGCATCCTCTTCAGCACACATGTAACAACCGGTTGCTCCATATTTCTCTCTCACTTGGTCAGCAACACAACTGTTGGGGCATATTTTTGGCATATTTTATTTTAAATGATTGGGATAAGGAACACTTCTACCATTCAAACATTTGAATTCTTTCCTATCCCTATCCCATTTCATCCTCTTTTGTTCATAAAATGCGACCCATGGTTGTGTCACTTCAGAATTGTAAAGAACAAATTTATTGATTCCTTCAATTTCTGCGTTCGCTGATGAAATCAATACGATATGTAGTACATACGAAATCTAAGTATACATTATATCGAAGTTCAACATGAATATTTAATTTGTGTAAGTTTGAAAAATTATAAGTTGCTTATTCTTTATCAAGCGCCTTTTCCCATTTGTTTGGAGCATCTCCCCTTCTCTTTGTCTTCATCCCTTTCATCATCCCAAATCACCGCACCTGGTCTATTGACGATCTGCTTGATATAATCACTGGCATAATAGAAAGACTCATATGATATGTACCCCTCTACCATAGATCCCTTGGGTTTTTCCCTTTTTCGAACAAAACCTTTCAATTTCCTCATGTACCTCTCTAAGAATAACACCCAATGACAACAAACCACCCTAACTAATTCAACCTCATATACTAGGTGGATTAGAAGATGAACTTGCAAGTCCATGAAACTCATCAATAGTTCCTTCTCAAACATACAAACAATGTAAACTATCTCTTGAGGCCACTATGGAATGCTAGCCACATGAATCTCCTTTGACATGATCCAACGTAAAAAAGTACATAATTTAGATATGGCACATCCTAGGTCTTGGGGGAATTCATGTTTCACTCAACCACACACGAAAAAGGGATAACCACACTACAAAGTTACAAACACATGAAATAATATACAAATTTCGTTATTTTCTATGATCCCTGCATGGGATAAAATTTATTAATATAACAAAGAATAAAATCATGGTTTTGAAATTATACATATTCTTAGAAGATTTAAATGGTCATCCATGGTGAGGCACCATCATAGTGAAGACTCGTATTAAGATGGCACCCTCTCACCCATTATAACTTCCTTTGCCAAAGAAAGATAATATTTTTTTAAAATCCATGGGACATCACCTTTTTTGAAATACCATGAATTAGAGGGACCTGCGCCCGCCTCTGATCCTGTACTTTCTAATCGTCTTGGCCAATGTTTCTTTTTAGTTTTTGAAGTAATAAGACCTTTCTTAATAGCAAATGTGTCACATTGTTTTGATGATATGTGCCTCCATAAAGAATATGAAACATTTTTAAATATATGCATGGGATCTAATAGGTGGGTAATCTTAAGATGCTCACAATATGGGAGGTTATAAAAGATATATTTCCTTTTCATCCCAATGGGAAATTTCTCAACAATTATTATTAGTACAATTGTCCGAGGATTGTGGCTAGAAAATTCAATGTTAGAATTGACATGGTGAAGCGGCTTTCTATTTTCATCTACCAACTGCGCCCTGCGGTATGCTGCTCCTGATAAGAGCTTTTGACGTTTTGGAGATGTTTGAATATTTTGTGCATTTGAACTCGATTCTAAATTTGCATGAACTTGAAAATTTTTATACATTAATTTTATTGAGTTGATTGACATGGATAAAAAATAAAATAAATTAGATCATAAAAATATAAATAAAATCTGAAGTAAATATTACATCTCAAGATGGATAGGGAGAACTTCGCAATGGACATTGAGAAATTTTATGGAACAAGATGGATTTTGAAGAATTGTCCATTTGATATAATTAGGATATTTTCTCCCTGCATTTGAGGAAAACCAGCAATAAATTTTGGTTTACATACCTAAAAGTAAGTTCAGTTCCTTAAAATGGAATTATTGTTATCGGTGCTAATGTATAGTTAACCACACCAGTGTGTTTTAATTACTGTGCACCAATGCTAGTGTTGTGTTATTAATTGATGCACTAGTGTGGTTAGATAACAAACACATCGAATAGTTGCAAATAAAAAAAGCATAACTTTATTTTTTTTAAGTGAAAAAAGAGGTAAATTGAAAAATGGGTGGAAAATTATTTTCGGAAATCTAATTTCATAAAAAAATTCTTTAAATAGTAAAAACTATTCATTATTTAAATATTTTTGCAAAATAATTTAGGGAGAGATTTTCAACATAGACATACTTGGAGCAAGAGATCATGAGAGCACTCTGGAGCAGTGAAATACTTTTGAACAACAACACTATTTAGAGAATCAGAATTTCAAACATTTGGTGATTCAAACCTTGTAGTATAGTAAAAATGTTAAATTTTACTATAGTAATTGTTTTTTTATAGTTTCTGTTTAATCTAATACATGGTAAGTAAAAATTTTAAATTTTGTTGTGCATTGAAAAAAAAAACAAAAAAAAAATTCCATTCTTACGCTAAACCCTTTATTCTTCTAGTTTTTACCCTTGCTTCTTCTTATTTTCGTGACTTCACAATTAGGGCTTTTCATTTTAGCTTTATTGGGTTTGTATTGCTATATATATATATATATATATATATATATATATATATATATATATATATATATATATATATATAGGTGTATGAAATATAATCCCTGGGATGACTTGCAGAGTCGAGTCCCAATCCATGTTGACTCTTGCATGATTCTTTAAAAAACTTAATTTTTTTAATCGGTGCGCCCTGTGTAAAATAGCGAACTGGTTCACTATTTTATTATAGCACACTGCGCAGTACTATTTGATAAAAACAATTTAAAATATATATATATATATATTTTTAATCGGTGTGCCTTGTGTAAAAAAAACATAACATGTACATGAAAATGAAAATGAATTGCTCTTTAACTCATTTGGAGTAGTGTTGGATTTTAACGAAAGGGGGAAAAATTTTTACAAAAATTTGAAGGATCTAATGGAACAAATGTATAGATGGTATTGCCACTTACAATAAAAAAATCAATCCAATGATTTCAAGAACCAAATTTTATCTAAACTATAGGATGTGTTTCTAGAGAATTGGTCAATGAGACATGTCAAACTTTTAATAGAAAAAACACACAACAACAAGAAAGAAGGAATGAAAATATAATATTCCTTTATATGTTTTTCTAGACTTATATGTATATATTACTAGAAAGTAATCATTTAGAAATATCACTTTTTCTATATTTACTTTTCATATATCAATAAAAAAAAAAAATAGTTTGTTTTCATGTTAAATTTTTAGGAAGATTATGAAAATCTCAAAGGATGAACAAGCTATTATTATAAATATGCCAGTAGGAATGTCCAAAAAGGTGTACAAGGAGATGGTCAAAAAAATGGACATAATTCCATCGCACTAGGAGCCATATAAAAAACAACGTGCTTCAAATGTAATATATAATCATTGAATTTTTCGATTAGGTACAATAAAAAAAAAAATTTAACATTAAATATTAATTTTCAAGTATTTTCTTGCAGAAAAGAAAAGAAAAAGGAACCCATTCAGCACATAAAATAAGACGACAAGGAAGAAAAGGGTTGATATCTAAGTTTGTGAGTAATTATTACTTCCTTATAACAACTTAACTAGATTTCATTTTTGTATATTTTAAGTCATTTTACAACAATCATCATTGAATGTCTTCAAATAGGTGCTAATATACAAAGAAGAACGATGAGACAAATTGATTGACATTGGGTTAAATATGGTTTGTCAGTATATGTTGGCAAATCAGAAAATAATTGTGGAATTTGTAAGCATCTATCAACCTTGTTTTACTTAGCTTCGTCTATAATTAATAGAAAAAAATCTTTTATATTAAATATATGATTTGTTATGGGGTATAAAACTTGCAGGAAACAAAGTATGGAACTGCGCCAACAAATGAATTGTTGAAATATGACATGAAATTTGGTTTTGAAAGAATGTGTATAGTTCATGAGCCAATTCTTGCTATGGTACATTTCTTTTCGATTTAAAATGATGTATATATATATATATATATCTTTTCTAAATAAGTCTAATTCTATTTATGTAACATAATAGTACAAAACTGCCACAGTTTCAGCTGAGTGAGCTTGAAAGCTGGGCTTGATAGTAAAAAAAAGCATGGTTCTGGACTACCCACAAAGGGGAAACCAGTCCCTTAGAAGCTTTTCTTGCCACCCTCGTAGCGGAAACTGAAATTGAGTTCAGATAATTTAACCATATAGACAAAAATTGACCTATGAAAATAACAGTCTACTCTTTCAGCAAAGGTGAAGTAAACAGAAAAAAAAAACCAACCCATGAAACCCGGGCTTCATAACCGTGTTCCAGCATAAGTTTCCGTGATTACTTGTCATTAGCAGGAGATGGAGGTTCCTCCACAATACGACATATGTACTCGTCGCTGCTGCCATCTTCATCTTCAGTGGTTGCACAGGTGGCTTTGTCGGCAACCTCCTTCACTTTTTCTTGATGCTTGTTAGCTCGTACCATCTCCAGCGGCTCCCTGGTATCCTTAGTAGCATCTTTGTCTAGAGGGGATTGAGGAGCAGGAGCAGCAGGGGGGTTGAAGCCAGCATATTCCTCTCGAAGGGCGACGGTGATGTAGGCAGTGATTACAGGCCTATCCACGGTGCATTAAAATCGAAATTTAGCTCTTTGGGAGGTTTGGCAGAGGGGAATGTGAGCAGACGAAGTGGAGACAGGGGAAACAAAGGTTTAGGCAACCGGTTGCGAGGGAGACACTGCATGGTGAGGCTGGGAGCCCTAGGTGGAATGCACTTTCCCAGCAAGGCGAGCTCTACCTCTTTGGCTTCTGGTTTCTGGAAGATGGCCAGAAGAGAAATCCTTATAGGAGGATTCAGTGCTAGGGGAGGACCGGGCATGAGTAGCTCGGCCCCTGCTACTGCCTCAGTGGCTTCTCATCCTATGACAGAGCTGAGGCATGTTTCCATTGGCGCAATGGCTATGTCGACTGAGATGCAGATAGGAATGATGCGGAGCAGAAGAAAAAGGAGTGGCGGGCTGAGCACAAGGCCGAGACTTCATGCAACAAAGCGCACTCTGAGAGAAGTGAAAGTATGGAAGAGTTTCAATGCAGCAGAGCAGCAAAAAACATCTCCCTGTGTGCGTTCTTGCACTTGGCTCAGCACAGGCAGGCAGATAGGAGCTACTCTACTGAGCAAGAGACCAAAAAACAGGGTGGACATGAATCAAATTACTACATTTGAACGCCATTAAAAACTAGAGTGGCAGCACAAAATGGCAGTGGAGCGTATTGAAGCTGCTAATGGTGAGCAAATTGGCCATATTTAATGTGGAGTAAATGTCTCTATGGGTGGCCATATGGCCACCCCACTCGATTTCCATCAAGATTCTCCATGGGAAGAACGTACCATCCACTTCAATGAGCATCTGCATCCGGAAGATTTACATTGATGTATATTATTTAATATTGTAATTTTCATTATTCTCACCAATGTATATACACTCATTAGAGTTTATTTGTATGTTTGTAGATGGAATTTGAATAAGAAGAAAGAAATAAACACTATGAAAAAAAAATTCCTCAAAATAACCCAAGTCATGGAAGTAGCTCGAGCAGTGACAACAGTTCCAACGAAGAATGGTGATAAATATGTTTGGATATCAAAGCAAGGCATTGTATTTTTTGAAATATTTGTCTGTGAAATCAAACATTTTGTTTAATGTAATAGATATAGTGTCCCAATTGAAAGACAAAGGGATACAAAGAATTGTCCCATTTTGTATGACAAAGAGTGTCACACACACACACACACACACACACACACACACATATATATATTATAAAATACATTTTACTTTATTCTATTGCATTATCTATTGTTATTTTGAAATCTTACACCACTGATTTAATATATGGATGATTAAATATTATAATGAAGATATGTGAAATCTAATGATATGATATGACAAATTAATTCAAACATGATATTCAAATGCACTAATAAAAATTTAGTTGATATGAATATTTTTATAAGATATGTGTCGACTTTTGATGAATAATTAATTTTTAAAAATCACAATAATTGCACCATCACATCTCAATTTTTCTAAAAAATACAAAATGAACACTCATGCGTGTTAGTTATTGTGCACTGATGCATTTGTCTACTAATGTGCACTGGTGCATTTCAATGAACTATGGGCACCACACAAATACCAATACCAATTGGAATGCTCGGTGTGTTTGTGTGATATTGTGCACTGGTGCGTTTCTATGACCTATGGGCACCGCAAAAATACCAATACCAAATATAACGCCCGGTGTGCTTTATCGACGACTACTGGTCGAGAAATCTGATAGGCATTGCATGCACTAGTGTGGCTTTCCTTTAATGCATCAATGAATTTTTATAACTTTATGGCCCAGTGCTTTGTATCACCTACAAGGCTCGATGCATTTTTACACCTTAACGACCCAGTGCATGCACCTTCCACCTGCCTAGCGCGAATGTATGGCTCACACACATTAGGTCCTTGCTAAATGCCTCGAGGCGTTCAAAATTTGTTTTTCGTACCTGTGCTTGGTAGGTTTATGGTACCGGTATATTCACGGTACAACGCACCAGTGCGTTGACACCTGATCAACACATAGGTGAGAAAAAAATTTGTAACAACCTCCGACCGCAAAATATTTTTATGTTGAAATTATGTTAGAATCTCCACCGAAACCTCCGTTACCATAAAAGGATGTTGTAGAAAATGTTTTTTTGACAATTTTGGCCAATTTTATAACACTAAAAATATCCTTTATAACCTCTGCTAGAGGGTATTTTCCTTATAGTGTAGGCACATTGCCTCTTTAAGATGTTCAAAGGCCTTAGCTACTTCAAGAGTCCATGAAAATGCATCTTTCTTCAATAATGTTGTTATATGTGCTACTATTCTCCCATAATTCTTAACAAACTTGCAATAATGCGCTGATAACCCAAGAAATCCTCACAATTGCTTTATATTTGTGGGGAATTTCCATTACTTAATGGCTTTAATTTTGTTAGGTTCTACATTAACACCCTCATGAGATACAATATGACCCAGATATTCCACCTCTTGTACTCATAAGAAACATTTGGAGGTTTTTGCATATAATTGTTTCTCCTCTAATAATTTGAGTACACTATCAACATGTTGAAAATGATCCTTCCAAGACCAGCTATAGATTAATATATCATCAAAAAATACTAACACAAATTTTCTAAGGAAGGGTGTGAAAATGGAATTCATCAACCCTTGAAATGTAGAATATACATTGGTAAGGCCAAAAGGCATGACCACAAATTCATAATGACCCTCATGAGTTTGAAATGTTGTTTTTAGAATATATCCAGTCTTCATTCTAATTTGATGATATCCTGAATGGATATCCAACTTGGTAAAATAAATTTCTCCATGTAACTCATACTATAATTCATCAATCACAGGAATGGAAAATTTATCTTTAATAATGAGCTTATTCAGCTCCATATAATCTAAACACATGCGCCATGATCCATCCTTGTTGTGCACCAATACTACTGGAGTAGAGAAAGAACTTTGAATAGGTTGAATTATACCAACCTATAACATTTCTACAATCATATGCTCAATTTTGATATTTTGGACAGAAGGATATTTGTAAGGCCTTATTTCTGGAGGAACACTTCCTGGAATCAAACACCTTGGAATGATTGTCCAAGAATTTTTGGATATTTGGAGAAGTAGATGACTTTGATGTTGGAACTTCTACTGAGCATAATTGTGCAATTATTCCTCACTGTTCTTTATTCAGAATATTTTTCATGACATTAGAGCTTATTATCTTTCCCGACTTCCATGTGATACCCCATAATTCAACTTCCTTTCCTTCTCAAAAAGCATTTCAAGAAAATTTCTTCAAAATTAAAAGCTACCGTCCCCAAATATTGTAACCATTGTACTCATAGTACAACATAAACACCTCCCATTGGAATGTAAAGCATTGGAATATTCAATACATATACCCCCATGGTTAGCTTGATATTATGAAAAATTTCTAGAGAAATTTATAGTTCCTCCATTTGCAACCATCACTTGACACTCTGGTGCTGGGTATTGGAAGAAATTCAATTCCTTGGCTACCTTACAATGAATAAAATTATGGGTACTACATAGATCAATCAACACTATTATATTTTACTTCTTGATATGTCCTTCTATCTTGAGAATTTTAGGAGTGGTAATTCTTGCCAATTCATTACAGGATATGGTCAGACTCATTTCTTCTTTCTCTAGGGTTGGTTATTGGTGTATATACTCTTATTTTGAAGTTTCTTGTTCATTTTATTCTTCCTCTTCACAATCTATGTAAAATATTTTCTTCTCAGCACACTTATGACCTTTAGTGTATTTTCTATCACAACTGTAGCACAACCCTTTTTCTATTTTTTCTTCCAATTTTTGTGGTGTCAACCTTGTAGGTTGTGGAAGTTTAGGAGTAGAAACACTTCCATATTTATAGATGTGATTGGTAGGATTCCTTGTCTTCATAATATTACTTTCAATTTTTATTGCCACCATGAATGCCTTCTATAATGAATCAGGTTCCCAAGGGCGAGCAGATGTTATCATTTAAAGTCCCTATGAAAATGTTAATGGTGTCTTCCTCTCAAATGTCATTTACCCTTATATTCAATTTTTTCAAGTTCTCAATGTGATCCACCATTGAACCCTATTGTTCTAGATTTACTAATTGGCTAAAGAAGGCATTGCTCTTTGTATCCTCATAATGTGCTATCATTTCCTACATAAAAATTGACCAAGTGAAAATTTTTTTATGATAGCAAAGCCATCTATACCATACAAATGTATTTTGTTCTAAATAGAAAGTTTCAATGTGTACCTTTTGTGTTTTTTGCACATTATGGAGATCAAAATATTGCTCCATCTGTAGTATCCATGTTACGGGATCCTTATTATCGAACTTCCTCATATAGATATTTGGAATATGGTGGGTCTTCAATCCAACAATAGAGTTTATGAAATCACGATCAAAATTTATTTTTCTCTCATCTTTAGTTTCCTCTACTACCTTTTCACCATTGGGGATCATTTCTTGTATCAAATTTGTGAAACCTTCCTTCAATCCTTCAATGTTTGCTTTTAGATCATTCTTCATGTCTTCCATGTTGTCTTTCATTTTTTGATCGATCTTAGCTTCCATGTCATCCATCTTAGCTTCCATGCCATCCATATTAGCTTCCATGCCTTTTTTCAAATCATCCATCTTAGGTTCCATGCCTTTCTTCAAACCATCCATCTTAGCTTCCACGCCTTTCTTCAAAACTTCCATTTCATTTTTTGTTACTCTTTGCGAGAGCGAAATTTGGTGCACTTGGTCTTGTAATTTTGATATATCATGTTGCACTTCTTCCTCTTCATTTTTCATATTAGAGCCTTATAAGGGCTTAATGGGTGTTGAATACTTTTTAGGGGCCATTTTAGAACCCAATATTGATATATATGCTTAAATATGCCCTTGGAATCAATTCAAACTAATTTTTGAAACACGACTTATGAAATTTGAAAAAAAAGTACACACATTTTTCTTTCTTTCAAGGAGCTCGATATTGAAGCTAATGTATCTCTGTAATTTCGAATCAACATGATTTTCTCTTCAATCATTTAGTATCCCTCTGAATATTTTTTCCAATGCCACATGTCTGACCTGTTTGGATTCTTTAAGGAAAATTTATATCCAATATCCCGCAATGACCTAATTATGGACTATTTTAGTATAGAAAACTTGTATAGCATGCCACATGTCACTGTTTCCTCCTTTGACCCTAAAATTGATACACAATAAACTAAATTTTGTGTAATTTCAGATACTTATTACAGAATTCCAATCTGATGCTCAAAGAGAGATTTATGGCGATTTTCCCAAGGTCACCTCTCTGAGATGAAATAGAGGAGTCTACAAAAACCCTAACTTCACAGATGATATCTCCAAAACTATTGCGAACCAAGATCTGAGTTTTTTACAAAAATTTCCTCCATATTTCTTTGCAAATGGGATTTTTTTTTAGCTTCTAAACCTTCGTAGAAAAAAATTATAGCGAAATTTTCACGTTGAACTATTTGAAGCAGCGAAACCCTAGAATCCAAAGCCCTCATACCAAATGTTATGAAACTAGCTCACAAAATAGAAGAAAACAGAGATCAACGACCTAGAAATCAACAAATTTGCGGGGGAAACCTCCTATAAATTACATAAATGAACAATTATTATATGATAAAAATGAAAAAAACTCCTTTCTATATACAAAATTCCATGGGGTCAGAATATAATCTCGTAGGCCAATGGTAACTTAGTAAAGAACTGTGATAACAATAGTGGGCTTTTATGGGGCCTGATAATAAAAATATGGGGACTACGGGGTTTACGACAATAAAAATAAGTGGGCTACACTAACAAGAATAAGGGACCCGAAAAACCAAGGATTTACAAAATGATGCGCTCTGCTAGGGTTTCTGAGCAAACCCTGCAACTCTGAACCTTCACGCACTTCGTTGGCTTGCAATACGCCGCCAACCCTTCGGCTGATTCTCTCCCCATGCATCAGGTCACTGGAGGGGCGGGCTCGGCCCCCCCGCCCCCCCCCGGTGCTTCTTCTGACAATTCCGCTTCTTCGAATCCCTCAGATAGGACGGGCACCACTCCCCTGACTACACAGGTCGCGGCCCCTAATGGTCATTCTACGGCCGCCACAGACAACAGAGATTCTCTGAATGAACGTACCAAGGAAGCAAAAGACAAAGCGGCCTACACGGATCAGGGCACCACGAATGATACAGGCAAAGAACATGCTCAAAACAACTCTTCGACCAGGCCCAAAGTCTCTTCTGCAACCTGCATTCCAAAGTCTCCTGAAAGAACTAAAATCGATCTTCCTAGCCACCGAATCAACGGCCGAATCCAATACATGAGGGATCATGCCCTCATCGGTAAGTTCTTAGGCCTTTGGCCCACTGAAAAGGCTTTGCAAGGCTGGATCGTTTCAAAATGGAAACCTAAAGGACAATTTACCTTACAGCTTGGTCCCAAAGGCTTCTTCACAGCCATTTTCCATTGCCTGGAAGACAAAACACGCATCTTTGATGGAGGCCCGTACTTCTTCAACTCGACAGGCCTTTACCTTCGGGAATGGGTGGAAAGATTTCATCCTGACAAAGAAGACTTTAACTGGGCTCCTGTCTGGATCCGCATGTATTCTCTACCACTGGAATACTGGGACGAGGAGACCCTGATGGAAATAGGAAATGGGCTGGGGGTTTTCATCAAAGTAGCTGAGGAAACAAAAAATCGACGGTACACTTCCTATGCCAGAATCTGCGTCCACATGCACTTGGCCAAAGCCCTGACGGACTCGGTAAGTCTTTTCCATGACGATTTTGAATGGATCTAGACTATAGACTACGAACATGTTCCCTTTCGATGCAGGAAATGCCATGAACATGGCCATCTTTTTAGGGATTGCCCCCTAAATCATCAGGCTAAAGCCCCTGCCATGGAGACCAGCAAAGATGCGAAAGGCTACACCAAGGTCTCAGGTCGAAGAAAGCATGCAAAGAAATATCCTGTGGTGTCCAACACTCCCATCATACCAGAATCCAAAAACAGCTTTGAATCTTTGTCTGCAATACACAACCAAGACAACACTCCGGTCATTCCCTCCTCCTCTGATCTTCCCACTCCATCTGCCATTCCCACATCTTCAGATCTGCCCAAGGACTCCATCCAAGTCCAAACTCCTGCATCTACTTCCTCTGTCAACCCTAGCATCGAGACAGGTCTCAAAGATACCAGAATGGAAACAGATTCAGCTCTGGCTCTTATGGTTCACCATCAGCTCCGAAAGGAAGATCAAACTCAACCCATTCACATGGAGGAGGAACCTGAGAGTATAGATTTGGGGGATTTGGACATTTTGGGTCTAGAAACAGCTTGTCGACAGAAGGAGTACAGTACCATACCTCCCAGACAAATAGAAAGTCTTGAAGTAGTCTTAGCCAGAGCGCAGCAACACAAATGTCTAGGCATACAAGCAGGTAGCCCTTGGGATGGGAAGAAAATCATGAAAGAATAAAAAAAACGAGGGCGCAAAACTGATCTGCAGAGAACCATTATCATTGGAGAAATGCTTGTTGATTCAGGCAGATTCCCCAAGTTGACCAAGTTTTACAAAACCCTCCCCCACCGTTCCTCATGAAACTCATCTCTTGGAATGTGCGAGGGTTTAATAGCCCTGCAAAACAAAGAATCTTAAAAAACATGATATAGCAAGATAAGCCTGCAATGGTCTTTCTTCAAGAAACGAAATGTAACAGTACAGTCTTGGAAGCCAGCCTCAACAGAATCTGGCCAGGTTGTCGATCGGTTTCTGTGGATGCGTCAGGGGCTTCAGGAGGGCTCGCCATCCTTTGGAATCCCCAAGTCTACAACCTAGAGGATTTTCATGCCTCTCACTTTGTCATTCAAGCTACTTTCCACCTTATAGGGACCAACATCCATGGTCACCTCTCCAACGTGTATTTCCCACAAGAATTCCAAAATAAAATGGATTTAATGGATACTCTTTCCGTGCTCAACTCAGTACGAAGATACCCCTTATGGATTTGTGGTGGGGACTTTAATATGATCTCAGCTCTGGAAGAAAGAACTGGTGGAAGATTGAGACTAGAAGGAGACAGCATCGGCTTCAGAGATTTCATCCATAGAAACCAGCTAATCGATCTTCAAACCTCCAACGACATCTACACCTGGACCAACAAAAGAAGGGGACCACAGCACATCGCTTCCAGGCTGGATCGCTTCCTCATGTCGGACAATGCCATCCATCTAGGTGGGGCCTTTCATGCCTCTATCATGCCCCAGATGGGCTCCGACCATTGGCCCATAATGCTGCAGTGGACACGCCCAGGCTCTAGATGCAATAGGCCCTTTCGCTTTGAAGCCTTCTGGTTCTCTCACCCAAACTTCAAAGAGATTGTTAAAGATGCTTGGAACACTTTCAGTCCCCCTGCAGGAGCAAAAATGTATCAATTTCAACAAAAATTAAAACACCTCAAACAAGCCCTCAAAGCTTGGAATCGCCATCAGTTTGGCAACATTTTTGAACATCAGAAAATGCTGGAGCAGCAAATGAGAACACTGCAACAATGCATCATCAATGAGGGCAGAACGGAGGAATACGCTCACCAGGAGCAGGCATTCGCAGACAAGATCGAAGAAAGGAGACTACAAGAAGAAATTTTGTGGCGGCAAAAATCAAGGATCAGATGGCTCAAGGAGGGAGAAAAGAACACTAAATTCTTCCATAGATCTACCATACAAAGACGTATGCACAATAACATAGCCTTCATCAACAATACGCAAGGGGAACGCTTGGAGCAGCATGAGGAAATGGAGAAGGAATTTAAAGACTACTTTCAGGACATACTCCAGGAGCCTCCAGGTTGCATAACTCAAGCCATTAGATCCATTACGCAGCACATACCAAAAATTATCATAGAGGATCAGAACAGTAAATTACTACAACCTATTTCCAAGCAAGAAGTGGAAGATGCCATGGCCCAACTCCAGGATGGCAAAGCCCCTGGCCCTGACGGCTTTACTGCCAATTTCTTTCACAATTTCTGGGATCTCATCAAATCTGAAGTTTGGGAGCTTGTGGAAGAATCTAGGACGATGCACTGGATCCTTCCCTCCTTAAACTCCACTTTTATAGCGCTCATTCCCAAAACGGAAGAATCCAACACACCGGACAAGTTCAGACCTATTGCGCTGTGTAATGTAATCTACAAGCTCATCTCTAAAGTTCTGGCTAACAGGTTGAAACCTCTCCTTCCTTGCCTCATCTCGCCAGAGTAGACAGGCTATGTAGAAGGTCGACAGATTCTGGACGACATCATTCTCTCCCATGAAGTGATCCACTACCTCAAGGTGCTGAAAAAGTCAGGTATGATTCTCAAACTTGACCTCTCAAAGGCTTTCGACAAGCTCAGCTGGAATTATATCAATCAAGTTCTTTTAGCATTTGGCTTCAGCGCCACATGGACACGCTGGATTATGAATCTTATAACCTCTCCTAGTTTCTCCATCCTTCTCAATGGTTCCCCTTCGTCACCCTTTCGTCCCACCTGGGGTATTCGGAAAGGGGATCCCCTCTCCCCGTTTCTCTTTGTCCTTATGGCGGAAGGTCTCGGTCGCCTTCTACATGCTGCCATCTCTTCCCACTCTCTTAAAGGTCTCTCCCTCCATGGTCAAACTCCTATTTCCCATCAACAGTTCGTTGATGACACTATGCTCTTTGGTCATCCATCGGTTCAAGAAGCCTCTTCTTTCAAGGCCCTGCTTGATCTTTTTTCAGAAGCTTCAGGCACTACTATTAACGCCTCCAAATATCAGCTATTTTTCTTCAACACTCCCTCTATAACGCAGAGAAACATAGCCAGAATCCTAGGTTTTCCTATTACGGTGCTCCCTTCGAAATATCTTGGAGCCTCTCTCCTTGACTCTGCAGTCAAACATTCTTCCTGGCGTTCTCTCCTTGATAAATTAGAGCACAGGTTATCCTCCTGGACCTATCGCTCTCTTAATATTGCCAGCAGGCTTATCCTCATAAAATCTGTGCTTCAAGCTATGCCCTTATACTTATTCTCCATTTTGGCTGCCCCAAAATGGGTGCTAAAAAAAATCCGCAATCTACAAAGGGACTTTCTCTGGGGCTCCTCAGGTCTCAACAGGAAATGGGCACTTGTAAAATGGATCGAAGTTTGTCTTCCAAAGACAGCAGGAGGTCTGGGGCTTCGAGATCCCCTTCACAGCAACAATACCATGGGAGCCCGTATTTGGTGGAATTGGATCTCCAGATCCAACTCCCCCTGGGCTCGTCTCTGGCATGCCAAATATGCTGCAGGTAGTCCTAAGGAAGCTCTCATTCGCTTCAGCTCAACCACCCCAGGCTCTCTAATCTGGAACGCGGCCAAGAAGCATAGCTCTTTTATACAAGCACACATTTTTTGGGAAATACACACAGGATCTTTGGCAAGATTTTGGGAGGACTCATGGCAACAATCTCCCAAACTTGCCTCACTCTTTCACAAACCCAAATGGCAGGCTTTCATGCAAGACACTGGTCAAATCCACGTTCAACAATTTTGGCAGCAGCAGCCCTCTCAAGGATTTCACCTTTGGCGTCCTGCAGAAACCTGACAAGACAACTGGCAGGAGGAAACCTACAATGATCTGGATCAAGAACTCAATCTCAGAAAAATCAAACTCTCTGATCAACAGGACAAAGTCAGATGGGGATACACCCCCAAAGGTATGTTCACTACCAAGGAAGCTTACCGTCTTCTCTACCAACCAAAGCAGCCCATTAAGGATCAGCTATGGGACCAGATATGGCAACCACTCATTTGGCCTAAAGTCTCTATTTTTCTCTGGATGCTTAGTAAACATCGAATCCTCACTTGGGACAATTTACAAAAAAGAGGATTTATTGGCCCTTCGAGGTGTCCGAACTGCAATCTTCAGGCAGAAACCATCACACATCTCTTGGACACTTGCTCCCTTGCAAATAAACTTTGGGAAAGAATGGAGCAATGTAACAGAAGAACCGGTCGTCGAGTGGGAGATATAGTCAACACCATAAGGAATTGGCCCAGAAATCCATTCCAATGTCTATTTCTCAACACACTCTGGAAGCTACTACCGGGATTCATCTACTGGATAATATGGAAAGAGCGCAACAGTAGAATCTTTAAGAATCACAGCTCTTTGCTTGACACCCTATGGTATCAACTCAAACAGTACCTAAAAGAAACTCTGGCTTTAAGGCAATGGCATGAATCGAAAATGCCTACTTCCCCCCAGGAGCGCCTTATAATGCAAAATTGGAACCTAAACATTTCCTCCTCGGCTCAAGGAAGTCCCAATCCTTCCACTCACAAGGACTCTCCTCTCTGCTGGTCGCCTCCTAACCCTCCCTCTTTCAAATTAAATTTCGATGGAGCAGCCAAAGGCAATCCTGGCCCTGCTGGTTATGGGGGAATTTTTAGAAACTCAGAGGGTTCACCTATGCATATCTACCATGGATCAATAGGCAGGGACACTAACAACGCAGCCGAACTAGAAGGCTTATGGACAGGTCTAAGCATTGCCGAAGACGAGAATATCTTCCCACTAGACATAGAGGGGGATTCTCAAATTTTAATAGAAGCAGCGATCAGAATTCAATCCGGAACCTCAGCAGCCAAGATTGCTTCAAGTTGGAGGTTACTAGGCAAATTAGAACAAATTGAAGACTGGCTCAGGACCCCCAGAAGTATCAACTTCAGGCATGTCAGGCGCACTGCAAATAAGGTTGCAGACAGATTGGCTAATCAAGGTGTTAATCAGCAGATCCCATTCTACTTTGGTCCATTAAACAGTTCCAATGATCTACAACTCTAAAGAGACTGCACACTCTTGGTGCAACAAGATCTCTCGATCCCGGATGCGGGTGTACGTGATCATGCATAATTTGCTGACGGGGAGGTGGATGGGCACGTGGTCTACCACCACCGCCATCCCTCTGCGCTCTGAGCATAAGTTAATACCGCCGGCTATCACAGTTATTGCTGCATTAATGCAGACTTCATTGCCTCGTTATCACGACCAATCCATTGCTATGGCGCCCATTCCTGCGATCCATTGTGTCTCTCCTCTGCGTTCTTGCTGTTCCTAGGTTGACAATGAGCCCTGTTTGCGCACCAGTATAGGGAAAAGGTGTCGTCTGAGTTGCTTCCTCAAGCTCTCGACCGACATTCACGTTTCTTCAGGTCCGTATTGCAACTATAGTAGCTCTTCCGTTGATTACAGGCAGTCTCTGCATTCATTTACCATCCCTCTCTCGTTTTTTCGCCCTGCCCTCCCTGCCAAGCTTAACATGCCTCGATTGAGACCAAGAATGACTTGCAGGCGCGGCTCCTCTCGTGGGCAAGTCATCAGGCCGCCTGTGTTTCCCTCTTCTGCCTCTTCGTCGGATTCCTCTGACTCCGGTAAAGGTCGTGTTGCTGCTCCCAGAAGAGGCCGGTCGAGGAAGCAGTCCTTCCACCTCTGCGGCGCATGTCCGCCTCTCCTCCAATGCTCACTTTCATTCCGCCCGTTTCAATTACCCCTACTCTCTCAACCATCAAGAGTTCATCGCCTCTGTTTCCATCAAACTCAGAACCAACCCGACTGCTCAGGCTCAGCCCACGGCCCCCTCTGGAATTGCTCTGGCAGCCGAGGACGATATTCTGTTTTGCCCCCCAGGGGTTAGTCTGCAGAGTGTACAGGGTGCAATGGCCTCATAGCACGAGCTTCAACAAGCTGGGCCCAGCGCTCCTTCTGGCAGTGACTTCTCGGGCAAAGCACTTCCTCCTCCAGCAGATGATGATTTCAACCCGTATGCATGCCCAGTGGTGGAAGAAGCGCCCTCGCCCACCAATGATGCTTAATGGTATTTGCTCGCCAGTTTTTGAACACAGGTATTAAGAAGGTGTTCACCCTCCTTCTTTTTTACAGTTTTTGCAGGAATTATGTTGTCATTCTCCTTCGCCATATCAACGGTTTCCAAATTACTGTTTTCCAAGCAATGCTATCCAAGTTACTGTTCCCAGGACAGCGCTCCAGCGCTTCAAAACGACTGTTAGTAATTTTTGCTATGGGAAGTGTTTGTTTTGGTCTTATATGTCGAGTAGAGTCCTACACTCCAGACATCATTTCAGATACAAGTATCAGCTGTTTAGAAAGGCGGACAAGGTCCTGGTCACCAATGTATTCTCAGCCAGTAAACAGCTGTTGTTTTTTTTATGTCAATGATCAACAATGTAATGTAAGAATGCCACATCTCTGGGCTAGCTATTCTGAGGCCTCAGCCTCTCTGTAATCTTTTTGTATCAATATAGAAGTAGACCGATTCAGAAAAAAAAAAAAAACAAGAATAAGGGACTATAGTAGTAATATAGGGACCTAACATCGACATATCACAAAGAATATTTTTAAGAAGGAGGATTTTGTATTAGTTTATGATAGTAATTTTGCGCATTTTCCATGCAAGTTCAAGATGCATTGGCTCGGGCCCTATATTATCAAGGAAATCACAGAAGGAGGTTCATTTCATTTGACTACCTTGAACTGTGAATTCCTTTCTAGATATGTTAATGGAAATTTCCTAAAACCTTACATAGATGACCCCATCCCTACGTGCTAAATGACTATATGGACGGAAGAGTGTCTTAGCGCCATGGAAATTGTAAAAGGGCGCTAGAATTTAAAGAATTCTGTCAAAGGGTATGGAAATTCTTATCAAAATTTTGACTGGTGAATTTTTAGGGGACGCAAATATCTGCGAAGCCAACACAAAGGTTGTGCCAGAAGGGGATCACAATTGCAGGGAAGTTGGAAACTAGCCATTGGAACAGTAGAACGGGTTATGACATCTTTATTATAGTTGCAAGGAGTTGGTAACCTGCATTTAATGAGGAGATCACACTATATTTGGGGTTTCTTTATCTTTAATGGAGTTGCTTCAATGGACATTAGGCCTTTTAGGCTGTGGCATCACTATAAATATGGCATGAAAGTCTGCATAAGTCCACATTTCTTTTTAAGTAATTTGATCGAAGTATTCCCTTAGTTCTCTCTCTCTTTGTTATTTTTTATGTCCGCCTCTTGGGAGCCCCTTGAAGAGACATTGTTCTAAAAAGGTTTAGTCCATTTTATCCTAGAAGCCATGACTTCCACTAATCGTATCATTACTGAACTACAAGCGTCTGGTGCCAGTGGTGCGCCACAATGGAAAAAAGGTAAAATTTCGGGTACCATAAATTCTCTGTCCAAGACCCTAAAGTCAAAAATGACTTTTGACGCTGAGAAAAAAAATCAACCAATGGAGGAAGAGCATGATGTTGAGCTAGAGGAATTATTTTCCAAGGAGTTTGAGCTAATTTCGTAGTTCCCTCCGCATATGGTGCCAAGGAAGCCATCGATCGATGTTCCCAAAGATCTTGACAATGTCAAAGTGCACATCGATACACCTCTGCTACTAGAGAATGTGCCAATCGAGGGTGACCTACTGGGATGGGTCCCCTCTCTTAAATTAGAATATTGGGATTTGGCGAACAATGAAAAGTTCTTGAAACTTCTGTCATCACAATTTTTGGAGTAGGTCCCGTACGAAGAAACATAGTCGTTAAATTCGAGCCTAAGGAGTGGGCTTTGAGGCTACAAAAGGCTAGACTCCTCAGCCTACTCCAGGTTCCCCACTTTGGTCACAACACCATAATCGATGTTTTCCTGTGCTAGTTGTTGATGCTAGTGCATGACAAATACATTTGGCTAGGAATGAGGATTCCCATCAATGATATGTTTATAGACCGGATTGCAGGTTTACCATACCAAGGCACAGACCCAACCGAATCCTTCAGAGGAAAGGGCATGGAAACGAAAGTCACCAAAATATGAAAAATATGGATTAGTCCGCAATACAAGATGTTTTTCTGTTAGCACAATCAATGACCCAACTGTACAATTTTACAAATAGATCTTTCCATGTAAATTGATGAAGAAGTTTCACGCCACCAAATTTTCGGTACCATTCATTGCGTTATCCATGAAATGCGTCAAGGGAGTGCAATACAATTGGCCCAAGTACCTATGCCAAGAATTCTTGGAGAATGTCTGAGGAGGCACAAGAGGAAGGAAAACTATTCCACTACGCATGGATTTTTCTCCTCATTGCGCTTGTGGGTTGGATGTTGCCGTCGTAGTCTCAAATTCTAGACATTGAACTTGGTCTATGCGAAGCCGTGCACTACACATCTCTTTGGGAATCAAATAATCCTTCATGAGTGATGGATAATTTTTTTTTTGGGTATTATTCCAAACAAAGCTTCACCGGGCAGTTATATCAAAACCATGCCTTTTGCTGACATTGTATGAACAATACAAGCACATTGAAAACTTTAAAGCATCCTTTCATAATGTGCACATATGTGCAAAGGATGATATGTAAAATGTGTGGTATGGCTTTCATTATGTTTCCACTAAGGATGATCTCATCCAGGTGATGACCAATTGGAACTCTTCTTCGTTAATTGCAGCAACAGATACCAGTGACATGTTTGCTGCTCAACCTAAGTCATCTCCATCAAATCCCAATACCAAGAAAGATACATAGAAATATGTGTAGGATTCTACAACAATAACAAAGACAACATAGTAGCCGAAGGACACTGTGGATGTCCCCAACGATGAAGAGTTGGAGGAGCTTGATGGAGATAGTGTAGATGCATCATCAATTCAAACAAAAACCCATCACGGTACTGAGGGCCCAAAACATAGATAAGGCCACATAGGAAGATTAAGGTGACAAAGAAGACAAGAAATGTGCCATTGGTGTTGGGAGAGGGTGATTTTGATGAAATTGGCAACACCGTGAAATCCATCAACTAAGAAGCCTATAGTATAATGAAGTAGGAGTACAAGGTAGTCGTTGATGATGTTCAATAGGGAATCCAACAATTAAAGGTTCAAGCGAGCCAGATTCAGGCGAGAGTGAATCAAGCGAGTGTGACTTCAATTAGCACCTTAGTCTCTGAATCAATTACACAGTGTTGAGTATTCCATGTTCCAAGCATCTCACTTCATTCTTCTCATCTAAGAAAGTGTCCCACTATGTGCTATTGATTTGATATTGGAATCAACTTGGCTACGCTTCCAAGTGGACAATTTCACTCAATGCATTCAATGATCATAGATGAATTACAATATCGGTAGTATTGTGCATCGCACACTACTACAGAAGAAAAAAAATGGGTTGAAGTATTATATCATGGCCAGAAGATAGCTAAACAAGCATGGGATGCCGCATAGAGTCAATGTGGCAGCTAGAGAAGCTTATAACCAAGGTCTGCTATGATATTCTAGATTTACCAATACTAACTAACACTGAGACCACCATCAAGCTCTAGACTCTAACAACCACACTGAATGCTTAAAAAACAAATACCTATACAATGCACACTGATTCAGAATAGAATATTGCAAACATGTAAATGAAGCTACAACCAAAGACATCACAAGAGTTCTGTGCAAAGAGATCCTAGTTGTTCAGGAAGCCATGAAAAGCATTAATTCTGTAATAAATAAATGCAATACTGTATTTGAAGATGCCTTGGGAATATGGTCATCCATCCAAGAAGGATCATTACTTTACCAACCGAGGAAATACACTTGTGACAAGAAACGACCTTAGTTCCTGCACAAAAATCAACCTGATTACAGGAGAGAAGACACATTTAGGATGAGATGGATGTGTTGCGCCACAAGGAGATGATCCTGGAAGAAAGGACCCAACATTGGGATAATTAAGAACTACATCTATCGCAAAACATTGAAGGTGCACTCAAGGGACTCTACTAGACTCAACGTAGCATCAGCTTAGCCTTGAAGGGCCCAAAAATAGAAAAATTAGTTGAAGAAGCACAGTTGAATTCCACGCAAAGTTTCGAAGCCATACAACCTCTACAAGATTCAATCCAAGAGGTAAAATCTAATATGCAGGAATATGGACTATAGTGACTCAAGGACAAGTCATGAGTTTGTGTTGTGGGACTATTAGGCTAGGGTCCCTTGGGTTAAAGGTAAGTCAATTTTGATATTTTTTAAGGTGTTGTGCGCAAGTCAAGGGGCTTTGGGGCAGGTCAAAGCTCCTGATTTTTGTGATCAGTAAAAGGGTAAAACATGAGGCTCAAATAATATTTTGAGTCCATGGTTTTAGTGAATCTAAGTTGTATAAAAATCCATGTACAAGTCAAGTGAATCAATCAAGTATGAATGAATGAGAAGTTGATCCATCTGTTTATGTGATTTGGGGTAATATTTGTGATAAGTATGAGTAGAGACAGTCTCTTACGGCTATGCGCAGAGACCTAAGTCCTAGGCTGTGTGCGAGGACTCTCCTGCTATGAGCGCAAGAGACAAAATTGTAATAATTAAATATCTGCTAATAAAGAGACGTTTTGGCGAAAGTACTGCTTTACTTGCATGATATCTGTTTATGTGTTGATGGATTGATTTAATTATAGATTAACTGTAGTTTAAATTATTGATGTGTATTTTTCTAAGTTGATTATATAATTACGCAAAATCTATATTTTTTTATGTTAATCATTTCTATGAAATAATATATGGATAAAATAGATCTTTGTCTTTGCACAATTCTGCTTCTGTGTTAAGGGTTTTATGAAAGTTAGATCTGAATTGGGTTAAAAGGAACTTGTGTAGAATGGTAGTAGTTAGATCATATTGGAAGGGTTAGATCCACAACATAGTTCTCCTTTAGGGTTTGGAAACCAGGTTCTAGTACCCCCCCATACTGCTTCATGTGAGACTTTGGTTTGTGCATGTAGATCACTGCCAAAAGGGCCAATAGTTGGAGGATTTTTTTGGTTTCGCAGAGCACTCTGAACCTGGATTAGGACCCCTTAAGCCAACACCAATATGTAAAAAATATTGTATCATATCAAGGAAATTAAACAATCACCCAATGAAAAATTGGGATAATAGGACAAAATATTGGGAGAATAGGACAAAATATTGAAAGATATATTAAGTCAAATCCCATATGTGATTTATGAAAATTTATTTGTTGAATGGTATGTGTTTGGTATCTTCAAAAAGATCCATGGTCTGCTAAGAATGCATGAATTTAAAACATGCGAAGAGGTTTTTAGTTGGTCCAACATATTGAGAGAGGCGATGAAGGCCAGTTTATTATCTCATCGACTCACAATAAAATTGAACATAAAATTGAGAAACTATTAAACTCATTGTTGGCTCTAACAGTTCAAAAAAATAACTTATGGGGCACAAATTGTCATACTGAAGGGAACACTAAATATAACTAAAAATGTTGTGAAACCAGCTCCAAAAATAGAAGAAAAGAGATATCAATGCATTAGAAATAAGCCACTTCAAGGGGGAAACCTCTAATACATTACATGAATGAAAAATTATTGGATGATACAAATGACCAAAACCTCCTTCTATATATAAGAGTCCATGGGCCCATAATATAATCCTAGCCGACCTAACAATAACGATGTAAGGGCACGATAATGATAATATTGGGGTTACATCGGTACAATAATAACAATAAGGGGGCTACACTAATAACAATAAGGGACTAAAACAGTAATACAGGGACCTACCATGACCCTCTCCTTAAAAAAAGTGTTTTCCTCAATGCTTGAGTAGCTCTGGGTGCTTCTGTATAAAATTCTCATCCTCCCATGTAGAATCTTCAGTGGGTAAGTTCTTCCACTTTTTGAGATACTCTGAAATTGATCGATTTCGTAGCTGTTGAGTTCTTATTTCCATGACCGCTTTAGGTTCCAATATGATTTTTCCTTCCGCTACAAGTTTTGGAAATTTTGTTTGAACTGGAATATTTTCACCTATAACCTTTTTTAAGCATGAAACATGGAAAACTGGATGCACTCGTGAAGAAGCAGGAAGCTCCAATTTGTATGCCATAGTACCAATCTTTTGCAACACCTTGTAAGGACCATAGTACTTTGGCGATAATTTATTATCCTTCTTAGCTTGCTTGAGGGACATTTGTTTGTATAGTTGTAGCCGTAAAAATACCCAGTCTCCTACATCAAAACTTCTCTCGCTGCGATGTTGATCTGCCTATTGTTTCATTCGATTTTGTGCCAAATTTAGGTTATCCTTTAAGAGTTGGAGAACTTCTTGTTGATGCTCGATGTGATCTTCCACTGCTTGAACCTTAGAATTTTCTCTTAAGGATGATGTGATGGAAGGTGGATGATATCCATAAAGTGCCATAAATGGGGTCATTTTTGCTGCAGTATGGAAGGAAGTGTTATACCACCATTCAGTGAGAGGTAACCACTTGACCCATTGTTGGTACCATTTCATGACCTATCTTTTTATCCAAAAACCTCATTATTATCCGACATTTTCCTCATAAAACCTTCATAAATTTCTTATATCCTATTGAAACTAATTAGTATAGTACCATAATTGTTATTTTTACATTGAAATAAATTTTGGGAATTTTCGTGTTAAAACTAGAATTTTTCAAGAAATTACAGGTTCTAGTAAATTCCTGTAATGGCTTTATGTTCTGACATGTGGCGTGACAGGTGGGAAAAAATTAAGGTTTAGGACTTAATATAGAATGTACAAGGATGGTGAAAAATCTATTCACCTTCAGATTCAAAGTCCATAAGTGGCCGGTCAACGCTGGTCAAACCCAGCGATTTCAGCAGAAAATCTTGAATCATAAATGAACAGACTTGATATTTTTCTTGTATATAGGGATTTAAACCAATTCGACTTATTTTGGAAGTCAGTTAGGCTTTTGAGGAATGTGAATAGCCTCCTTTTGTTATGTAATTCATGACAAATAGTTAGAAGAAAAGATATTGAAGGCTAGTAGATATGTAGAGAGAGACATACAAAGACATGAGATTTATGTGCCAAGCTTCAAACACTGTTTCATGCAATTGATTTTCAGACCTTAATGTAGATAGAGATTCAGTTCTTCATGGTATTATAGTTTAGCATTTTCTCCATCTGAGTTCAAGTGTGCTTGCAACTGTTGGCAATATGATCTTGAGTGTTGTCCTTGATGGAAACCACTAAATGAAGATGAAGACATGAGATTGTTGACATATGTTGTCCTTCTTTGGCAATCCACGATGAAGTTATTCTTGATTTGATGGACTTGGTAAATAATGTAAATATGATGTGATATGATGTTTGTAGGCAATATGATCTTGAGAGTGTTGTCCTTGATGACAACCCACTTGATAGAGTGTTGTCCTTGAATGGCAACCCACTTGATGAAGATGATGGCAACTTAGTTGATGAATTTGTGCTTGATAGAATATGTCTTGATGAACTAAATATGATGTATCTACAGTGAGTACAGAATGAAATGAAGAAAGGAATTCAGCATGTGCTAAATCTATGGTGAAAAGAGTATGTCTCAAGGCATACGCAGATCTGTCTAGGAAAAGTCGCGTATGCACGCGGAAAAGAACGTTCCAAGTCGCATATGGGCTAAAGCGCTCAAAAAGTGCAAAACCAAGGGTAACCACCATGGTATTGACCCATTGTATTGGGTAATGATCCGCCTAATTGACCCCGTCCAGGTAGTTTTGGGCTTATGGTATTGTTTTGGTCCATGGTATTGAAAAAGGGGCTCATGGTATTGAAAAATGATAAACCTATATAAGGAGAAGAAATTCATTGTGCAAATCATGAGTGTGGGTGCAAGATGTCTGAGCTTGAATGAATACTTCTCTCTGAAGTAGATCTGAATGGAAAGGGTTACACTTGAATGATAAATCTGAGTGTATGATGCACCAATGATGAAGAAGGGGATCTAGATTTGAAATGTGCTTGTATTTGCTAGATCTGTTTATGGAATGATTAGATCCAAGAAGAGGCGAACATCTATCTGTAGTGAAGGGTTAAATCTGTGTGAAGTATCTGTTCTGAAGAAATGCAATGACCTAAAATCTCTGAAGAACCATACGCTAGTTCGCCGAAGAGGAAGCGTGTATATACGCGGCTTCGATGAAAGAAAAGCACGTATGCGAAATTAAATTGGTTACGTAATATGTGATATGCGGTTTTGTGTGAATGGAAGAAGCGGGGTATATCTGCGGAGCACATAAGTGAAGTGAAGCGGCGTATGCAAACTAGGGCCGATCTGTCTGTGGTAAGAAATGGCTTGATCTATTGAAATTACGCTATATTCTGCTATCGTATTCTCTTTTTATTGAGTTATGCCGCATCAGATTGGTTTTATGATTAGGTTTAAAAGTATGGAAAGGGTCCAGTCTGAAAATATGATGAAATGTGGCCTGCAAGTGGTGTCCTAAAGGAAGTTGTTGGATCCAGTGTGAAAATTGATGAAACGTGGTCCATAGAGGTGCTGAGGGTTGTAGCCTTCAGTCAGGGGGTTGTAGCTCCCTTCCAGGTGAGGCTGGTAAACAAGATCAAGGGGTCGTAGCTCCCGCGCCGCGAGGAGAGGAAGCCGATAAGCGAGTCGGAGGTTGGAAGCTCCCTTCCGGAGAGAGTAATGCTTGGCCAGCAGTGGGTGCACTGCGTGCTAGTAGAATTTCACACCCGACACATATGTTGTAATATTTTTTCTCTATAATAAAATATTGAAGGCTGAGCAACTGCAGCGGTGGTTTTCTCCCGACTTGGGTTTCCACCTAAAAATCCTGGTGTTCATGTGTGATGCTTTGTGTGATGGTTTATTCTGTTCTTACTGCACATTTTTACTATTTATTGAACATCTGATGAATGAATAATGGAATGATATAAGCAAAGAACTAATGACATAATTAGATCTTTGTGTATACGCGAGTTGCATGAAAGATATCCGCGTGTATACGTCAGTTTACTAAAGGAAAGTAGTGTATGGGTTTTAAGGAATGAAAAAGTGAAAAGTTTTGAGTATGCATTAAATACTAATTCACCCCCGCCCTCTCAGTATTTTTCCCAACAATTGGTATCAGAGCAGGTCCTTGTGCAGAAGCTTGATCGCTTGAAGGAGATCCGTCGCAATGGGAAGTCAAGAAGGAGTGATGTCTATAAAGCCACCTCTATTCAATGGAAGCAATCTGATATTCTGGAAGGTACGAACAAAAGCATATCTGCAAAGTCTTGGTGCAAATGTATGGGCAATCGTGGAAGAAGGTTATCAATACCCGGCAAGTATTCCTACTGATGCAGCTGAAAGAAAGAAGTATGAAATCAATGCCAAAGCAGTGAATGTCTTATTGGGAAGCATGTCTGAATCAGAATTTGCTAAAGTGATGCAGCTACATTCAGCCAAAGAAATATGGGACAAAATCATTCTGAGCTATGAAGGAGACACAAAGGTAAAAAGTGCAAAACTCCAAACTCTTAGAATTGAATATGAAAATTTGAAGATGCATAGTGATGAGAGTGTTGCCAGTTTCTTTCTTCATCTAGATGATATTGTAAATCGGATGAGAAATTTGGGTGAAACCATAACTGATACTACTCTGGTAGAAAAAGTCTTAAGATCCTTGACTTCAAGATTTGATTCTAAAGTTTCAGCTATTGAAGAAAGGCAAGATCTGCAAACTCTTACTATTGCTCAATTACATGGTATTTTGACTGCTTTTGAAATGAGACAAGGAGGTCCTTCTCAAATCAGAGAAGTTGCTTTTAAGGTGTCTGCAAAAGGAAAGGAAAAGGAAGTTGTCAAAGAAACCAGCTATATATCCGATGAAGAAGAAGCGAATTTCATGAGAAAACTCCAACTAGGAACTGGAAGATTCAAAGGTAAGCTTCCCTTCAAATGTTTTGAGTGTGGAAAATTTGGTCACTATGCTGCTAAATGTCCTTATAAAGAGAAACATGGTAAAGGAAAACAATTTGAAAAGAGGAAGAGTTATTATGCAAATGAAGATGATGATGAAGTGTCCAGTGAAGATGAAGAAGATTCTGACCAAGCTCTACAAGTGCTCATGGCAAAGAAGCAAAAGAAGAAGGTTACTCGAGCAAAGGAGATACCTCAGAAATCATGTATAGCAAAAATTGAAGAAGATGAAATAGATTCTGACGAAGCTCTACAAGTGCTCATGGCAAAGAGGAAAAAGAAGAAGGCTACTTGAAGCAAGGAGATATCTCAGAAAATTGAAGAAGATGAATCTAATAGTGATTTGGGCCCTTGTAATCTTCTTTGTGCAAGCAATGGTGTAGAAAGTGAAAGTAAAGTTGTGGATCTAGAACAAGCTATCAAGATCAAAGTTGAAGAACAACAAAAGGAAATTGATAAGAAAGATTCTATCTACAAAGAGATGATCTCTCAAATGAAAGATCAAATAGAAACGCTGAATGGACAGGTGGACAAGTATCAAAGGTTTCATACTTATGCATCCAATCGAATTAAAGAACTAGAAGCATAAATCAACGATCAAAATGCAGATCTCGAAAAATCAAGCAAGAAGAATGAAGGACTTGAAACTGCAATCATCTCTCTGCAAGCAGATCTTGAAGCATCAAGTAAGAAGAATGAGGAACCTCTACAAACATTTGAAAAGGAAGGCCTTGAAGCAGAAATCATCTCTCTCAAAGAAGATATGAAAAAATCAAATAAGAAGAATGAAGAGCTGCAACAAACATGTGAAGAAAACGAAAATTGGTTGAAAGAAGAGATTCTAAATCTGAAGGATCAAGTAGAAGATGGAAGAAGGAAAGAAGAAAGCTTGACGAAGCAATGTCAAGCCTTGGAGGTTGAGGTAAAAATTCTCAAAGGTAAATTAGAAGAAAAGGTTAAACTTTTGAGGCTTCAAGATAGTACTAACATTTTGGACAATATTCTGAGTAATCAAAGGTCTCCTGCTATCAAACTTGGTCTTGGTTTCCATGAAACTATTAAAGGAGAATCTAGCTCACAAGGAAGTGCTAAAAATTCAGAGGATGTCAATGAAAAACCTGAAGTGTTGAAAGAGACAAAAGGTCAACCAACAATGATGAAATATCAAAGGAAATTTGTCAATAATGTTGAATGCTTTAAATGTCATAATTATGGGCATGTTGTAGCAAATTGCAGGAGCGGATCATTTAAGCCTCAAACAAACAGTTCCTACATAGAAAGGTACTCTGGTTTCTTCAAGGGATATTGTTTTTCATGTAACAAGTATGGACATAAAGCAGCTGATTGTAAAAGGAGGAAGATTAGAAATACTCATTATGATTCTTATGCTTATTTCTCTGGACATATGAGATGTTATTCTTGTAACAAGTATGGACATGTAGAAAAGGAATGCAGGTTGAACAGATATGAGAAATTGGATAACTTCCAGCACACAAATAGAAAGTTCAAACAAATCTGGAAAAAGATGGATGACCGATCAGAAACATAGGGAATTTTGACCCTACTGCAGTCATCCGCTTCTGAAGCTTACTTTTTGATTGACTGCAGGAATGATGTGGGATACATTATGAGATTTAGTAATGTATCGTCATAGGGGGAGCAATGTATGATGTCTCTCATGATTGATTTGATTATTCTGGTTATATGTATTTCTGACAGAGCATCTGATATGAAGAAGACAGGTACAGGAAGTACAAGTTCAGGGGGAGATGAAGGAATGTGAAAAATTTCTATGCTTCACTTTCCATACGCGGGTTCTATTAACAAAAGTCGCGTATACACGTGAGTTCCAGTAGACACAGTCGCGTATGCATTGATGATAAGAGAATTTATATGATAGCTGAAGATCTGGAGCAGAGGTTCAGGGGGAGCATCAGTCTGACTGTTAATAACTGTATTATTGACTCAATATCAGCTTAGTTTCTCAGTTCTAAATAATGATGATATGATACATAGTTTCTTATGTTGAAGATTGTGGATGAGTCCTGTTTGCTTTTTGATGAAGAGTATTCATTGTTGAGATGAAAGTCTTATAATTCGGAGATAAGGGCAGTTCATGCAGAGATTGTTGCTGATGACTTGCTGATGAACGTATTCAAGTTGCACAAGTTAAGAAGGAGCACTGGTTCAGGGGGAGCAGCAGGTTGAAAACTAATGATTGCATTGTTGGCAATATGACTGCTTATTCTTTGGTTTTTGTGATACTCATGCTCAAATGATGATGACTTGGTACATGGCTTATTATGATGAGATTTTGAGCCCTGGTTGCTGATAAGTATCTTTTGTGCTCACACATGGATGAGTTGGATGTCGTTTGATTCAGAAATAAGAATAGATCATGCAGGGTTTTGTTACTATGGTTGAGATCTTTTGCCTACATATGATACTTCATGTTAAATCTTGAAGAACTTGATGATATTGGACCACATGGATGATTGCTTGACACATATTTGAAGATGTTGTTCTGGTATGATAATCTCTCTTGGAAAGATTGTATTGATGCTGCAAAGAATCTAAAGGCTTGGTTACTAATGTGCTTATGCTACAATCGTTGGATGACGCTTGAAGACACAACTACACTGTTCTACCTATCTGTAGTTCAGGGAAGCATTCAAATATCCCAGAAAGAAGCTGAACACTGTCTTTTTCTCACAAGAGGATCAGATCTGGTTAAAATATAGAAGATGGTATTGGATACACGGGTTTCCTGAAACACAGTCGCGTATATACGCGAGTTCATGCACAGAAAACCGCGTATGTCTGATTGCTGACAATTTTCTGTTTGGAGTCAGCTCTCTTCAGCACAGCTGCAGTGCTGTTTGGTATCTCTGATACTATTTGGTATCTCTGGTGGTGTTCCAGTTCTCATAATTCTATTTCTAATGTTTTGATAAAGATGCCTTGATGATTTTTTGGTAAAAGTGTTCAGGATGCACAAACTAAGGGGGAGCCTTAGTCATATGGAAAGGTTGCTTGGATGCACAGATTCAAGGGGAGCATTAGCATTGCTGAGTATAATGCATTGTTGGCATTATGATGGTTCTGAAATATGTTCTCTTTCTTGAGGACTTTCTGGTGTTGGTTATGAAAAGTCATATTTGTAACTTGATGAAAAGGTCTTGTTGAGACCCATGATGTAAAATTGTAATATTCAGTCATGTAAGGACTTGTCAAATTTGTAAACCCACTTGGTTGGGTAGCTGAGTCAAATTTTGTAAACCCACTTGGTTGGGTAGTTGAATTAAAATGTGTAAACCCACTTGGTTGGGTACTTGAGTCTCATATGTAAATCCACTTGGATGGATCTTTGATGTAAGTATGAGTCATTGGTGATAGGAAAGTCATAGAGTCATGTACTTCATTAGAAATTATGTTTGAAGATTCAGCATGAACTCAGGGGGAGCTTGGTCACTTCAGTATATATCAGATCTGCAGAACGCTTCTTCCACATGAGGAGAAAAGGGGGAGAGTATGTTGGTTTTGATCCACCCTTTGCCCTTGATGTCAAAGGGGGAGAGTGACATGGTGTTTGAATGAAGAAAAAGAATGGTGTCAAAAATGGAGAGAGTGACATGGTGTCATTGTATTCTTAATGTACCTATCTGTTGTGGTAACCAAACACCATCGTGGTTGCCATCAAGTCCAAAGGGGAAGATTGTTGGCAATATGATGCAGAGTGTTGTCCTTGATGGCAACCCACTGAATGAAGATGAAGACATGAGATTGTTGGCATGTGTTGTCCTTGATGGAAATACACCTGATGAAGTTATTCTTGACTTGATGGACTTGGTAAATGATGTAAATATGATGTGATATGATGGTTGTTGGCAATATGATGCTAAGTGTTGTCCTTGATGACAACCCACTTGATAGAGTGTTGTCCTTGAAAGACAACCCACTTGATGAAGATGATGACAACTTACTTGATGAAGTTGTGCTTGCTAGAATATGTTCTTGATGAGCTAAATATGATGTATCTACAGTGTGTACAGAAGGCAGTGAAGAAAAGAAGTCAGCATGTGCTAAATCTATGATGAAAAGAGTATGTCTCAAGGCATACGCGGATATGTCTAGGGGAAGTCGCGTATGCACGCGGGAAAGAACGTGATAAGTCGCGTATGGGAAAAAGCACTCAAAAGGTGCAAAACCAGGGGTAACCACCATGGTATTAAAAAAAGGGGCCCGTGGTATTGAAGGCTCATGGCATGTTTTGGCTCATGGTATGTTATTGGTGACGCATGGTAATACGCTCATGGTATTGTTTTGGATCATGGTATTGAAAAAGGGGCCCAGATGGAAAAAGGATAAACATATATAAGGAGAAGAAATTCATCAGGCAAATCATGAGTGTGGGTGCAAGATGTCTCAGAGCTTGAATGAATACTTCTTCAAGTAGATCCGATTTGAAAGGGTTACACTTGAATGATGGGAATCTAAGTGTATGATGCACCAATGATGAAGAAGGGGATCTAGATCTGGAAATGTGCTTCAGACTCTGCTAGATCCGTTATGGAATGATTAGATCCTTTATGCATTGAACATCTCGTTCAAGTGACCAGTTAAATCAGGTGGTGCTTATCTCGTTCAAGAAATGCAATGACCTAAAATCTCTGAAGAACCATATGCTAGTTCACCGAAGAGGAAGTGCGTATATACGCGGCTTCGCTGAAAGAAAAGCGCGTATGCGCAATTAAATTAGTTCTGTAAAATGTACAGAAGTATACGCTGGTTTGTGTGAATGGAAGCGCGTATATATGCGACATCAGTGAAATGAAAGAGCGTATGCAAACTAGGGTTTGCTGGAGTCTGTGGTAAGAAATGACTGATCTATTATGTTGTATTGCTGCTATCTGTGTTCTACTGTTCTGAGTTGTATGCATCAGTTTGGTTGTATGATTGAGTTTAAATGTATGAAGAGGGTCCAGTCTGAAAATATGATGAAACGTGGCCTACAAGTATTGTTCTATTGAAGTTGTTGGATCCAGTGTCAAAATTGATGAAACGTGGTCCGAAGGGGTGTCAGGTCAGAGTCTTCAAATGTGGGGACAGAGCCCCTTCCGTGTGAGGCTGGCAAATGAGATCGTCGTAGCTCCCTTCCAGGAGAGGGCCGGTAAAATGAGTCGGTTGAGCCTCCCTTCCGTGAGAGGCCGGTAAAGGAGCTTGTGTGGGTGCTTGCGTGTCGATAGGAGTCTCTGCACTGAAGACATATGGTTTAAGATGTTTTCATAATAAAATAGGGCCGAGCAACCGCGCAGGTGGTTTTCCGACTCTGGGCTTCCACCTAAAAATCCCGGTGTTCATGTGTGATGCTTTGTGTGATGGCTTATTCTGTTCTTACTGCACATGTTTACTATTTATTGAACATCCGATGAATGAATGATGGAATGATATCAGCAAAGAACTGTTGACATAACTAGATCTCTGTGTATACGCTAGTTGCTTGAAAGATATCCGCGTGTATACGCAAGTTTAATAAAGGAAAGTAGCGTATGGGTTTTAAGGAATGAAAAAGTGAAAAGTTTTGAGTATGCAGTAAATACTAATTCACCCCTCTCGCATTTTTCCCCAACACATTTCGATGGATGGCTCTCATATGAGTGTTTTTCCTCCCACTCCATGATCCTTTGTATGTGGCTAATCCACATCTTGAGGCTCATCCTTGGGAACCAACAATTCCTCCTCTGCATGCAATTCTAGCTCCCTCTAAAGGGACAACTGCATGGATTTCTCCTCATAAAATTTTATATCCAGTCGCACAAAAGTCATTTTGTTGTTTCGCAAATACACACGATAATTATGGGGTGTTTCAGTGTACCCCACAAAAATCTCGATCTCAACTGTCGGTTCCAACTTCTTCTTGGCGTCTTTGGTCACATGCACATAAAAAAATAAGACAAAAATATTAAAGTGTGAAACATCAGGTTTCTTACCAGTGAAAGCCTCTTCAGGTGTACTCATGCCAAGTATCCTATGAGGACAACGGTTCTGCACAAACACCACAGTCTTGCATGCTTCCACCCACAAATGCATCGATAGGCCTTGATCATGCAGCATCGCTCTTCCTACACCCACGATCGTTATGTTATTTCTTTCTGCAACCCCATTCTGTTGTGGGTTATGAGGTGCTATCGGTTCTCTTCAAATTCCTTCTTTGCTACAAAAGTTCTTGAATTCATTAGAGATGTATTCTCCACCATTATCGCTCCTAAGAGCCTTCACTTACTTCCCCGAATCTTTCTCCACCAGTTCCTTAAACTCAAGAAACTTAGAGAATGTCTGATATTTCTTCTGCATGAAGAAGATCCAGCACTTACGAGAAAATTCATTAACAAAGATTACATATTACTTATGTTTTGTTGTGGAAGCAACAGAGAATGGTCCACATACGTCTGTGTGAACTCTCTCAAGGATCCATTAAGCTTGGTTCTCCTTCTCATGAAAGGTGGCATTTACATATTTTCCCATATTATATCCATTGCATGTGTCTGACTGCGCAAGCACTGGGAAGACCAGTAGAAATCTGTTGCATGACTTTCAAGGCTCCATGGTGAAGATGGCCCAATCTCCTGTGCCATAATTCACCCTCATCCTGGCTCACCACTTTATCTTCCTTTCCCATCATTGCTACATAGCCATCTACCTCTAGCCTGTAGAGATTCTTAACTTGAATCCCTATCCTCTTGGCTTGTCCTGTTGTTTTGTGTCGCAGGAAGGCTTTTCCTTCACTAAAAACAACATCATAGCCTCTATCCTCCAACCTTGCGACTAAGACAAAAATTTTCTTCAAACCTGGTAAATGCATTACATTTTAATTGAAAGGGTTTACCTGACTGCCTCTGGAAGGTAATGGTACCAATCCCAGTATCATTATACCACCTGTGATCACCCATTTCAATATGCATCTAGAGATCCTTCTCCTCCAAGTCACTGAAAAGTTCCTTGTCTCCCGTCATGTGAAAGGAAGTGCCATTATCCAAATACCACACATATCCCAATGCACTTGACACCATACATGTGATCAATGAGAAGTCAAGCTCAAATTGCGATGCAAGAGCCTCACCAGCTTCAAATCCTCCAACCTTCATGTTCTTCTTCTTTTTTGGATAGTTAGTAGCAAAATGTCCATGCTCGTGACAGTGAAAACACTTTACTTTGGACATGTCCTGCTTCTTTCCATTCTTGGACTTGGATTTGGAATGGAATTTCTTCCCCTTCCCCTCATTTTCCTTAGCATCGAAAGCACAATATTCTTCATCTTCATTCTTAGATGAAGATCCGTCTCTGGTGTTCTGTCTAAACTCCTCCTGCACCAAATCTGACCACATTCATTCCCAATATGGCAATTTTTCCCTTCCATTGATAGAGGCTTGATAACTGTGCCAACTCTTGGGAAGTCCTAGGAGAGCCAAGCTCACCAAATAATCATTAGTGATAGTTATACCAATGCTCCCCAATTCATCCTGATATTGAAAAAGCTTTGTTAGATATTTTAGTATGGAGTCACCCTTCTCCATCCTGATATTCCTGAGTTTATCTTTGAGCACCAATTTCCTATTGTCGCTACTGCTTTGGAATAGATCTGTCAAAGCCTTCCACATTGCATATGGTGTGGCTTTCCCATGGCGGCTTGAGACAATGTCGTCTCACACTCCCTCCAAAAGGATCATCCTCGCCTTTGCCACTTTTTTTTTCCATGCATCAAGATTTACAGCAGCTATCACAACGGGTTTAGGAACATCATTGTCATTGAATTCCTTCAATCCATTGTCTTTGAGTACTGCCTCCATCCTGTCCTTCCAAGAAATATAGTTTGAGCTACCCTCGAGTGCATACTCCAACCTCAAGCCATTGAAATCCATTTCGATCTTGAACCAGTTGTAGCACCAAGTCTTTCTGTAAATTCGAATTCTATCTAGTTACAAACTCAACTTCTTCTTCACACTTCACAATTATGATTTCATGTGCTCTGATACCATGTAGAAACTATAAAACACACATATATATCTTGGATTCACTTGATCTAACAATGTAAGAAAGTTAAATACTGAATCTCTTCTACAAATATTTTGCGGAATTAAAAACACAATTGCTAATCACATGAAGTAAAGAAGAATCAAATCAAACATAACATAGATAATTTCTCAGGGAAATCTTGCTGCTCAAACCCCACTATATTCTATTGTATATTAAGCATGGATCATGAAACAATTACATACAAAAATATTCTCACAAGAGCCCTCCAGTACTCAACTAATTTTCTCACATTGTCATACAAAAACTGACCAATACTCAGCCAATTTACTGCCTCCAGATAGCCTGCCTTGCTTACGCAATCCCTGATGAATGAAATACCTAAGAGATAGGAATTTTGGCCTTCCTTGATTGCGCAAGTATCATGGGCAGTCCAATGGGTGTTTGGTTGCATGGGTACAACCTAATAATCATACAACTGATAGTCAACTTCCCTTTCACCTAGATCTCAACTGGGTCTCCACTGGATCTGACATGCATGCAACTAATAATAGTAAATCCTCAGTTGCATGTGAGATCACTTATTGTGAATTAATTAATATTTAATTCACTTGATCTCTCACTAGTGTATCAAGCAATTACAACTAGCACAACTGAGTTTAACTCACTTAACTGAGTTAAACTGATTGCAACCCGCATTAACTAATGCACCACTGCGCTTCGAACTCTGTTACAACTAGAATTACTCTGCATGCCTCACCAACTACCTCTAACTCGAAATCCACTAGCCAACTGAGTTTATCACTCTTAGTTAACTATTACAAGTTATTATTGAGAATAGATTGCAGTTTATTGTCCATCTTAATTAAGGGATAACTAAAATAAGCATGCAACAAAAATAGCACTGTGGGCCCCACCCTAGTGTAGTTGCTTAATGCACTAGGCATGGGTGCTGAAAATTTCTTGTTGAATCTCAACATTAAAATCCTCAAGGGATTCAAAGGTGATCTCCTTGAGGTTTCCACTTTCTTACAATGACTCAAGGTATTGTGAGTGAGTGGGATACAATTCCTTAACATAAGCTATGAGAGGTATGCCAATTTCTACACCAGTATTTTTAATGTCATGCATGATATATCTTACTTATGATGCTAAAGCAAGAGGGTCATCATTTTTCAATTCAAGGTTGAATAGCTTAATCATTAATTGAACAACTTTAGGTTTTGAATGTGAGTCATAGAGCTCTTTTAATTTCATCAAGGCTTCATAGGCATTTGAAAATGGTGTAATATGGTGACTCGCCTCTTCATTTACAAAAGTTGCAATCAAGGCAGAGGCCTTACAATTCTTGTTTTCCCAAATGTTGATCTCCTTTTTTGAGGTGGGCTTTGTAGGTGCATTGTCTCCTTCTCCTTCACAGATTCCTCTCCACAACTCATTAAAAATGAGTGTGTGTTTTATCTTCTAGGACAACTTAGGATAGTTCTCTTTCCAGAGAGAACTCCTCAAATAATTTATCAATGAATGCATTAAAATGTGTGTATTGAAAAAGGAATTTATACTTCTGGTAGAAGAAAAAAAAAAAAATCAGTTATGGTGGCAGAGGAGAAAAAAATATATTGCTGGTGTAAAAATGGAATACTGCAAAAAAAAGGATTATTTTTTTTAGAGGTGGTATATGGGGTATTCAGAACCTGGGGGAGGTCATTTCTAGGGAGGGGGATCTAGGAGAGGTCGGTTCTGGGGAGGGCTGAAGAGCGGTGGCCACCGAGGGAGGGGTGGGCAGAGGGAGGGAGCTATGGCTGGAGGAGGGAACTGTAGGCCAATGGCAGACAGAGGAGAGGGTTGGGCCTGGAGCTTTGTTGCAGGCGAGATGTAAGTTCTTAGGCCGAATCGTGGTGATGTCGAGCATTAGTGGAGTTGAGCACAGAGGGAGAAGGGTGCCACAATCGGGCGTTATCAAGAGGTGTAACACTGTGTAATGGAGCAATGCATAGGGGCGAAAATGCGAAGGTGGGAAACACTTTTTGGCATGAGATAGAATTCGGGAGAATTTTTTAATCTCTCGGCCGAGAAAAAAAGTCAACTAAATTTCTCGGCCGAGAGTTTTCAAAACTCTCGTCCGAGAGATTTTAAATATTTCGTATTTTCTCGGACGAGAGTTTTTAAAACTCTCGGCCAAGAGTTGTGTCACAAAACTCTCGGCCGCAAACTCTCGGCCGAGAGTTAGAAAAACTCTCGGCCGAGAGTTTGCGTAATAAAACTCTCGGCCGAGAGTTTTATTGCGCAAACTCTCGGCCGCAAACTCTCGGCCGAGAGTTTTTAAAACTTTTGGGCGGGAGTTTTCCCGCGCATAAATTGGTTTAAAAATCTCGGCCGAGAGTTTTAAAAATTTCTCGGCCGAGAGTTTTTCTCGGCCGAGAGTTTCTGGTCAACAAAAAACTCAGAAAACTCTGCAGTTTTGAGAAACCTGCAACTTTGGAGGGACAGAACACCTACAAAAAAAAAATGTTATATGGCGGACCAAGTACCATTAGATTCGTCTCTAAATCTAGTTTTTTATGATGTGAGATTTATGGAGTTTCATTAAAAAATTCAATTTTTTATTAATCTTTTACTAAACTATGTCACTATGGAATTTCATTGTTCGAAAAATTGCACTAAATGAAAATTCAATAACTTTCAAACGAGGACACCAAAAAATTTTAAAAAATCATAGTGCACTTCCTCTCCCTGTCTACTTCAAAAGGGTACTCTCATTTTTCTTATTGACGATCACATTGAAAAGAAAATCAAAGGATAATAAAATGTACTGAAACATCACTATTTTTTTGTCTTCGTCCATTTCAAAAAATAATAAAAAATAGTGATTTGATCCGAAAATTACCAAAAAATAGTCTGTGCACTAGTGCAATATATGCAGATTATGATGCTATGGTTTTTTTCCAAAAAATGAATAACCTTCCCTAAAAAAGTAAAGGATAATAAAGTGACTATTTATGTTTGCCTGAAAATTTCAAGTATATGCAGTTAGTAAACAACAAATTTACCCCTCTATATGTCAATATTTTTTTTTTTTTTTAAATATCGGTATGGAGGTAAGACAATTCTCTACAATTCTTGTTTTTTATGTCAAAGCATAATTTGCGATAAAAATATGAGTTTAGTGGAGTTGAAGTTGAAAAACATAGAAAATTACAATTTTCAACGTCAAAAAAGGGCAAAAAGTGTTTCCCAACTTCACATTTTCACCCATAGGCCTGGAGCTACGTTGGAGAGCAGCAATGGACAAAGCATCGATGGGGAGCTACAACATATGGTCCTCAAGGCTCAGAAACAAAAATCAAATCTGGAATGCAGTGTATTAAAGAAGATGCAGAAGTTACAATGGGCAGTGGGATAGTTCTGCCAGGAGCAGGCAAGGAGGCTGGTTTTCCAGGAGTAGGAGGGAGTTACAGAGGCAGAAATGCCAGAAATAGAGTTGCCTCTGATACCATGTTAGGCCAGGAGGTAACTCCACAAAATAAATCGTATGAATTGATTAAGGGTGCATATGAATATATACATGGAGGTGAGACTATTGGGATTCATTTCCCAATGTCTCTTAGACATCCTTATTTCCTATTTTACACTAATGTACAATTTCGCCCAATCCCTTAGGATTAGGTGTCAACAGTTGTAATTAGTTAACTCAATTAATTGAGTTAAAATTAGTTTAACTAGTTCTAACCGAGTGATGAGCTAGTGAGAGGTCCAGTGAATTAAATATGATGTAATTCACAATGAGTGATCAATTAGTTAACTGATAATTCACTATAAATAGTTTTTGCATGTTAGTTCTGAGGAAGACCCAGTTGAGACAAAGGCTAAAGGGAAGATAACTTTCAGTTGTATAATTAGAAAATTGTACAGGTAAGCTATAGAGTTAGTTGGAGACCTTGGATGGATTGCGCAGTCAAGGCAAGGGATTTTCCTATTTAATAGGGCATTAATTCCTCAAATAATGTGTGAGCAAGGTAGGTTGAGCAAAGGCAAATAATTGGCTAAGTATTTGTCTGATTTTTCCTATATCAGTGTGAGACAGTTGGCAAAGTGTAAGAATTCTCTTTAGAGAGAAAGCATTGTATTGTTTCATGATCCTTGACTTTATGCAATATACAAATAACGAGGTTTTAGGCAATGTTCTTTCCCCAGATACATATTTTTTGTGTGATTGATTGTTTCATTTTGTTACTTGTTTATGTGATTGTGCGACCATTTTTTGTTTCCGCAAATTGTAGAAGGGATTCAGTATCATGTTTTAGTATATCATAAGATCAGATTGAATCTGCGTGGTTAGATTTTCTACAGCTAGGACTGACATTCTGTCAACCTCTTGGAAACAATGTAACCTATAGGTCATGAACACAAGGCTGAGAATAAGGGACTAGAAATTCATATGAGACTTAACAAGAAGGATCCCCATGCTCTCTCTCTAGCTTTCTTAACATCAATTGGGTCTTGAATCCATTATTCTTTCAGTTACAAGTAAAAACATGAAATGAACCATGACTAGAACCAGTCACATAACCATGCTTATAACAAAATTATGACCACATGAATAACCATAATATAAGTACCATTAAAGCCACATAATAACAAGTGTAAAATCAAGAGAACTTAGCTTTCATTAAACATAGGCAAGAGCCAACCAGGTTCAGGACTTCCACGTACCACTCGACCATAGACATGGCTGAACCAAATATTTCTTTCAGCTATTCACCCCTATGAAATATTACAAGCATGAATGTGGGATCTCATGGATAAACCAATCCAAAAAAAACCAAGGGAATCTAGAGGTTAAACTTCCTCCACCCTCACCATACCATGATCTCACCTAAACCGGCACCAAGATAACTAAATTGAACCGAGCTTGGAATACCTCTAGATCTAATCACTATCTTTGACAAATTTTTTGTCTTCTTGTCTCTAGGCTTTACCACAATCCACACCAGATCACTAGGCCCTGTTAGTCATCAGTATTTTTCTCTTATTTGGTGATGACTAAATCCACAGCTGAGTTTTCTAGAAGCTGATCTCCATGTGTCAATTTGTCATCTAGAAAACCCTCATAAAACTTTTTTTCGCCCCCCTACTTTTCAGTACGCCCATGTCAAGGTGAAACCTCATTATCACTATCCTACCTAACCCCAGCCTTACTAAGTCTGCCTATATGCCCTAAAAAGACAATCCAAGTCTGTTTCAAAAGCCTCCCCTAAGTTAGGAAGTGGCGCTTTAAGGCATTTTACCCTTGGCAACCATCAAAAGGCCAAAAAACCTTCATCTGCTACAGAACAATCATGACAGACCTCCCACACTGCTAATGAAATTAATCACAGCCCTAAGTCGCGCCACTTACACACCCCTAAGTTTCAGCAATGCATAGACCACAGTCTCAAGCTGATTTTAGGTGTTTTGCAGTGTTTTATGGATTTTACAAAGACAGGAAACATATCATCATCTCAGGAGAAAATTCTTCAATCCACATTTAGAAGAACATCTGCTTCTCAATGTCAACATAAGCCTAAGATACATCTGCAGGGTAAGGAGTTACTCATCAAACTCTTACAGCTTCATTCAGCCTGATAGCACAGTAAAAGAAAGACAACACTGTCAAACAAACCTGTTATTTGTCATGGCCAAAAACCCCATTCATCTATAAGCAGAGGGTTAAGGCACCTCCTTCATCTACAAGCAAAGGGCGATGGCCAATATTGACTTGAAGAATTGCAAAACTTACTATAAGCACAAGTTTGTTTTTTACTAGACAGTGAAACAATGACTCAAGGTTTCTGAGGGAAAATGATGATCAAAACAGGGCTAAGATCTGAAATGTTCAAATCAAGAGAAAGCAGAATTTTTTACTCTTGTGCCCTAAGAAAGAAGATAAATTGAAATTGTCAGCATCATCATCATGGCGCAACAGAAAAAGACTCCATCGATCAAAGCTATCATAACAAAATATCTCTGCAGGGGTGTTAGTATGAATGGCTCAAATAAATGTTGAGCAAGAGGAAACTTCAGTAAAAAGAACCTCTGTGTACTCTCATGTTTCTGTTGGGCTGTGAGATAAAGTCTATGGTTTCCAGATAAACATAGAGAAAAGGCAGGCAAGTGGTACACATTCCTAGACATGAGACATCTTGATGTCATTCAAAGCGCTAGTGTAAGTCCAGTTGTTGCAATCTACCCTCCACCACAAAGACAAATGTATCCTTCAGATGCAGTAGGGTTGGTGGTTTCAGAATTTCAGTAGGAAGAAGATGGCTAATAAAAGCCTTGGTATCTATGAAATATTCCAGCATTTATTCCACATCTCATATACTTGCCTCCTCAACACAAAGACATAAACAGGTTATGATCTGAGTTTTAAAAATCCTGGAACAGCATGCCAAGCTAATCAGGCATGTCTTTCTTGAAAGCAGTTCCATTCATAAACAGGTACCTTTTCAAATATTCTATAATAGCTGACACAGACAATCTAGGTTTATGTCATCAAGAGACATCACCATTGAAACTATTGTCCGTAATAGGCAAACGAGGTAATTTGACATACTGTTAGTTTTGGGAAACTTGAAACAAATGCAGGTCTTCATTATTCAAGGGACAGACATATCATAATGATATCTTCTAACCAAAGACAGTATATTGGAAAAAGGTGCCCTTCTTAATCAAAGGAACATGGCAAAGTCCAAATAAATGCAGCAATTCTTGACACCTACGGTGGAAAAAAGGTTGAAGAGACATCTGGAGACAGAACTGTCAAAGCAAGTTAAAAAGACAAGCCCTATCCTTTCTAAATAACAGACCAGTTTTCAGTATTCTTTTTTAACAGATTCGGAGTGGATTTTCTATTTTAAAATGATCACCAACAGTGCTAAACAAGTGTCAGGGGATGGTGCACAAGTTCATTTAGTCATTCTCTAAAGCTGGAGCTCCTGTGCCAAATTAACACCAAAGGAACAATGTTAGCAAAAAACACCTTTTCAAGTCATTAATGTTATAAAAGGATGGTTCATGTTGAGACTGTTCAAAGGCAAAAAAACTACACTGCCAATATCATTTCAAAAACCCAAGTTTACAAGCGCACCAAAGGTATTATGGAAAAAGGGAAAAAAACTTCAACAGCCTTTGCAAAAACTAATCGAAGGCTCATTTCATTTGGCATTTAAAAAACGCAAAGTGGCCATTGGGGTTCATGTTGTCAAAGGAATAAAACCATGGCACAACCATTTGAAAGTCTCCCAAGCAAGCAAAACGCTCTTCTGAGGATCAACAAGGCGTTGAACAGGGTTTCAAAATCAATTTGCAGGAATTTTTGCAAGTGTTGAAACATTTTGACCCGCGCGGCACTCCTGGCAAAGCACGCGGCGCTCCTGGGCCATTTGTTTGAACTGCGCCATAAGGGCGCGCGGTGCTCCTGTAGCTGCGCGCGGCGCCCCTGTAGCGGCGGGTTACCCAGGCACGACGACGACCCGACAGCGCGACACTTTCATTAACAAACGAGCCGCGCACATTTTACACAATCCAATGCCTCCACAACGCTGTGAATGCTGCTCCAAACTTCAAACGAGGCCTGTCATCATTTTTCAAAGGTATTTTATTTGCCATCCATGCTCTTTTCAAACTATTAAGTGGTGGGAAAAGAGATGAAATTCATAGTCTTAATTACAGTGTTGAGTTTTTTAAGGGAGAGGTGTCTTGTTTAGAACCCGAAGATTTGTTGTGTTTTATGTGTGCTCAAGGTGGACATAGCAAAACTAGGGGATTTTTATGGCCACCAAAAGACCATACCAATTTCCCTCAAACAATATCAAAAGGTGAAGGCATTGTTTGAAAGGAGAAACATAGAGTTTAAAAAACAAAGCAGTGAGCCCACTTTCACCTACAATGGTCATTATATGAATGCTCTTTTATTTTAAAAAATCCTCCTTGTGGTGAAGAAACAGAGTCAAAGCTGCCATTTTGTCCATAAAACAAGCTTTAAGGTATGAAGTTATTGTTACAATTCAAACATGTTTGTGGAAAAACTAGTATGAGGAACAATGGAGTATAAAGGGAGCAATGTTTGGTTAAAGGAAAATCTTGATTGGTTAAAACTTCTATAGGTCTTTGAACTCACATCAAACATTGCAAGAGTTGCCACCTTGTCCTATATACATTGATCTTTATTGAATGTATGTGCCTTGTGATTAATTGTATTTGTGAGTGTTGAATCCACTGATGGAGTGGCCTACCAACAGAAAGGCAAGGTTTTGAAACTAAGAGGATTGTGTTTGGCCTTCTTCTCAAAAAGGACAAGGGTGTCCTACTGCCTCAAAAACCAAAGTTGGATGTCCTTCCACAGAACAAATCACATTGACTGTGTATCTCTATTGACTATGTATTTGTTCTTAAAATATACTTGTTAAGTGGCAGACAAAGGGTAAAAACAGTGGTTTGAAAAGAGCAGGGGTTTTATTGTGAGGGGACATTTTGAAATCATTCAAAGACATTGTTTGTCTATCAAAATAGTGAATTGACAGGGTTTAGCTTAAAGAAGGCAGTTTAAAGGCAGTAAGGCTGTTGGGTTCTTCAATAGCATATTTAGCCCAAGATGCCGCCCAGGCAAGACAGCAGAAGTGGTTTACATAAAAGAAATGAGCCAATCTCTACAGAGGAGGTCAATGCACATCCATCCATCCTCTTCAATTTTCATGAGGTAGGTTGTTTAGATTTCTGCCAGAAGGTACAGGAGGTCAAAAGTTTCTCGTCCTTGACACACCTATGCGCCCTGAGGTTCCAAAGCAAACATTTCCAGGTAGCAGACCTTGATTTCAAGTTTTCCCCAAGGTCAGTGTCTAAAGCCACCAAAATTCCATATCATGGAGAGAAATGGTTCAAACAGGCCCATCTAGACTTGGATGACTATAAGCCTTTCATCAAGCCCGAGCACAGAGATACATGCACTGCTATTTTTCCTTTCTCTTATCTTCTTGCCAGCTATGCTCCTCTAATGAAGGTCATAATGAAGTATTTTACTTTTGAAGGGAGATTTACTCGATTTTATGCCTATCATGTCCAACTATTGATGCATTTCACTAGAACTAGGCAGCTCAATCTCCCTTACTTTTTATGCAAAAGCATTGAGAAGATGGCATCCTTAGTCCAGAAGAAGGCTCCATCTCTGCAAATAGCTTCCCTTTTTCATCATTCTCTGACCAAAATTATCATTCTACATCAGTTGGAGAAAAAAGGGGTTTCTTGGGATGTTTTTATCAGTCACACGGATTTCTCCACTGTTCCTCCTGTCCATATATCTCCCACCCAGCCTATTCATCGCCCTGTACCTTTGTCCAGTAGGCCTACTCCTAGAAGGCTCGAGATTACCACAGAACAGTCAGGACAGCAAGAAGAGAAAGGGCATGAGCAAGAAGAAAGGGATGAAGAGCAACAAACTGAAGGTGAAGGTCAGCAGTAGGAGCAAGAAGAAGAGAGTGTTGAACAACAGCATCTTAGTGAAAATGAACAGCAGGGACAAGAGGAAGAGCAGCAGCTTGATATTGAAGGTCATGAACAGCAGTTTGGGCAGAAATTTGAGCAGCAGCTTGAGCCACAAAATGAACAATAAATCCAAGCACAGCAGTAGCACGATGTTGATGATCAAGGGCAACAAAAATTTGAGACAGATCAGCATCATGACATTGAAGAGCAGAAGCAACCTAAAGAAGACACACAACAACCTCGAGGAGAGCAACAGTTTCAAGAAGATGACAAGGGCAAAGCAATTGTGCCTCTTTCTCTTAAAAATACAAAGCCCAACACAGCAAGAAAGAAAGGGCCTAAGGTTGCCACTCCAAAAGTGACAAGAGTTGTCCCTAGCAAAAGAAAATCACCAAAGAGGTCTCCCACTAGCATGCCAAGAAGGAAGAGTGCAAGGTTAGCTTTCAAGGGCAAGGGGAAAGGCAAAATAGGAGAAAGTCAAGAACATGGAGGTTCATTGGCTGTCATTCCAATCCAAAGTGATGACAGTGATAATGAAGCCCGCATTCTTGAAAACCTTCTAATTCATCGAGAGGGTCAAATTGAAGCATTGGAGAATGACCTTCATCGGGCAAAGACCTTCAATCATTTATTGGAGATCCAAAATAAACAAATGAGTGTCCATATGGCTGTCCATGAGGCACGGGCAATCAAATACAAGAATGAGGCTACTAAAGCACAATTAAGGATAGAGGAGCTCGTCGGTGAGTTTGATAAAGATGAAGAAGAAGACCAGCCTAGGCAGAAGAGGCCTAGAACCATAGGGCTTAAAAGAGCCCTGGAAAAGCAAAAGGAAGAAGAACAAGCCCATCTTCAATCCTTTCCCCTCACTGCACTGCTTGAGCAAGAAATTGAAAGTAATAAGGAGGCATGGCTAGAAAGATCCAATAAACATTTGGAGATGAAGCTTGAGAAGGAAAACAGAGACCTGGAGCTGCAAAGGAAGATGACACAACACTATCAAAAGCTAAATCAGTTTGCCCGGCGCAAGCTAAAGGCCACCCAAGAGAAACTGAAGGAAGCAAAGGGGAAGCGCCTGGCATGGAAAGAGAAGAAAGGCACATCAGCACTCGACATTTTGGCTTCAGCTTCAGAACATGTTGCTAAGGACCCTTGAGGGTCATGCACACCAATTTTGGGCCCATTTTGACAACTTTTGTTTTTTGGCATTTTTGGGTTTTTGGTCAAAAACTCATAAATTCGCCATTTCATTTTGAAGATTCGTCAAGGGAGGAGAATGGTATCATTGAATGCTATAATTTCATGAGCATGCCCCCAGTGATTTTCAGAACATTTGGAGATCATTTTCCCCCTCAAAACAGCGAAAAAGGCTCGCATTTTGCACACTCTGCCCGGTCTATCAGCAGACTGTAATTTTCTGGCTTTTTACACACATGTGCAGATTTGGAGGACTTCTGGGCATCGGATTGGAGAAATTTCAGTTGCGCCGGAAAGTAGATACTTAGAGCTTTCCAACGAGCTATCATAAGCCTTGTTTTGACATCAGGAAGGCTAACAAATGTTTCCGGCAAGTCAGGGGACCTTTTTCTGATGTAAATTTGAAGTATTTTTGTAATTTTTGAACCTCTAAAATCTGTTTTTTCCAAATGTGCGTTTAGCTATTTTTGCACATGAAAAATTATGTAAAGTCAATATAATTTCCATTTTTAGCATTTTCTTAAATATTTTATGAGATATTTTGTGCCTTGGGCTTTGCAAAGACTCAAGGACAAGTTTAGATATTTTGATTAGGCCAATGGGATAGCTAGTTGAACCATGAGGTTTTCCTCACTTGAGCCTATTTATTCCACAAGCTCTCATTCTAAAACAAGGCTGAACTTGAGAAGAGAAGCAATATATTGGTCATATGAGCTTTGAAGGAAATACTTGTGTTATGCTTTTGGATTGATTCTTGGATGTTCTTGGATGAATGAAGAAGGATTGTTGATGGATTCCATGACTTGGTAGAATGGTATAGTATCTCTTGCTTTGTTGTTGTCTTCTAGTTTTCATTCATAATACATGTTTCTTGCTTGCTATAGATTAGTAGAGAATAAGTTTGAGATATGCCCATGGAGGCACCTCAAATTTCCTGAATCTTCATAGCTTTCATGTTTTCTTCCTCCTTAGTCATACTAAATAATTATTAACTGCTCTTTAGTAACTTAAGGATATTGTTCCTAGTTTCATTCATAGTTCTATGCATGTTAAGTAGGATGTATGGTTTGCCCTGCTTACCTATGGCTGTCCATAGTTCTATCCATGAAACTATCTCTTTGACTGATTAGATTATCATCTTGTTGAACCAAGGAGGCCTAGTCTCGATCTAGCCCTTTGTCTAAAACTATGCAAATCCTATTGTTCAAAGTGCCCAATAACTAGAAGTGTTGTGTTTAGGCGTTTCGACATAGTGTTTTGAGTTGTTAGTCTGTCTTATGTGTTTTCCCCAAAGTCTGATAGCCATTTCCCAAAGTTAGAGGGTCTTATACTTCTATGCATGGCTTGAATGTTTGTTTCTATGTATTGATTAGCTTATAGTTACATTTTGCATGATTAATGGTTTGCCCTACCATGTCTATGTCTGCTATCAAACTAGTTATGCTCGAAACCCTTTGTTATTCACAAACTTGATTTCCATTTACTCCATTTTGCCTAAAGATCCTTTCTACCTTGAAATCAAATCGGCCCTACAGTAGCCTTGTGTCATCATCTGATAGCTTCCTTGACCTTTTTGACCCCATAGCCCAATTGATCTGACATCTTTTACCCATCTTACATCTTTGATCAATTTCATCCCTCACAACCTAAAAAAACCAAAACCAAAACTCACTTCATAACTAGCCTAAAATCAGAACATAATAATCAAACATACTGATATCTTTTACATATAATAGAGAGAGCCCTCTCTGAGTCCAGGAAGGCTAGGTCCTTGGGCTCCAAAGCTTGGTTTGATGTTACACTGCCATTTGGTTTTCCAATCATCCAAATCACGGGACCCTAACATAATGGCGATCACGGTGGGACTTTTCTGAGTTCATTTTAATCTGAATATCTTGCAAGACTCACAGAAAGCCCCTTTTTGAACTAAGCATATCTATCATCAGCCACCTCATCTCCACCCTAACATAATGGCGATCACGGTGGGACTCTAAGTAATAAACAAGCTTAGTTTCCATAATCTTAAGAGACCTGTGAGAATTCTATCTTGTGGACTTATCCCACCGCTCCCTAACATAATGGCGATCACGGTGGGACTTTGAGTCAAAACATCCTAGGTATCCCTTAGGAACTCTCAAAATCTCAGTCAAACTTAGAATAATAGAATCTGGTTGTCTCACCATCCTAGCAAAATGATGACTCAGCTGTAGGAAACTCTTCCAAACCTTAGGATTGCATAAAAACTCAGAAAAAACCACAAAAACTCCCTTAGATTGGTTTTTTTCAGTACTGGTGGTGGACCATACACATATACCTCAAAACAACTGAAAATTCACCTGGCGACTCCACTAGCCTCCAGTAGGCCTTACTATTTTATCAAACTCTAGATTACCATCCAATTGATCTATCTCATCGCTCACTAACATAGCGGGAGATGGTAGGACACTGAGTACACAATAGTCTAGCAAACTCTTGAAGACTTTTTAGTCTTTTAGATACTTAAACAAGCAAGAATTCCATAAGATCATTTAGAGTAAACTCTTTTTGTTATCACCACCCTAGCAAAGTGTTGAAACAAATTTAGAATACTTTAAACCATAGGCTGCACATAAACTCAAAAAACATTTCCAGATTAGTTACCGGTGGTGGACCATAGCTATCTTCACAAAAACAACCCAGTTCCACCTGGCGACTCCACTAGTTCATCTCTTTTATTTTTTACCATCCTTCACCTGAGTAGAACTCTAGAGAGACCATCTATCCGAAACATTCGCCAATACCGTTCTCTCTAAGCTCTAGATCCAAAATCTGGCTTCACGAAGAATCAACACCAGATCCCATCCAGACCCAAATCCCCCTATCATAGTAGATGACCCAGAGAAGATTCTGTGGCAAGCTTCCGAAACTGACCATCTAGCTACTGGTAGATCCATCCGTAAAACAAGATCAGTACCTAAACATCTCACTATCCTACCAGATTCACCTTTTGAATTAGAGTCGTCAAAAACTCTTTTCAGAAGCAAGTCTTATAGTAAGATAAACTTTGACGATATTGAACCCCTACATCAAACACAGAGTCATAGTAGAGAAGCCTTGCCTTCCACACCCCCGGACTTTCAGCTTCTCCATCACTTTGGCTCCTACCATCCCAGATCTGCTCAAAACCAAATCACTAGTCCAAGTTCATCCGCCACACCTATCCAAACCACCACTGTTCAAACCACCTTATCTCATCCCACTAGTCCTCATCTTGTACATCATCCATTAGCTCCCGTCATGGCAGCCTGGTACGCACCTTTGGTGTTGCCACTACCTTTGGCTCCTCTCCCAAATAAACATCAAGACAAAATCCCACACTTTACCGGAGAAGATACCACCACACCTCAACAGCATATAAGTAGGATTAGTGATGCTTATGAATACCTGGAGGTACAAGATGAGACCGTCAGAATGAGAATATTCGCCCAAAGTCTTGGTGGTGAACCCAAAACATGGTTCAAAATCTTGACTCCAAACAGCATCCACAACATCCCAGAACTACATCAAGTCTTTAGAAATAGGTGGGAAATCTGAAAGAACCCTATTCAAATCCTGTCATAATATAACAACCTAAAACGGGAAAATGGGGAAAGTGTCCAGGCTTACTGCACTAGGTTCAACAGTGTGTATAACTCCCTCCCACCTCATTTCAAACCCCCACTTGGTTTAGCCTTGGCAAAATTCCCCGAGGGTTTCGATCCGAACATGACATATCATCTGAGAGACAAAGATCCCCCTACCTTAGAGGAGATGCAACAAATAGCCATAAAGCAGATGCCAACTTAGCAGAAAAAAGGGCTAGGACTAGATCAGAAAGGAAGGTCACATATACAGACGAAGTCTCCACTTCATCACCTTCCCTAGATCCTAGAATAGATGACTTAGTCAAAACCATGGCCAAAATTTGGGAAAGGATAAATGAAAAGGCCCCTGTTAGGGACAACCAGCCAAACCCTCCAAACAGAAACCGAAACCAAAATTTTAGGAGGGAGCCACCTCAAAACAGATCAAGGGAAAATGACCAACAAATTAGGCCACCATTTAATGAAAATTATGTGGAAGAAGAAGATAGGGATACAGAACCCATTGATGAAAGTCATTTGAACCACATAGGGTCTGATAATGAGAGCGAGGTGTACCTCACAGAAGAAGAACAAGCGTTCTTTTCTCCTAATCAGGATGAGGCCAACTATGAAGATCTCGACGACCCTGCCATAGATTTTCAAAATGCCATAATAGAAGCTCACCAGAAATATGACCTTAGAAGCAAAAGAAATCAAGATAATTCCAAAAAAGGTAACTCAGATACTGCTAAAACCCCTGTTACCATCCTTAGAAAAGCAGTAAACAGTAACAAAATCATGGTCGAGAAGAATGACCAAAACAAAAATAAAGTTACCCAAACTAGTCCTGACTCAGATGCTCCTAGTACTTCCACAAAAGTTCCCAAAGCGACTATGGCAAACAAAATCCCAAAACAAAGCTAAAAAACTCAGAACATAGAGAAGGTCGTGGCTGAAAAAGCTGAAACAAACATATCCAAACTTCAGCTACCTTTTAGCTTTGAAGGTGAAATCGCCAAGATCAAGATCACCATGCCTCTTACTGAACTAATCGCCCAAAATTCTTATAAATCCCAAGTGTTAAAGGTCCTAAATCTAGGGAATGATGCGAACACTGTTAATCTGGCTGATGACACTCCTGAAGTGTTGTTTGGTCCGAAGATAGAGGGAAAATTCCAAGAAGGAACTACTCTTCCATTTATCATTAGCCTAAACATCCACGACCAAATCCTCCACAATGCCATGCTAGACTCTGGCACCTCGCATAATCTTATGCCGAAGGTAGTAATGGAAAGACTAGGCCTGGAAATCACAAGACCATACAAAGACTTATATTCATTTGATTCAAGTAGAGTCAAATGCATGGGTTTGATCAAAGACCTTTGCTTTAGTCTGGCCCAAATACCTGCAAAACATCTAATCATGGATATAGTAGTGGTAGACATCCCTCCCAAGTACGGGATGCTTCTATCCAGATCCTGGGGAGCCAAACTCCAAGGGAATATTCAACTGGGCATGTCATACGCCACCATTCCTGTGTTTGACCAAACAAGAATACTCTACCGAGAGTCACACATGAAATAAATGATTAGTAGTTAAGAGATACTAGACAACATTCCAATGTATTCCTTGCATTCCGACCTAAACTCTTTTATTCTGCATATTGATGAAGACATGGAGGAAGAGTCAGAAGAAACTGAAATAAACTTAGATACACCACATCAGCTGCCCCTGGTGCTCTATGATGAACTAGACACTCAAAACTACCATGATCATGAACAACTGTGTCTTGAAGAAAGTAAGTATGTCCCTTCTAAGGTGGGATTAGAGCAAGAAGCGCAAACCCTTATGTACTATCAAGCGAATTTCTCTAGCCCTAGTCAAACACCAGCAGTAACCTGCAGAAATTTTTTCTGGGTAAAGGCTTTAGAAGACTTACACATCATAAACCTGTTTGGAACTCAGGAGCAGGGAAGTTTAATGTTTCTACCATACCTCAAAGATTTACCACAACATAACTCTTCTACTGCAAATGAAGCTTTGACTGTAGCCTTAACATCCCAAATTTCGGAGAGAATACCTGATAAACTTCTCATGAGCAAGGATGATAGCTTCAGTCCCAGCATACCTGAGCTACTAAAATTGGCTCATATTCTGTCTTTTCATGAAGAACTCAGAAATGCTAAAATCAAAAATCTCATGCAGAATACCAATTTCTATAGGAAAAACAAGGGAAAATGTTGTGATACTTTTTCTCCCTCAAAGAATAACTTTGACAAGAGAAAACATAACAATCTGAACCAAACTGTAATAATCAGGGATAAAATAGCTGTTCATAGAGTCTGTTTCGATTTTAGAAATACTACTGCATATCCCTATAACAGAAATTCTGTTTTTTCTACCCAAGACCATGATATACCAATTAAAAGTGCTTTTAATCATGTGTTTTCGCAAGATGATGTTTCAGGTTATGTTCAAAAGATTCCCTTGCAAAGTAGACAGCTTAAAGATTTTTTCTAGTTTGCGGGAGGTAGATCTAATTTCAGAATCAAAATTGCAAAACCACCCAATATCAAAAATCTGTTCATGAAGGCCATGTTCCCAGTTTTAAATTTCTGCATTTTTGCATACCTTGATGATGTCATTATCTATTTTAAGAATGACCAAGAATACATGCATTACTTGAGGAAGATGTACAGTAAGGAAAGGAGTGGGAGTTAGATATACAAAGAGGTATAGCGGGAAGATACCGGTCTGTTCAGAGATTCTTGCATGAATCCCTATATCATGTTAGAGAGAGAAAACTTTCCAAATTTCTCTTTTCAGGAGTTGAGTGGGCCAAGGGTGAGAGGAGATCCTTACGAGGATAAGATGCTTAAATTTCGTCATTTCCAAGACTTCTGAGTTTGAAACACTTTCATTCATTGTATATACCACTGTTTGAAACATAGAAAAATAGAAAAGTCAAAAACAGTAAAAGATAGAAAAGAGGGCGAGTGAAGATAGAACAAAAGCCCCATGTTCCAAAAAATAGTCTTTCAGAAAGCGCGCAAGTCCAAATGCCGCTACTAGCACTTCAATGTCTTGTTCAGCTATCTAGCCTAATCATAGCTGAGCATGTTTAAATTTATTTGCTGATAATTTAGTGAGTGAAAAAGATGGTCAACATTGTGTAAGATTGACTTATCACAGAGTATAGATTAGGGAGAGATTCTGGTTCCACATGCCTAAAACAGAACCAAAGAGAGAAGTGAGGGATGAAAAATACATTGTACATCTTAGCCCCGCTTCTCTAGTTTTCCTTTTGTTGCAAAATAATATTTGTGTGCAGCTTGTCCTTATCATGCCGCAAATACATGACAAATCAGATTGTCTAATCCTGATTTGATCATCTTTTAAATTTTTTGTTTTAGATTAGAGAACAAAATCCTGTCAAACTGCTTAATCTTGACAGTTGATCTAGCATAGGTAGAGTAATGAAGGAGTTCATTAGTTTAATCTAAACTCCCGGCAGATATAAGAGTAGAAATAGATAGGTTCATTTTGCAAAAAGAAAAATATACATTGTCAAAAGGCTGCTAATTCAAATGCGCCAAAGAGAAGAAAAAATGTTAGGAAAGATAGTGGGGTAGGTAGAAATATCATTGATGTTAACCATGCTGTCACTTTTCAGAAATAGCATCAAAGAAGGGTGAAATTTTGCGCCAATGGGTAAGGCACTGGTCTTCATAAGCCTAAGATCTGAATTCTGGACACCTCCTGACGAGGAGCTGCCCTCCCCAAATGGAGCCACAGTTAGTCATCAGTATTTTTCTTTTATTTGGTGATGACTAAATCCATAGCTTAGTTTTCTAGAAGCTGATCTCCATGTGTCAATTTGTCATCTAGAAAACCCTCATAAAACTTTTTTTCGCCCTCCTACTTTTCAGTCCGCCCATGTCAAGGTGAAACCTCATTATCACTATCCTACCTAACCCCATCCTTACTAAGTCTTCTTGTCTGCCCTAAAAAGACAATCCAAGTCTGTTTCAAAAGCCTCCCCTAAGTTAGGAAGTGGCGCTTTAAGGCATTATACCCTTGGCAACCATCAAAAGGCCAAAAAACCTTCATCTGCTACAGACCAATCATGACAGACCTCCCACTCTGCTAATGAAATTAATCACAGCCCTAAGTCGCGCCACTTACACACCCCTAAGTTTCAGCAATGCATAGACCACAGTCTCAAGCTGATTTTAGGTGTTTCATAGTGTTTTATGGATTTTACAAAGACAGGAAACATATCATCATCTCAGGAGAAAATTCTTGAATCCACATTTAGAAGAATAGCTGCTTCTCAATGTCAGCATAAGCCCGAGATACATCTGCAGGGTAAGGAGTTACTCATCAAACTCTTATAGCTTCATTCAGCCTGATAGCACAGTAAAAGAAAGACAACACTGTCATACAAACCTGTTATTTGTCATGGCCAAAAACGTCCTTCATCTATAAGCAGAGGGTTAAGGCGCCTCCTTCATCTACAAGCAGAGGGCGATGGCCAATACTGACTTGAAGAATTGCAAAACTTACTATAAGCACAAGTTTGTTTTTTACTAGACAGTGAAATAGTGACTCAAGGTTTCTGAGGGAAAATGATGATCAAAACAGGGCTAAGATCTGAAATGTTCAAATCAAGAGAAGGCAGAATTTTTTACTCTTGTACCCTAAGAAAGAAGATAAATTGAAATTGTCAGCATCATCATCATGGCGCAACAGAAAAAGACTCCATCGATCAAAGCTATCATAACAAAATATCTCTGCAGGGGTGTTAGTATGAATGGCTCAAATAAATGTTGAGCAAGAGGACACTTCAGTAAAAATAACCTCTGTGTACTCTCATGTTTCTGTTGGGCTGTGAGATAAAGTCTATGGTTTCCAGATAAACATAGAGAGAAGGCAGGCAAGTGGTACACAGTCCCAGACATGAGACATCTTGATGTCATTCAAAGCGCCAGTGTAAGTCCAGTTGTTGCAATCTACCCTCAACCACAAAGACAAATGTATCCTTCAGATGTAGTAGGATTGGTGGTTTCAGAATTTCATTAGGAATAAGATGGCTAATAAAAGCCTTGGTATCTATGAAATATTCCAGCAGTTATTCCACATCTCATATACTTGCCTCCTCAACACAAAGACATAAACAGGTTATGATCTGAGTTTTAAAAATCCTGGAACAGCATGCCAAGCTAATCAGGCATGTCTTTCTTGAAAGCAGCTCCATTCATAAATAGGTACCTTTTCAAATATGCTATAACAGCTGACACAGACAATCTAGGTTTATGTCATCAAGAGACATCACCATTGAAACTATTGTTCGTAATAGGCAAAGGGGGTCATTTGACATACTGTTAGTTTTGGGAAGCTTGAAACAAATGCAGGTCTTTATTATTCAAGGGACAAACATATCATAATGATATCTTCTAAGAAGAGATAGTATATTGGAAAAAGGCGCCCTTCTTAATCAAAGGACCATGGCAAAGTCCAAATAAATGCAGCAATTCTTGACACCTACAGTGGAAAAAAGGTTGAAGAGACATCTGGAGACAGAACTGTCAAAGCAAGTTAAAAAGACAAGCCATATCCTTTCTAAATAACAGAGCAATTTTCAGTATTCTTTTTTAATAGATTCGGAGTGGATTTTCTGTTTTAAAATGATCACCAACAGTGCTAAACAAGTATCAAGGGATGGTGCACAAGTTCATTTAGTCATTCTCTAAAGCTGGAGCTCCTGCGCCAAATTAACACCAAAGGAACAATGTTAGCAAAAAACACCTTTTTAAGTCATTAATGTTATAAAAGGATGGTTCATGTTGAGACTGTTCGAAGGAAAAAAAATTCCACTGCCAATATCATTTCAAAAACCCAAGTTTACAAGCGCACCAAAGGTATTATGGAAAAAGGGAAAAAAACTTCAACAGCCTTTGCAAAAACTAATCGAAGGCTCATTTCATTTGGCATTTAAAAAACGCAAAGTGGCCGTTGGGGTTCATGTTGTCAAAGGAATAAAACCGTGGCACAACCATTCGAAAGTCTCCCAAGCAAGCAAAACGCTCTTCTGAGGATCAACAAGGCATTGAACAGGGTTTCAAAATCAATTTGCAGGAATTTTTGCAAGTGTTGAAACATTTTGACCCGCGCGGCACTCCTGGCAAAGCGCGCGGCGCTCCTGGGCCATTTGTTTGAACTGCACCACAAGGGCGCGCGGCGCTCCTGTAGCCGTGCGCGGCGCCCCTGTAGCGGCGGGTTACCCAGGCACAACGATGAACCGGCAGCGCGACACTTTCATTAACAAACGTGTCGCGCACATTATACACAATAAAATGCCTCCACAATGCTGTGGATGCTGCTCCAAACTTCAAACGAGGCCTGTCATCATTTTTCAAAGGTATTTTATGTGCCATCCATGCTCTTTTCAAACTGTTAAGTGGTGGGAAAAGAGATGAAATTCATAGTCTTAATTACAGTGTTGAGTTTTTTAAGGGAGAGGTGTCTTGTTTAGAACCCGAATATTTGCTGTGGTTTATGTGTGCTCAAGGTGGACATAGCAAAACTGGGGGATTTTTATGGCCACCAAAAGACCATACCAATTGCCCTCAAACAATATCAAAAGGTGAAGGCACTGTTTGAAAGGAGAAACATAGAGTTTAAAAAACAAAGCAGTGAGCCCACTTTCACCTACAATGGTCATTATATGAATGCTCTTTTATTTTAAAAAATCCTCCTTGTGGTGAAGAAACAGAGTCAAAGCTGCCATTCTGTCCATAAAACAAGCTTTAAGGTATGAAGTTGTTGTTACAATTCAAGCATGTTTGTGGCAAAACTAGTATGAGGAACAATGGAGTATAAAGGGAGCAATGTTTGGTTAAAGGAAAATCTTGATTGGTTAAAACTTCTACAGGTCTTTGAACTCACATCAAACATTGCAAGAGCTGCCACCTTGTCCTATATACAGTGATCTTTATTGAATGTATGTGCCTTGTGATTAATTGTATTTGTGAGTGTTGAATCCACTGATGGAGTGGCCTACCAACAGAAAGGCAAGGTTTTGAAACTAAGAGGATTGTGTTTGGCCTTCTTCTGAAAAAGGACAAGGGTGTCCTACTGCCTCAAAAACCAAAGTTGGATGTCCTTCCATAGAACAGATCACTTTGATTGTGTATCTCTATTGACTATGTATTTGTTCTTAAAATATACTTGTTAAGTGGCAGACAAAGGGTAAAAACAGTGGTTTGAAAAGAGCAGGGGTTTTATTGTGAGGGGACATTTTGAAATCATTCAAAGACATTGTTTCTCTATCAAAACAGTGAATTGACAGGGTTTAGCTTAAAGAAGGCAGTTTAAAGGCAGTAAGGTTGTTTGGTTCTTCAATAGCATATTTAGCCCAAGATGCCGCCCAGGCAAGATAGCAGAAGAGGTTTACATAAAATATATGAGCCAATCTCTACAGAGGAGGTCAGTGCACATCCATCCATCCTCTTCAATTTTCATGAGGTAGGTTGTTTAGATTTCTGCCAGAAGATACAAGAGGTCAAAATTTTCTCGCCCTTGACACACCTATGCGCCCTGAGGTTCCAAAGCAAACATTTCCAGGTAGCAGACCTTGATTTCAAGTTTTCCCCGAGGTCAGTGTCTAAAGCCACCAAAATTCCATATCATGGCGAGAAATGGTTCAAACAGGCCCATCTAGACTTGGATGACTATAAGCCTTTCATCAAGCCCGAGCACAGAGATACATGCACTGCTATTTTTCCTTTCTCTTATCTTCTTGCTAGCTATGCTCCTCTAATGAAGGTCATAATGAAGTATTTTACTTGTGAAGGGAGATTTACTCGAGTTATGCCTATCATGTCCGACTATTGATGCATTTCACTAGAACTAGGCAGCTCAATCTCCCTTACTTATTATGCAAAAGCATTGAGAAGATGGCATCCTTAGTCCAGAAGAAGGCTCCATCTCTGCAAATAGCTTCCCTTTTTCATCATTCTCTGATCAAAATTATCATTCTACATCAGTTGGAGAAAAAAGGGGTTTCTTGGGATGTTTTTATCAGTCACCCGAATTTCTCCACTGTTCCTCCTGTCCATATATCTCCCACCCAGCCTATTCATCGCCCTGTACCTTTGTCCAGCAGGCCTACTCCTAGAAGGCTCGAGATTACCACAGAACAGTTAGGACAGCAAGAAGAGAAAGGGCATGAGCAAGAAGAAAGGGATGAAGAGCAGCAAACTGAAGGTGAAGGTCAGTAGCAGGAGCAAGAAGAAGAGAGTGCTGAACAGCAGCATCTCAGTGAAAATGAATAGCAGGGACAAGAGGAAGAGCAGCAGCTTGATATTGAAGGTCATGAACAGCAGTTTGGGCAGAAATTTGAGCAGCAGCTTGAGCCACAAAATGAACAAGAAATCCAAGCACAGCAGAAGCACGATGTTGATTATCAAGGGCAACAAGAATTTGAGACAGATCAGCATCATGACATTGAAGAGCAGAAGCAACCTAAAGAAGACACACAGCAACCTCGAGGAGAGCAGCAGTTTCAAGAAGATGACAAGGGCAAAGCAATTGTGCCTCCTTCTCTTAAAAAGAAAAAGCCCAGCACAGCAAGAAAGAAAGGGCCTAAGGCTGCCACTCCAAAAGTGACAAGAGTTGTCCCTAGCAAAAGAAAATCACCAAAGAGGTCTCCCACTAGCATGCCAAGAAGGAAGAGTGCAAGGTTAGCTTTCAAGGGCAAGGGGAAAGGCAAAATAGGAGAAAGTCAAGAACATGGAGGTGCATTGGCTGTCATTCCAATCCAAAGTGATGACAGTGATAATGAAGCCTGCATTCTTGAAAACCTTCTAATTCATCGAGAGGGTCAAATTGAAGCATTGGAGAATGACCTTCATCGGGCAAAGACCTTCAATCATTTCTTGGAGATCCAAAATAAACAAATGAGTGTCCATATGGTTGTCCATGAGGCACGGGCAATCAAATACAAGAATGAGGCTGCTAAAGCACAATTAAGGATAGAGGAGCTCATCGGTGAGTTTGATGAAGATGAAGAAGAAGACCAGCCTAGGCAGAAGAGGCCTAGAACCATAGGGCTTAAAAGAGCCCTGGAAAAGCAAAAGGAAGAAGAACAAGCCCATCTTCAATCCTTTCCCCTCACTGCACTGCTTGAGCAAGAAATTGAAAGTAATAAGGAGGCATGGCTAGAAAGAGCCAATAAACATTTGGAGATGAAGCTTGAGAAGGCAAACGGAGACCTGGAGCTGCAAAGGAAGATGACACAACACTATCAAAAGCTAAATCAGTTTGCCCGGCGCAAGCTAAAGGCCACCCAAGAGAAACTGAAGGAAGCAAAGGGGAAGCGCCCGACATGGAAAGAGAAGAAAGGCACATCAGCACTCGAAATTTTGGCTTCAGCTTCGGAACATGTTGCTAAGGACCCTTGAGGGTCATGCACACCAATTTTGGGCCCATTTTGACAACATTTGGTTTTTTGGCATTTTTGGGTTTTTGGTCAAAAACTCATAAATTCGCCATTTCATTTTGAGGATTCGTCAAGGGAGAAGAATGGTATCATTGAATGCCATAATTTCATGAGCATGCCCCCAGCGATTTTCAGAACATTTGGAGATCATTTTCCCTCTCAAAATAGCGAAAAAGGCTCGCATTTTGCACACTCTGCCCGGTCTATCAGCAGACTATAATTTTCTGGCTTTTTACACACAGGTGTAGATTTGGAGGACTTTTTGGCATCGGATTGGAGAAATTTCAGTTGCGTCAGAAAGTAGACACTCAGAGCTTTCCAACGAGCTATCATGAGCCTTGTTTCGACATCAGGAAGGCTGCCAAATGTTTCCGGCAAGTCAGGGGACCTTTTTCTGATGTAAATTTGAAGTATTTTTGTAATTTTTGAACATCTAAAATCTGCTTTTGCCAAATGTGCGTTTAGCTATTTTTGCACATGAAAAATTATGTAAATTCAATATAATTTCCATTTTTAGCATTTTCTTAGATATTTTATGAGATATTTTGTGCCTTGGGCTTTGCAAAGCCTCAAGGACAAGTTTAGATATTTTGATTAGGCCAATGGGATAGCTAGTTGAACCATGAGGTTTTCCTCACTTGATCCTATTTATTCCACAAGCTCTCATTGTAAAACAAGGCTGAACTTGAGAAGAGAAGCAATATATTGGTCATATGAGCTTTGAAGGAAATACTTGTGTTATGCTTTTGGATTGATTCTTGGATGTTCTTGGATGAATGAAGAAGGATTGTTGATGGATTCCATGACTTGGTAGAATGGTATAGTATCTCTTGCTTTGTTGTTGTCTTCTAGTTTTCATTCATAATACATGTTTCTTGCTTGCTATAGATTAGTAGAGAATAAGTTTGAGATATGCCCATGGAGGCACCTCAAATTTCCTGAATCTTCATAGCTTTCATGTTTTCTTCCTCCTTAGTCATACTAAAGAATTATTAACTGCTCTTTAGTAACTTAAGGATATTGTTCCTAGTTTCATTCATAGTTCTATGCATGTTAAGTAGGATGTATGGTTTGCCCTGCTTACCTATGGCTGTCCATAGTTCTATCCATGAAACTATCTCTTTGACTGATTAGATTATCATCTTGTTGAACCAAGGAGGCCTAGTCTCGATCTAGCCCTTTGTCTAAAACTATGCAAATCCTATTGTTCAAAGTGCCCAATAACTAGAAGTGCTGTGTTTAGGCGTTTCGACATAGTGCTTTGAGTTGTTAGTCTGTCTTATGTGTTTTCCCTAAAGTCTGATAGCCATTTCCCAAAGTTAGAGGGTCTTATACTTCTATGCATGGCTTGAATGTTTGTTTCTATGTATTGATTAGCTTATAGTTACATTTTGCATGATTAATGGTTTGCCCTACCATGTCTATGTCTGCTATCAAACTAGTTATGCTCGAAACCCTTTGTTATTCACAAACTTGATGTCCATTTACTCCATTTTGCCTAAAGATCCTTTCTACCTTGAAATCAAATCGGCCCTACAATAGCCTTGTGTCATCATCTGATAGCTTCCTTGACCTTTTTGACCCCATAGCCCAATTGATCTGACATCTTTTACCCATCTTACATCTTTGATCAATTTCATCCCTCACAACCTAAAAAAACCAAAACCAAAACTCACTTCATAACTAGCCTAAAATCAGAACATAATAAGCAAACATACTGATATCTTTTACATATAATAGAGAGAGCCCTCTCTGAGTCCAGGAAGGCTAGGTCCTTGGGCTCCAAAGCTTGGTTTGATGTTACACTGTCATTTGGTTTGCCAATCATCCAAATCACGAGACCGTAACAGGCCCTTACCAAGACACCACCCTCATGCTTTACCATGTATCCTGCCAAAATCGGTCAAGGGATTCCTAGGCCTTTAGGAATGTTCCTAAGACCACCTCTACCCCGGATTCTGAAACCATCTGACAATTCCAAAGCTCAAAACTAAGAACAATCCCATCACACCATGGCTATATGGAAAAAGGCAAGGCAAGGCTGAAAACCATTGTCAAAACCCGAAAAAACCATGCCACCAACAACAAAAGAACCAAATACCAACATGAACATACCATGCATGTCAAAACCATCTAGGAAATCATACATGAAATTTGTTACCTCTAAGTATTCCTGCTGAAGCTACTTGATCCTGCTCTTCCTTGATTGATATTTTTTTCCTTTCATTTCCATTCCTTGCTCAATATTTTTTCCCTTCATTTCCATTCCTTGCTCAATTTCCTTCTCCTCTTAGTGATCTTCTCCTCTCTGAGTGTAATTCTGAAAATAAACGGACAAAAAAGATACCATTAGATATAATATTTTGGGAATCAACTGCATTAAGTAAGTCATTCAAATATGACCATTTCCATGAGAGGCAGTCGTAACTGGCTAATTTCTGATGATTTTTGAATAGTCCACTTAACACTCATTGCATTGGGTGATTCTCACATGGGTGAAGAAGTGGCATTGAAACTAGTGAAATGAATCACATTGATTTGAAATTGATTGTTAGTTAATGTTGTGCTAATATCAGTTTCATATTTAATATGAAAGTGCTTTGGTTTGCTTCTTGTACAAGGGTTTATACATGTGCTTATGATTGATAAAATAAAAAACTTGATGAGATTAAGTGTATTTCATGAAATTAAAAGCATGGAAACTAAGTGTTGAACAACAACATATAAACACACAACAAACACAGACAACTGAATCAAATACACATGGTTTTGATGAAGGATTTCACCCCTCCTGGGATACATCTCCTTGGTCCATATTCCATGGCATGGGCCTTTTTATTAGCTTCAATTGTGCAAAAGTGATGTTTATAGTCTCCTGTTTGATCTGATCACGGGTCGAGTACTACTCTAACCATCACGTACAGTATGAAGATATTTTAATTAACTATGGCTTATACAAGTTTAAATGAGCATATTAGTCCATCGATTATAATGCATAAACACATAAACTTAAATAAACGAACTTAACATATCAAGAAGCACAAACACATAAGTAAGAGAGAGACAACCAATTGGTAACCAATTCAAGAAGCTTCAATTGGAATGTAGATATTCTATATTCCTTCTTCAAAGTCATCTTTCTTACATTCAAGCTCTATGGTTGAGCATTAGCCAAGCACTATGTCTCTCAATGGCTAAGTATTCTCTCTTTTATTCTCCCCCCATATCATGGCTCACATAAGGAATATATATATATATATCTCCAACAAAGAGCATTAATTACAAGACCCACAAATGTAGGGCCTAATTACAAGGAAGGAAAAACAAGATCCTTGAAATTAGGACCTCCAACAATCTCAGGCTCATAATTGGGAAAAGTCTCAAAACCATCTAAATACTCTTCAACCATGTCCTTGATTCTCTCAACCTACAATTGAGAATAATAGATAATGGGTGTGAGGTGGTTTCTCACATAAAAATCAATTTCCCTAATTACATTAAATTAATAATATGTGAGACAAATTCTCTCACAATATTAATCATTTATATCAATAATGCATGGGTTTAATAAGGGCTCATAAAATGCATAATTAAATGCATGAGCACAATTTCACCCACTTAACCATTTTGTCACCAACTTCAAATTGACCTGGTGCAAAACTCTTTCATGTGCGAAGGTCCTTTTGGATCACAACTCTCCACAAAGAAACTTTTGGTCTCCAAAAGTATCAACTTCAATCCATCATCAAATGTATTCAAATTTCTCTGAAAGGCACATTCCCACATGACTCCTTCACCTGACGTACTTCGGAATCAGAAATCAATGCCAACACCTGTAACTACTGCAACGCGGATGTCTGCAAAGGAACATCCCTTGAAGGCTCCTTCACCCAACGTACTTCGGAATCAAGATGCAAGCCACCACCTGCAACTGTTGCAACACAAATGCTTGAAAAAGCACATCCCTTCAAGACTCCTTCACCTGACGTACTTTGGAATCAGGATGCAAACCAACATCTACCTAAAGCTGCAATGCAAATGTCTGAAAAGGCACATCCCTTCAAGATCCCTTCACCTCGGTCCTTCAGAATTAGAATGCAAAAGCCCACATCTACCTAAAGCTGCAACCTGTAGCTGATCATACCTACTTACAACACTTGCCAAGAGTTCATTGGTCAAGTTTACATGCCAAAATGGCTTAGACAAATTGCCTCATTCAACCTGATTACAAAGAAGCCAACAAGGCTTAATGCATAAAAATACGCCTCTCACTCTCCCTCACATAAGAGTAGCTAAAACAAGACTTTTATAATGCTTCATAACCATATTTTACATCATGTCTTTCATGGTGGCAACTATGGTTGTTTTACATGGCATTCAACAATTTACATGCCAATTTTTCTAATGCCAAAATATGATGGCAACTATGGCCCTTTTACATGTAAATTACAAGCAATTTAACATGCCAAATATGTAAACAAAGGGAAAATTACAAAGTTTTAGAACCCCCCTTTACATAATGTGTACATAAAAAAGAGCACTAATGGTGGGAAAATAAAAATTCCACCCTTTGACATATTATGTGCCAAATAATATGTGCACTTGGAAGGTGAAAATAAGTTAACTGCCCCATTATAAAACTTGTGCATCATAAAAGTGCCCCCCTTCAATTTCTAGGCATAGGGCAAATAATGGGCATATATGTAAAATATAGGATATTATCACTGGACATGCCCCAGCTGTCAAGATGATGAACCATCACTACTCGATCCATGGTAAGTGTACCAGTATTATCATTGCAGAGTTCATTGATAAATCCCATATTGTGTATTGCAACTAGTCTTTTCACAATGCACTTGTCTCTCGCCATTGCAAATTATCCTTTTGCCAAATTTGTATTCACAATTAATGGTAACATCTAAGGTGTAAGCCCAACTGCCACTGTAATACCAAAAAGAATACTGCGTCCCTAGTCATGCGTTGTAAGATAATCCATTGAGATAATAATAGGGATGATGATATGCATAAAGAAAATGAGCATACAACTTCCACATTGCATGTTCCAAGAGCTTCACAAAGCTCCACTGGCTCGAATCCTTCATTGCAGGATACCAATGCGCCTTGTACATGCTCGGATCTGACCAGTTGAAAAGCACTTCTTTCTGCCACAGCAACCATCTCTAGATCAGATCTTTTGCCCCGCCATATATATCTTGCTAGATAATTGGATTATAAAGACTCCTCTCGAATCAAGAGAAAAAATACTTGGATTGGTAACAATTTTGGAAACCAGATATAGTGGTGCATATAAAGAGTGAGGGACCACACAATACATGTGAAAAACATTTTCGTTGGGTGGGCTTTGTATTTTCGATTGCCATTGCAGAAGCTGGACAACAAAACCAATATTGTGGCTTGCAATACATCTTGCTACCTCGGCAAATGCATAAGAATACCCAAATGATCTGTGCTCTTTCCACATCAAGTATGCTATAACAAGAGGTACGGATCTTGAAATCCCTTAGAAAAAATGCAGAAATAACCTGTAATATTCTTGCTCACGAACCTCCTCGATGAAATCAAAAACATCATATAAAATTCAAGTGAGATCCTCGCCTGGGTTGTCTTCTAACCAGAGTGTCCTGTAGCAGAAATCATTTGGAAAATTCTCTATGCAGGCAAAGCCAACACAGTTCAAAATGTGGGTGATTCCACAATGATGCAGAGTTGAAAGCTTCTAAGCCAATGTTCTGCTACCCACGAACAGATAAGGAAGAACCTGGGAACATTCTTTGTGGATATAGGAAACACACATTACATAAAGGCTCTGAAAAATGAAGCGAACACTGTCAGCGTTCCCAAGTTTAATGTCCTGCCACTCGATTTTGCATTCGCATTCCATTTGATGATGAAGTTCTTGGTACCTAGTCATCTAAAAGGATAATCTATTGTGACAATGCTCATAGATTTTGAGAACTCGTTTATTCCAGAAAAACTCGTGCGTATGAAAAAAGAATCCTATATTCCTCGATGATAATTCGTGTATTCAAAGAAGTTAAGTGGCATACCCAGCATCGTGATCCGCATATTAGGCTCTGAGAACTCACATATCTAGCAGCTGTAATATGCATAGTTATAGGGGACAATTCTAATATCATGTAGTTGTAACTCGCACAACTGGCGTCATAACCCAAAAATTTGGGCCAGATAAACCGCATCGTGATCCAAATACCTTATGAACCACTTTTTACATGACAACAAAGTTTCTGTCCACTGATCCTCTGGTACAGTATGCATCTTGTGTTAAAAATACTTGCAGTGTTGTAAGAAATAAACTGACAACTATAAATCCTTTAAATATTGAGTTTTCCATTGTTAACATTTGCAGGAAACCTAAAGTTTCACGAAGGAATGGATTATGAGAAATTTTGTAATAAAGAGACTATCTATCGATGCTCGCATTGAACTCCAGGCCTGCAAATGTAAAACGCAGAACGATATCCTGAAACCCTCAATGCCACAGCTTGATCGTCCACATTCTCAGCATCGATACCATATGAATTCTCGATTGTGATATCTCTTTTCATTGATAGTGATCACCGCATTTTTAATTCATGCAATGATGTGGTGACATAACGAGCACTGGTTGCACCAACTAGGTGACCCAATGCTATCGCTCCTCGATCAACATGCATGTTGGCGAAAAAATTGGTTTAACAACAAATATGGAGAGAATAATCAACATCACCACCTCATAACTACCTCCAAATCCTTGTAAAGCTCAACGAGCTGCTTGTTCTCCACCAAGAATTGTTTACTGGCATTTCTTTTAGTAAACAGAGACTTGGGTTTCGTTGAAGTGTAACCACCCGTTCATCATCCCCTTCAAGGTAGTATGCACAATGGGAGATGATTGAAGAGCAACAGAATCTTATATAAACATGAAAGCATTCTAATCATGCTCTGATATCTCCTTCCCCCAAGCAAAAAAAAGGGCACATGTTCTTGCTTCACGTCATCGTGCAGATAAAGTGGTTTCTTCTCCATCTCTTACTATAGCGAGTGGACGTGTCTTGGCCTGCTCCTTTATTTTGTGGTATATGTTGGATTTGAAATGATTGAGAAAAAGCCAGGGGGCATGCACATTCCTGAATTTGAGCCTGAAGTGACATGGAAGTGTCAAGAAATTTCAGTGATGTTAGAGCATGTGCAAGCCCATGTTCCTCCCACAGATGTTGATCCAAATGTTGGCTTTCGGTGGCTTCATAAAATTCCAAAAAGTTCTCTCAAGGTTAATCGTTTGGGTGCATTGCTAGAGCATGTGTTTATACCATGTATAATGTATTTTTGGTACACACGGCACAAAGGAGCAACAATTGACTTAAAGGTGAAGCCTTTAAAAGAACACTCATTCAATTCTCCAAATGTAACAACCATGATGACATCTCACCAATTTCAAGTCATGGTGGATATTTTAAGCAACCTATTGTTTGCAAGGCTTCCAAAGTTGCGAAAGAGAAACCTTTTATTTCCTTGTTTGACAAAACTTTAGGTCGCAATAACTTTTCCATCTAGAGGTCGTTTGACGCGATTCAAGCGTTGGTGGATTCCTCTTTTTGAGATCTTCGCAATGGTGACGTTATTCTTTTATTCTTTTATGGAGAGAATAATCAACATCACCACCTCATAACTACCTCCAAATCCTTGTAAAGCTCAACGAGCTGCTTGTTCTCCACCAAGAATTGTTTACTGGCATTTCTTTTAGTAAACAGAGACTTGGGTTTCGTTGAAGTGTAACCACCCGTTCATCATCCCCTTCAAGGTAGTATGCACAATGGGAGATGATTGAAGAGAAATAGAATCTTATAGAAACATGAAAGCATTCTAATCATGCTCTGATATCTCCTTCCCCCAAGCAAAAAAAAAGGGCACATGTTCTTGCTTCACCTCATCGTGCAAATAAAGTGGTTTCTTCTCCATCTCTTACTATAGCGAGTGGACCTGTCTTGGCCTGCTCCTTTATTCTGTGGTATATGTTGGATTTGAAATGATTAAGAAAATGCCAGGGGGCATGCACATTCCTGAATTTGAGCCTGAAGTGACATGGAAGTGTCAAGAACTTTCAGTGATGTTAGAGCATGTGTAAGCCCATGTTCCTCCCACAGATGTTGATCCAAATGTTGGCTTTCGGTGGCTTCATAAAATTCCAAAAAGTTCTCTCAAGGTTAATCGTTTGGGTGCATTGCTAGAGCATGTGTTTATACCATGTATAATGTATTTTCGGTACACACGGCACAAAGGAGCAACAATTGACTTAAAGGTGAAGCCTTTAAAAGAACACTCATTCAATTCTCCAAATATAACCATGATGACATCTCACCAATTTCAAGTCATGGTGGATATTTTAAGCAACCTATTGTTTGCAAGGCTTCCAAAGTTGCGAAAGAGAAACCTTTTATTTCCTTGTTTGACAAAAATTCAGGTCACAATAACTTTTCCATCTAGAGGCCGTTTGACCCGATTCAAGCGTTGGTGGATTCCTCTTTTTGAGATCTTCGCAATGGTGACGTTATTCTTTTATTCTGAGTCAGACAAATTTTGAGAATTTTCCATCAAAAGAGGGATACATGCCCCCATAAAACTCGAAATTTTGCAAAAGAGCAGAAATATAACCTGTAGAAACATCATGAATTGCTTACCAAACCAACACCAAGCACTTTCTTCTTGTGAGAATGTTGTTCGGATGGTGGATGGATCCTCTTTCTTCATGTGCTCTTTTACAAACAACTTCCAGCACTTCTTCTCCCAATGGCCACTGATCTTGCAGAAACTGTAGAAATTATGTCATTTCACATTCAACTGTGTCTTCATGATAGGAGGATTTAGAAGGTTCTCATCCTTCTTGGTCTCACTTCTCATGGACACATCTGTCTTCTTAACCCACACTTTTTTTGTGTGATGCTTAACTACCTCATGGTTAGAAGATCTATGGAAGAAATCATTTCTCTTATATGTAAAAGAAGAATTTGAATGGTTGTTATACCTTCCTGGCTTGTCCTTGAACTAATGGGGACTAGGTGACTTCAATCCCTTCTTGGAATTAGGTGATGAAGAGATGGATTTTGCTTCAACCACCTTCCAGCCTCCTCCTTTCTCTTCCTGTCCATAACCCAAGCCATCAAATGGTTTCCTTGGTACAACCTCCAATGGCTTGGTGACTCCTTGGCCGTTTATTCCAAGTCCACCTCCTCTTTACCCCATCTTCGTGAGGATCTTCATGCCAACATTAGTTTCATATTGAGAGAGAATAGAACATGAAGTAGCATCATATACCTCAGTTTGATATGTAGGATTCATCGTTTCAAAATTATGCAACTTAGCCAATAACTCCTCTTTGGATTGTAGCATCTCTTGAAGCTCATGCCTATCCTTTTCAGATACCTACAATAGTCTTCACAATTATGCATTGTCGACTTGAATGTTGTCATTTATCTCTTGAAACTCTTGCATTCTTTCAGCGTGTTTTTCTCCTCTTCCCATCCTGCAAAGCAGTCACCTACTATGATACCACTTGATCCGATCACAGGTCGAGTACTACTCTAACCATCATGTACGGTATGAAGATCTTTTAATTGACTATGGCTTATACAGGTTTAAATGAGCATGTTAGTCCATCAATTATAGTGCATAAACACATAAACATAAATAAATGAACTTAACATATCAAGAAGCACAAACACGTAAGTAAGAGAGAGACAACGAATTGGTATCAGAGTTCACCCCTCCATCTCTCCATATCTACTTCAATTGGAATGAAAATCTTCTATATTCCTTCTTCAAAGTCAAATTTCTTACATTCAAGCTTTATGGCTGAGCATTAGCCAAGCACTATGGCTCTCAATGGCTAAGTATTCTCTCCTTTCTTCTCCCCCCATATCATGACTCACATAAGGAATATATATAGTTTTCCCTCACCCACTCTCCAACAAAGAGTAGTAATTACAAGACTCACAAATGTAGGGCCTAATTACAAGGAAGGAAAAACAAGATCCTTGAAAGTAGGATCTCCAAAAATCTCACGCTCATGATTGGGAAAAGTCTCAAAACCACCTAAACACTCTTCGACCATGCCCTTGATTCTCTCAACCTACAATTGAGAATAATAGAGAATGGGTGTGAGGTGGTTTCTCACATAAAAACAAATTTCCCTGATTACATTAAATTAATAATATGTGAGACAAATTCTCTCACAAATATTAATCATTTCTATCAATAATGCATGGGTTTAATAAGGGCTCATAAAATGAATAATTAAATGCATGAGAACAATTTCACCCACTTAACCACTTTGTCACCAACTTCAAATCGACATGGCGCAAAACTCTTTCATGTGCGAAGGTCCTTTCAGATCATGGTTACCTCTGCAACAAGCTCCAGTGGATCCAAAACATCAAAATCTACCAAGAATGACTCTTCCTGAGCAAAAATTGGTCGAAAATTGCCTTAGATATGGCAAAACCAATTTTCATACAATCTCTCCACTAAAACTAGAAGTTCGCCAGATAGCTCCACTAAAGTTGTAGCTTTGTCGCATTTGGCGAGCTCCACCAAGTCTTTCCCCATTTTAAATGCACATTAAATTAAGATAAGCGTGTGTTTACTGTGTGATTAGTGGAGGATTAGGCGCAAAGTGAATTAAGCGCTAACTGCGGATTAGCATGGAGCTTAATCCAGATTATGGCATATTAAACAAGGTTTAGTTCCATTGATTTTTCTACCAGTGAATAGTGTTAAGCAGAAGGTATTCGCACTTGAACATATGGGAGGGGGCTGGCCCCCTCCGAACGCCCAAACATGGCGCTGACATTCTTCGAATATAAGCTGGCAACCATACTTATTAAGAAACATCGTATGGTCTATTATTTGGCATGGGCCCTAGTCTAGGGGAGGTCACGGGGTCGACCCTTACCTCTGCCCCTCCTCAGTCATAATTTTTTATTGAATAGCACTTTTCAATAGACCTTGGATATAAATAATATCACACTCATTCGACCTTTGATCCAAACCTTAGTTAAAATGTATGTGCCACTTTGATATTTGGTTTGTAAAATATGTATTGCGCCATCCATCCTTGCCATGGGGGAGGGCATGTGGCAGCCTCTAGCTACTACGTGTATTTTCTCCATTGGCACAAAATCCACCATTATAAAAATAAATATGCACCATATAATTAAAATTTCAACCTTATAAATAGGAATAAAATTTTAATTTCCCTAAGAAACATTGTCAAATCTGAATTTGACACTTGTCACAATGTCATTGGCTGAAAATTGGAGAATATTCCCTAGATATTCCTAAGGTGCTGACTGGACTGCCAAGTCATCAGTCTGTCACTGTTCTGCACATTTTTTACATGTTTGAGAAAATGAACAACAGACCATAACTAACTCATATGAACTTGGATTTTGATGAAACGAGTTCCATTGGAATCCTGGTGACGAGCTCTATCAAGTCATTCTGGTTTGGAGCATTTCTGAGAAATTTCATTTTTGAGTTAAATACTGAGCCTCTGATCATTCCTCCCCACTAGAAGCCTTTTGGACCCCAAAAGATACTATCAATTGTTCAGTAGGTGAGGGTACAGCTCCCTCACAATTTCACTATCCATGCATTTGGCCTTGGAAGGATTTTTCCCCTTGAGTCCCACTCTAAGGTATTCGACATTCCCTTTACTTGAAGTTCTGATTCTTCTGTCAAGTATGAGATCTTGTTGAAATTCATCAAGATATTCTGGTGAGAAATAATCTATTGATGACAACTGAACATGCTCTCCTTGATCATAAATCAAAGGAGGCTCAAACAATCTCAAATTCTCAACATTAACGACATAATATATTTGCATATAAGGAGGCAAATCTAGCCTAAATGCATTAGTACTAATATTTTCCAGAATTTTAAACGGACCATAATGGATTGGCTTGAGTTTTTTACCTTCCCCTTGCAATCTTTATTTGTTGATATTTAACCAAAATTCATCTCCAACCTAGAATTTGTGATCAACACGGTGTTTATCATGCCTTGCCTTTTAGCTGCTTTGACTCTTTTCAAGTTGTTCTTGCACTATGTAATGTACCAACTGAATTTTCTCAATGAAATTCCTTACCTTATCTATGTCACTATGACCATCTATAGTGTATAAATTATACAACAAGCATGTATATCATGGATTCAATCTGATCTAATAATGTACTAAAGGTAAATACTGAATCGCTTCTACAAAACTTTTGCAGAATTAAAAACACAATTGCCAATCACATGAAGCAAAGAAGAATCAATCAAGCCACAACACAGATAATTTCCCAGGGAAATATTACCGCTCAAAACCACTCTATATTCTATTGTATATTCAACATGGAATCATGAAAAAGTTACATACAACTCTTCTCACAAGAGCCCTCTTGTATTCAGCTAATTGTATCACCTTGTCTCGGATAAAACTAACCAATACTTGGCCATTTACTGCCTCCAGAAAGCCTTCCTTGCTCGCGCAATCCCTGATGAATGAAATCCCTATTATTTAGGTAATCTGGCCTTCCTTGACTGTGCAAGTATCATGGGCACTCCGATGGGTGTTTCGTTGCATGGGTGCAACCCAATAATCCTACAACTGATAGTCAACTTCTCTTTCACCTCGATCTCAACTGGGTCTCTACTAGATCTGACATGCATGCAACTAATAATAGTAAATTATCAGTTGCATGTGAGATCACTGATTGTGAATTAATTAATATTTAATTCACTTGATCTCTCACTAGTGTATCTAACAGTTACAACTATCACAACTGAGTTTAACTCACTTAACTGAGTTAAATTGATTACAACCTACATTAACTAATGCACCACTACACTTCGAACTCTGTTATAACTAGAATTACTATGCATGCCTCACCAACTACCTCTAAATAGAAATTCATGAGATAACTGAGTTTATCACACTTAGTTAACTATTACAAGTTATTTTGAGACTAGATTACATTTTATTTTCCATATTAATTAAGGGATAACTAAAATAGACATGCACCAAATTTAGCCCTGTGGTCCCACCCTAGTGTAGGTGCTGAAATTTCTTGTTGAATCTCAACACTCCCCCTCAACAAGAAAGGGATTATCCTTCACCCTGATCCTACCTCTATGGTATTCGAATTTTCTCCTAGTGAGTGCCTTCATCAGAATATCTGCATCCTGATCTTCCGTGGGAATGTAATAAAGCAACATTATTATCCTTTGCACATAAGCTCTGAGATGATGGTACCAGATATCTATGTGCTTGGACCTATCATGAAACACATGATTAATTGAGAGTTTAATGCAAAATCTAATTATCCCAATGTATCACTGTCGGATCCATTTGAGAACCATATAAACCAACCAAGATCTTTCTCATCCAGATAGCCTCACATGCAGCTTGACTTGCTTCCATGTACTCTGCTTCCACTGAACTGAGTTCCACAAATCGTTGCTTCCTATTGTACCAAGAAACTATTGTCGACCCTATGCTAAATATCCCTCCTGATGTGCTATTTATGTCTGATGTACTTCCTACCCAATTTGCATCCATGAAGCCTTGAAGCTCCACTCCCTCTGTTCGTCTGTACCATAGACCATACTCTGATGTTCCCCTAAGGTATCTCAAGACATGATTCCTCGCCTTCCAAAAGAGCTTGGTAGGCTTAACCGTAGCTTGACTCAGCTAGTTAACTGCATAGAAAATGTCTGGTTTGGTGTTCACTAGATACATCAGTGAACCAACTAACTTCCTATAGATAGTAGCATCCACTATCTCTCCAGAAGTAGCATCCTCTTTCCTCCAATTTCCTGGAAGAGTAATATCCATGGGTTTGCAGCTCTCCATGTGAAACTTACCCAGTAACTCCTTGGCGTACTTGCCTTGAGACACAAAAAGTTCACCATCCCACTGCCATATTTCCAAGCCAAGGAAATAATGAAGGAGTCCCATGTCCTTCATTTCGAATTCCCTTGCAAGATCCTCCTTGCATGAGTGTATCAATTGTACATCACTAGTCAAAATTAGATCATCAACATAAAGAACAATAATCAATAGCTTACCCTCAACCACAATCTAGTACAGGTTTTCATCAGCTTCACTTTTGGTGAAGCCCATTTTGGTGAAATAGTTGTATATCTGAGTGTGCCAAGCATGAGGTGCTTGCTTAAGCCCATACAGTGCTCTCTTGAGTCGACACACGTGCAAATAATTATTAAAGAACTCAAAACCTTCAGGCTGATCTATGTACACTTCTTCCTTAATGATCCCATTGAGAAACACAGTTTTCACATCCATCTGATGAATGCGCCAGCCCATATGCGCTGAGAGTGCAAGGATGGATCTAATGGAAGAGTGCCTTGCAACAGGTGCAAAAGTCTCATCATAATCGATCCCCTCGATCTGTGAGAATCCCCATGCCACAAATCTGGCCTTGTATTTCTCCACACTCCCATCAGCAACTTGCTTTACCTTGTAGATCCATCTAGATCCAACCATTGATTTGTCGATCGGTCTTGGGACAATCTCCCATGCACTGTTCTTGACAATGGAGTCATACTCCTCCACCATTGCATCAACCCAAGTTGGTTGTTGCACTGCCTCCTAAAAGGAAGATGGTTCAGTCACAATACATTTTCTCATAAGAGCCATGTATCCAGTAAACCTATCTAGAGACTATCTATGTCTACGCTGTGAAGTAGGGGCTCCTACATTCTCTGCAGCATCATGTATCAATTTATCAGCTCCCGTGGTGCGCCTTCTGCCATTTATGATAGATGGATTTGCATGAGTGTTTTCTGCCACTCCATGATCCTCCTCATGTGATTGATCCACATCTTGAGGCTCATCCTTGGGAACCAAGAGTTCCTCCTCTGCATGCAAGTCCAACTCCCTCTCAATGGACAACCGCATGGCTTTATCCTTATCAAATTTTGTATCCCATCACACAACATTCATTCTATTGTTTAGAAAATACACACCATAGTTGTGGGGTGTTTCAGTGCACCCCACAAAAATCTCGATCTCAACTATTGGTTCCAGCTTCTTCCTAGCGTCCTTGGTCACATGCACATAAACAGATGAGCCAAAAATCTTAAAGTGTGAAACATCAAGTTTCTTACTAGTGAAAGCCTCTTCAGGTGTATTCATGCCAAGTATCCTATGAGGACAATGGTTATGCACAAATACTGTAGTGTTGTATGCATCCACCCACATATGCATTGGTAGGTCTTGATCATGCAACATCGCTCTTGTTGCACCCACAATCTTTCTGTTCTTTCTTTCATCAACCCCATTCTGCTGTGGGTTATGAGGTGTTATCAGTTCTCCTCGAATTAATTCTTTGCTGCAGAAGTTCTTGAATTAGTTAGAGATGTATTCACCACCATTATCGCTTCTAAGATCCTTCACTTGCTTCCCTAACTCTTTCTTCACCAATGCCTTAAACTCAAGAAACTTTGAGAATGTCTGATCTTTCTTCTGCATGAAGAAGGTCCAACACTTACGAGAAAATTCATCAACAAATATCACATAGTACTTATGTTTTTTTGTCGAAGAAATAGAGAATGGTCCACACACGTATGTCTGAACTCTCTCAAGGATCCTCAAATCTCTGTTCTCCTTCTCGTGAAAGGTGGCCTTTACATATTTTCCCATAGTACATCCTTTGCATGTGTCTGACTGCGCAAATGTACCCCTGGGGAGACGAGTAGAAATATGTTGCATGAATTTCAAGGCTCCATGGTGAAGATGGCCCAATCTCCTGTGCCATAATTCGCCCTCATCCCAGCTCACCACTTTGTCCGCCTTGCCCAACTATGTTGCACAACCATCTACATCCAGCTTGTAGAGATTCTTAACTTGAATCCCAATCGTCTTGGCTTATCCTGTTGTTTTGTGTTGCAGGAAAGCTTTTCCTTCACTAAAAACAACATCATAGCCTCTATCCTCCAACATTGCAACTGAGACTAAATTTTTCTTCAAACCTGGTACATGCATTACATATTTTAATTGAAAGGGTTTACTTGACTACCTCTGGAAGGTAATGGTACCAATTCCGGTAGCACTGTACCACCCGTCATCACCCATTTCAATATTCATCTGGAGATCCTTCTCCTCCAAGCTACTGAAAAGTTCCTTGTCTCCTGTCATGTGAAAGGAAGTGCCACTATCCAAATACCACACAGATCCCGATGCACTTGACACCATGCATGCGATAAATGAGAAGTCAAGCTCAAATTGCAAGGCCAAAGCCTCACCAGCTTCAGATCCTCCAACCTTCTTGTTCTTCTTCTTTTATGGACAGTTAGTAGCATAATTCCCATGCTCGTGATAATGAAAACACTTCACCCTGGACATGTCCCCCTTCTTGCCATCTTTGGACTCAGATTTGGAATGGAATTTCTTCCCCTTCCCCTTCTTCGCCTTGGCAATCAAAGCACAATATTCTTCATATTCATTCTTAGATGAAGATACATCTCCGGTGTTCCGTATGAACTCCTCCTGTACCAAAATCTGACCACAGTCGTTCCCAATCTCGCAGCTTTTCCCTTTCATTGACAAAGTCTTGATAATTGTGCCAACTCTTGGGATGTCCTAGGAGAGCCAATCTCACCAAATCATCATCAGCGATAGTTATACCAACACTCCCCAGTTCATCCCGACATTGGACAAACTTTGTTAGATATTCTGGTATGGAGTCTCCTTTCTCCATCTTGATTTTCTTGAGTTTATATTTGAGCGCAAATTTCCTATGGTCACTGCTAATCTGAAATAGATCTTTCAAATCCTTCCTCATTGCATATGGTGTGGCTTTCTCATGGAGGCTTGAGAAAATGTGGTCTCATAATCCCTCCAATAGGATCCTCCTCACCTTTGCCACTTTCTTTTGCCATGCATCAAGTTTTGTAGCATCTGTCACAGTGGGTTTAGGAACATCATTGTCAATGAATTCCTTCAAGCCATTGTCTTCGAGTACTGCCTCCATCCTATCCTTCCAAGAAATATAGTTTGAGCTTCCCTCGAGTGCATACTCCAACCTCAATCCATTGAAATCCATTTTGATCCTGAATCAGTTGTAGCACCAAGAAAGTATTTATGCAAATTCGAATTCTATCTAGTCACAAACTCAGCTCCTCCTTCACAATTGTGATTTCCCATGCTCTGATACCATGTAGAAATTATACAAGAAGCATGTATATCATGGATTCAATCTGATCTAACAATGTACTAAAGTTAAATATTGAATCACTTTTACAAATATTTTTCGGAATTAAAAACACAAACACCAATAACATGAAGCAAAGAAGAATCAATCAAGCCACAACACATATAATTTCCCAAGGAAAGCTTACTGCTCAAAACCCCTCTATCTTCTATTGTATATTTAGAATGGAATCATGAAACAATTAAATACAACTCTTCTCACAAGAGCCCTCCTGTATTCAACTAAATGTCTCACACTGTCTCAGATAAAACTGACCAATACTTGGCCAATTTACTACCTCCAGACAACTCGCCTTGCTTGCGCAATCCCTGATGAATGCAATCCATATTATTTAGGAATTTTGGCCTTCCTTGACTGCGCAAGTATAATGGGCACTTCGATGGGTGTTTGGTTGCATGGGTGCAACCAATTAATCCTACAACTAATAGTCAACTTCCCTTTCACCTCGATCTCAACTAGTTCTCCACTGGATCTGACATGCATGCAACTAATGATAGTAAATTATCAGTTGCATGTAAGATCATTGATTGTGAATTAATTAATATTTAATTCACTTGATCTCTCACTAGTGTATCTAACATTTACAACTAGCACAACTGAGTTTAACTCACTTAACTGAGTTAAATTTCTTACAACCTGCATTAGTTAATGCACCACTACACTTCGAACTCTATTACAACTAGAATTACTCTGCATGCCTCACCAACTACCTCTAACTCGAAATTTATGAGCTAACTAAGTTTATCACACTCAGCTAACTATTGTAAGTTATTTTGAGAATAAATTACATTTTAATGTCCATCTTAATTAAGGGATAAGTAAAATAGACATGCACCAAATTTAGCCCTGTGGTCCCACCTTAGTGTAGGTGCTGCTCGGACCTCCTGGTCCCACACTAGGCATGGGTGATGAAATTTCTTGTTGAATCTCAACATATGGCAACATCTTTCTCAAAGATGAAGTCCAAAGGCAATCTTGTCAAGTACCCAAGACATGCCTCAAATAGCGATGTGTTTGTGGAAGAATGCTTTGCCCTGTTGTATGCATGTTGAATGTAATGCAACTGTTCATCCCACAACTTGGGATGTTTGCTACAATAACCTCTAAGAAGATGAATGACTATTTTTTTTACCACCTCGGATTGACCATTTGTTTGCAGATGAAATTTTGTACTCTTCTTCAACTTTATGTCCATCATGTCCCATAATTTTAACCAAAAATTCCCAACAAACCAGGAATCTCGGTCACTTACAATTGAAGTAGAAAGACCAAAATGAACCCATACAGTTTGAAAGAAAATATGAGCAGTTTGTTTAGCTGTAGTTGTTTTCTTACATGGCATCAAAAGAAACATTTTGTTGAACCTATCTACCACAACATACAAGTAATCATGACCTTTCCTTGACATTGGAAGGCCACCTACAAAATCCATTGAGATACTCTCCCAAGGATGTGAAGGAACTAGAAGTGGAGTGCACAATCCAAGTTTCCTATTACTAAGCTTACTTATTGCACATAAATAACATCCTCTAATAAAATGAGATACACTATCAATCATGTGTGGCCAATAATAATACCTTTGTAGATTCGCTATTGTCTTTCCTACACCGAAATGTCCAACAATCAATGAAGTGTGTGCCTCTCTTATGATATTGTTTCTTTCTCCCTATGGTATACATAACTTGCCCAAGTGATACAACAAATTGTTATGCGCATGATAATCTAACTCTTCATTTTGGTTTCCTTGACTCAAGCTTTCATACACATCTTGAAAATCACTATCATATGCATATTTTTCAATGTAACTTTCATGCATAATTGAATTTTGCTTGAGTACAATAGATGAATATACAATAGGCCTAGAGAGCATATTAGCTAACTTATTGTAGATTCCCTTTTTATACCTGATAACCAAACAAAATTTTTGTATAAATCCCATCCATCTGAAATGTCTTGATTGTTGCCACTTTGATTGTGATTGTACGTACTGCAATGGCTAATGGTCGGTATGGATAATGGTCTCTTCCCCATCAAATAGTGCTTCCATTTCTTTACACTTTGTACCAATGCATATAACTCTTTGTCATAGGTGGGATAGTTAGTCACAACTTCATTAAAAATTTCAGAATGAAATGAAATAGGCTTACCATGTTGCATGAGAACTACTCCCATGGCACAATCACTTGCATCTGTTTGGATCTCAAATGGTTGTCTAAGATCTGGAAGAGCCAATATAGGTGTTGAACTTATCTTTTGATTTAAAGCATCAAATGATTTTTGCTACATATCTCCCCAATGGAAGACTTTCTTAACACTTGTCAATGCATGTAACGAAGCTGCAATGGAAGAAAAATTAGCAATGAATTTCCTCCAATATTGTGCTACCCCAAGAAAGCTTCTTACCTCTGTAACTGTATTGGGCTTGGGCCAATTTAGAATGACCTCTACTTTATAAGGGTCTATCTTCAACTCACCTCCTCCAATAATGTGTCCCAAATAAACTAAAGAAGTATTTCCAAACTCACACTTCGACATCTTTAAAAATAACTACTCTTTTTTCAAGACAACAAGTACCTTATTCACATGCATGACATGTTCATCTCTTGATTTGTTGAATATAAAAATATCATCTAAGTAAAAAATGACAAAGTAATCTATAAATGGTCTTAGTACATCATTCATGACTCTCATGAAGTAGCTGGAGCATTTGTTAGACCTAATGGCATACCTAGCCACTCAAACAATCCTTGTCTAGTTTTAAATGCAGTTTTCCAAATGTCCTCCTCAACTATTCTAACTTGATGATAACCACTTCGTAAGTTTATCTTAGTGAAATATCTTGCATATTATAACTGATCTAGCAAATCATCAATGCATGGGAGTGGATAGTGATTCTTTACCATGATTTTATTCAGTGAACGGAAATATATGCACATGCGCCAAGTCTCGTCCTTCTTTGGTACCAAAACAATTGGTGAACCACATGGCGAAGTAGATGGGCATATGATACATTTTTTCAAAAATTATTGGATTTTCTTCTTGATTTCGAAACTATCCATAATTGAGATGCGATACATACCAATATTTGGAAGTGGAACATCCTGTTGCAACTGAACCTCATGTTGAAATCCCCTCTTGGGAGGTAACCCACTTGGTTCTTGAAACATCTCGCCATGCTGACTTACCACATAAAACAAATCAGATTTTAATTTTTCATCACATACTTCAAAAGATTCATATTCAACATCATCATTTTTCTTAATCATGAGAAGCACAAAATTTTTACTTGCATTAACTAGCCTCTTCATTTGCCTTGCATTAACTAAATAAATTTTCAGTTTCTTGCGATGAGCTCTCACAATATACTCCACCCTATCCTTAAGCAAATGATATTTTTTCTCATGGTGATAAAACACCGCTTTCCTGTCATACAAATATGGACATCCCAAGATAATCCCAGAAATTTCAAGTGGAACCACATCTAACTCGACTTCATCAACAAAGTTTGCAGTAATAGAAAATCGAAATATGCATTTCCTTGTGACCCACTATCAAACAATGCATCAATCTTTGTATGATTTGAAACCACTCTAACATGGAACAACTCTATCCTTGTGTCTTCATTTGGAGTGTTGTTGTGACTATTTGAGGAACTAGTACTTGTTATGGCTTCCTTTCCCTTGTTAACCATGGCTATGATCTTGGTCTCATCTCCAAAATCGGATCCAAGATATTGTTGTGTGGTGGCAATAAATTTTTTTCCCTTTGTTATTTGGTTTCTTAGGCCTTATTTTGGGATCTAGTTTCCAACAGTGGGCTTCATCATGCCCCTCTTTGGAACAATGTTTGCATGTAGTTTTCTCCCCTTCTTTCTTGATTCTTGCATTCTTCTTTCCCTTCCATTTTTCTCCCTTCTCTTTTCCCTTACCCTTGAATGGCTTCTTCTTACTACTCTATTCCTAAATGTTTTTTCCCATTGCTTCAAGATGTGTGGCTTGCACACATACTTCATCTAAATTTTTTGGGTTAAACATAAGGATAGTATGTTTCAAGTAGGAATGTAAACCCCCAATGTATTTCAAGAGTGTGTCTTGGGAATTCAAGTTTACTCCTAACAACAAAGCCCTCTTTCTAAATTCCTTGGTGTACTCTTAAACTATTTGGCCCTTGAGTTGCCTAAAGTTTTTCCAACTCATAATTGCTTTTACATATATGCTAATGTATAAAACTATCTTTTAATGGAAGAAATTAATTCAGCCCAAGAAATGGATGTCTTACCATGGATTCGCATTTCCTCTTGAGTTGTTGCCTCCCACCAAACTAGTGTTTCTCCTTCTAGCCCTAATGAATCCAACTAGATCATTATGTCATCCTCTTGTAGATTCTGAGTTCTGTAGTATACTTCCACTTGACGGATCCAATTTTCCAACTTCTCTGCATTTACCTCACCATTGTACATGAGAAGTTCAAACTTGATGTCCAACTTAAGTAATGGAGTTTTTTCTTTTGGGGTTTTTGAATGAGTGTGGGTCATTTTTATGGTGGAAGTGGAAGATGAAGATGTTGATGAATATGAAGATGATGAGGATGGTGGAGATGGAGGTGGCTTTCCTCCACTACCTTTCAAACTCTTCTCTTCATCCTTCTTGTCATTCAAAGTTCCTTCTCCGTGTGGAGGCTTAGAACCTTCTCCTGCTCTTTCTGCAATGAATGCATCAAACATGATTTTAACCATTCCCTGAATGCCCTTGAAGTCTCTCTTGACATATTCTTCTTCTGAATGTCCTTGAGTCTCACCAAAACCTGACATAATGGCTAAGGATTCAAGCTCAACTTCTGATGCTTGTACCTTTTCAATCACCTCAGCTTCTTATGCAATTTGTACCTCTTCAATCTCAACTGCTGGAGATAGAACTTGAGGTGCTTCAAGTGAATATTTAAGTGGAAATTTAGGTGAAGATGATGCTCTCTTAACTCTCTTTCTTCTTGTCCTAATCTCAGGACTAACAACCAATAGCTTCCCATCTCCTCTTTGCAACTTCAACCTTGTAAGCATCACAAAATTGCAACTATTAAAACTCTTCTTGCACAATATCAAGAAAAGCAAGAAAATAACCTTTGATCTGATACCAACTTGATCTGAAATTGATTTTTAGTTAATGTTGTGCTAATATCAGTTTCAGATTTAATATGAAATTTCTTTGGTTTGCTTCTTTTACAAGGGTTTATACACGTGCTTGTGATTGATAAATCAACAAAATTGATGAGATTAAGTGCATGGAAACTAAGTGATGAACAACATCATATAAACACATAGCAATTATAGACAACTGATTCAAATACACATGGTTTTAATGAAGGAGTTCACCCCTCCTCGGCTACATCTCCTTGGTCCAGCTTCCATGGCATGGGCCTTTGTATTAGCTTCAATTGTGAAAAAGTGTTATTTATAGTGTCCTATTGCCTCTGCAACCTGCTCCAATGGCTCCAAAACATCAAAGTCTACCAAGAATGACTCTTCCTGAGCCAAAATTAGTCGAAAATTGCCTCGGTTATGGAAAAACCAAAATTTCCTACAATTTCTCCACTAAAACTAGAGCTCCGCCGCATTTGGCGGGCTTCGCCATTTCTTCTAACAATTTAACTATGCAATAAATTAGGATAAGTGCATGCTTAATGTGTGATTAATGGAGGATTGGGCGCAAAGCGCGTTTAGCGCTAACCACATATTAGCATGGAGCTTAATCCAGGTTATGGCATATTAAACAAGGTTTAGTTTCGTTGATTTTTCTGCCAGTGAAAAGTGTTAAGTCAACGATCTTCGCGCTTGAACATATGGGAGGGGGCTGGCCCCCTCTAGACCCCCAAACATGGCGCTGACAGTAATCAAATATAAGCGAGCAACCATACTTATTAAGAAACATCGTATGATTTATTGGTTGGCATGGGCACTAGTATGGGGGAGGTCGCAAGGTCGACCCCGACCTCCGCTCCTCCTCGGCCATAATTTTTTATTGAATAGCACTTTGCAATAGACCTTGGATATAAATAATATTGCGCTCATCCGACCTTTGATCTAAACCTTAGTTAAAATGTATGCGCCACTTTGATATTTGGTTTGTAAAATATGTATTACACCATCCATCCTTTCCATGGGGGAGGGCACGTGGTAGCCTTCCGCTGCTCCATGTGTCCCTTCTCCATTGGCACAAAATCCACCATTATAAAAATAAATATGCATCATATAATTAAAATTTCGACCTTAGAAATAGGAAGAAAATTTCAATTTCCCCAAGCAACATTGGTGAATTTGACTGCGACACTTGCCACAGTGTCATTGGCTGAAATTGGAGAATATTCCCTGGATATTCTTGAGGTGCTGACTGGACTGCCAAGTCATTAGTCTGTCACTATTCTACACATTTTTTACCTGTTTGAGAAAACAGACACCAGACCATAACTTACTGATACGAACTTGGATTTTGATGAAACGAGTTGCGATGGAATCCCGGTGACGAGCTCTATCAGGTCGTTCTAGTTTGGAAATTTTATGAGGACTTTCATTTTTGAGCTAAATACTAAGCCTCTGATCTCACATAGCATCAATCATCACTTCCGGGGCTTGCACCCGGTAACCAAGACTTCTCGGGAGGCCACCCATCCTAGATCAGCTCTGGTTCAAGCATGCTTAACTGTGGAGTTTTTCCGACAATCAAGCCCGCTTAGCTTGCTACCCCATTTGCAAAACCTTGGCAAGTATTTTGTCTCATGAACCATTCAAGGGTCCCTTGAATGGTTAATGAGACAAAATACTTGCTAAGGTTTTGCAATCATGAGACAAAATACTTGCTAAGGTTTTGCAGATGGGGTAGCAAGCTAAGTGGGCTTGATTGTGGGGAAAACTCCACAGTTAAGCGTGCTTGCTTGAATGGTTCATGAGACAAAATACTTGCTAAGGTTTTTCAATCATGAGAAAAAATACTTGCTAATGTTTTGCAAATGGGGTAGCAAGCTAAGCGGGCTTGATTGTGGGGAAAACTCCACAGTTAAGCGCGCTTGAGCCAGAGCTGATCTAGGATGGGTGACCTCTCGGGAAGTCCTGGTTACCGAGTGCAAGCCCTGTAAGTGATGATTGATGCTATGTGATTCATTTCATTAGTTTCAATCCCACTTTTTCACCCATGTGAGCATCACCCGATGCAATGAGTGCTAAGTGGACTATTCAAAAATCATGAGAAATTAGTCAGTTACGACTACCTCTCATGAAATGGTCAAATTTAATGACTTACTCAACGCAGTTGAATCCCAAAAAATGATATTTAAAAAGCTACCAACTGATTCTCTCAGGTCTTTTTATCATTCATGCCTCTAATTTCTTCAATTTTCATTATTTTCCCTCAATTTCCTCCTCACATGCAACCTATGACCTTTCACCTTCTTTTTTTCCTATTTTCCTTTATTTTCATAAATAAATGTGCCAAAATACTTTTTTTCCTTTTTAATGCCTTAACCATTGCCTTTGCCAATTTCCCCTTAGCCATAAACACATCTAGTGATGCCCACTAGGATATCTTTGTCCAACATTCAGCTTGGAATACATGTCCCTTAACCGTGGTCTTATTTTTTCCTTTATTAATTTTTATTACATAAACTTCTAGCCTCGATATTTTACACACACTAATATAATGGTAGTATTATTTGAATAATAGATTTAGTGTTGTTGAAGGGTACCTCTTACCAATGGATATATGAGAATTAACATGAATTGTGAGAATTATATTCTTGTGACAACATTAAATGTATAATGATCATTGATTATTAATGAATTAGAAGTTGCAACACTAATGAGTTACTAAAATGAATGTTGAATCTTGATCACCGTGCACATCCATCATTGTTTAACAATCAATATACCATGACCATTCAACATTCATGATTGGAGCATTACCCATATATGACTTAGGAGCTGCAACACTCATAAATTGTTGAAATGAGTGTTGAGTGTTGCAATCCTTCATATCCATTCTCATTTAATATTCAATGTACAATAACGAGTGAAAATTCATGTTTGAGAAATCAACATTAATGGGTTGCTAAAAATGGTTTATTTATCTATTTATAATTTTTATGATATTTGTTATCCTCATAAGTAATTCAAAATTTACATTGTTGAATTGCATTTTCAAAATAAATGAGTCCATAAATGAATAAACTTATTTTTTTTATTTTTTTATTGAGTTTAATTTTTCATGATATAGATAAAGTTATGTTCTTATTTAATATATATTTTAAAGTCCTTGTCAATCATTTTAAAATGGGCCAAATTTATTAAAAATAAAAAATTCTTATTGATAAAGGTAAATATAATTTATTACATCATCTTTATTATTTTTATTATATTTATGAAATGATGTGTAAAATTAAATCTAAACTAGCCTAGATCCATCTTAATCCTAGATCTATCAAGCGCCGAGAGAGATCAAATCTCTCGAGGTGCAAACCTCTTTTTTTAGTGCAAAACTTGAGGAAATGTTTGCACCTCGAGAGATTTGATCCCTCTCGACGCTTGATAGATCTGAGGTTAAGATGAATCTAGGCTAGTTTCAGTTGTGTGCAGTCATACAGAATTTGTTGAACATATAATTATTTTGATCATTTAAATATGCTAAATATGTCTAAGATTAATTTGGTCAATTTAATTTTAACATTGCTCAGTTACCTCAATTTATTGAGATGAGAGACACCATTAGTAACTTGAATGATGAAAAATGATGACATAAAAATTTTAAGTGCAAAGTGACAATGTAACAACGTTGAATGATAGAAAATGTGAATAATAAGAATATAGTCAATTACAAACAATCTTCATTGCAATTAATCTCAAACTACTTTTTTCTATTGTTCTTATTGTCACACCTATTAGTTATTTTCTATTACCATGTTTGAATGCAAAGTGATTAACAATGTTGAATGATGGAAAATGGGAATAATAAGAATGTAGCCAATAAGTGAACATTTTATTTAGGATGAAAATTAAAGTATTGTATCTATGGTTGAATTACTATAATAGAGATGGAGATATAGATGGAGGGGGCAGAGATGTGCTTACACTGAAATTAATGCATCTAGTTCAAACAATCAAATAGGATTAGAAATCAACATCTACACTAAAATCAATGCATGTAGTGCAAACAATCAAATAGGATTAGAAATCAACATCTACACTAAAGTCAATGCATCTACAACAAGCAATCAAATAGGATTAGAAATCAATATCTACACTGAAACCAATGCATCCAATGCAAGCAATCAAATACGAGTAGAATCAACATATACACTGGAATCAATGCATCTAGTGTAAGGCATTAAATAGGATTAGAAACCGACATCTACACTGAAATCAACGCATCTAGTGCAAGTGATCATATAGGATTAGAAATCAATATCTACACTGAAATCAATGCATCTAGTGCAAGCAATCAAATAGGAGTAGAAATCAACATCTACACTGAAATCAATGCATCTAGTGTAAGGTATTAAATAGGATTAGAAATCGACATCTACATTGAAATCAATGCATCTACTACAAGTGATCAAATACGATTAGAAATCAATATCTACACTGGAACCAATGCATCTAGTGCAAACAATCAATTAGGAGTAGAAATCAACATCTACACTAAAATCAATGCATATAGTGTAAGGTATTAAATAGGACTAGAAATCAACATCTACATTGAAATAAATGCACATAGTGCAAGCAATCAAATAGGATTAGAAATCAATAACTACACTAAAATCAATACATTTATTTTAGGGAAAAACCAAAATATTCATGACTTTCTAGATCTAACTTTTATGTTTGTATTTGTCTTTGTGTGTCTCTTTCTTCTTCCCTCTCTCTCAACCTCCCATTCTGTGTCTATCTCCCTCCCTCTATCCTTTTCTCTCTCCCCCTCCCTCTCTCCTTTGTCTCTCTCTCTCCACCTCTCCCTCCCTTTCTCTATCTTTCTCTTATTCTCTCTCCCCCAACCATCTATATATATACCTCCATCTATCTCTCCTTATTTGTCTCTATATCTCAGCCCCCTAAACATATGGCATGCTCTCGCTCTCTCTCTCTCTCTCTTTTGCCCCTCCATCTCTCTCTCTCTCTCTCTCTTTTGCCCCTCCATCTCTCTCTCTCTCTCTCTCTCTCTCTCTCTCTCTCTCTCTTTTGCCCCTCCATCTATCTCTCTCTCTCTCTCTCTCTCTCTCCCCATATCTATCTCTCTTCCTCCCTCCCTCTCTTTGCCTCTCTCTTCTTCCCCCTCCCCCCTCTATCTATATCCCTATCTCCCCTTCTCACCCACAAAACATACTCTCTCTCTCCCTCACGGTCTCTCTATCTCTCCCTTGTCACTACCTTTCCACCTTTCTCTCTCTATGTCTTTCTCCCCCTTCCAACTCCATCTCTCTCTCCCCTCTCTCTCTCCTCTCTCTCTCCTTTCCTCTCTCTCTCTCTCTCTCTCTCTTTCTCTCCCCCCAATCACACACACACTGTCTCTCTCCACCCTCCAACTCTGTCACTATATCCCTCTCTCTCTCCTTCTCACTCTCCCCCTCTCCCCCTCTCCATATATATGTCTCCTTGTCTCTCTCTTCCCCATCTTTTCCTATCTCTATCCTCTCCTTTTTACTCCCTTCCCTTGTCTCCTCTCTCCCTCATTCCATATTCATCTCTCCCTTATCACTCCCTCTCTATCTCCACCTCTATCTCTCAATGTCTTTGTTCTCCTCTCCCTCTCTTTCCCCCTTCCAACTCCATCTCTCTCTTCCCCTCTTTCTCTCCTCTCTCTCAAGTCCCCTCTCTATTCCTTCCTCTCTCTCCCTTTCTCTCACCCCCATCACACACACACTCTCTCTCCACCCTCAAACTCTGTCACTATCTCCCTCTCTTTCTCCTTCTCGCTCTCCCCCTCTCTTCCCCCTACATATCTATGTCTCCCTATCTCTCTCTTCCTTTCTTTCCCTATCTATATCCTCTCCTAGTTCTCTCCCTTCCCTCCTCTCCTCTCTCCTCATTCCATCATCATCTCTCCCTTATCACTCCCTCTCTCAATGTCTTTGTTCTTCCCTCCCTCTCTTCTCCCCTTCCAACTCCATCTCTCTCTCTCCCTCTCCCTCTCCTCTCTCTCAAGTCCCCTCTCTTTCCATTTTTTCCCTCACTTTCTCTCCCACCTCCCTCTATCTCTCCCCCCATCACAAACACACGCTCCCTCTACCCTCCAACTCTGCCACTATCTCCCTCTCTCTCTCCTTCTTGCTCCCCCCCTCTCTCCCCCCTCCATATCTATGTCTCCCCCTCTCTCTCTTCCCCTTCTTTCCCTATCTCTATCCTCTCATTTTCTCTCCCTTCCCTCATCTCCTCTCTCCCTCATTCCATCTTCATCTCTCCCTTATCACTCCCTCTCTCTCTCTCCCTCTCTCCTCCTCTCCGCCCGCTCCTCTCTCTCTCCCTTCCTCTCTCTCGGTGCCTCTCCCACCACTATCTCTCTCCCCCCCACTCTATTCCCCCTCCATCTCACTCTCTCTCTCTTAAGTATGATCCCATTGTAGTATTTTATTTAAGAAAGTATCTAAAAGAAAAACATAATTGGTTGTAAAATGTTAAACCTATATTTTGGATCAATCATGTAAAAAAAAATACAATAATAAAAGACTTAAAAGAAACATGCAGTATCTTTCCTCTATCATTGGAATATTTTTAGTAGTTGTGAGGATGATGGGTTTACATGTACCAAATGTTATAAAATTAAATTAAATTAAAGTATTTGTAAAATATATTGATTTTGAAATAAGTTATGGTTTTTGGGCATGTGGTATTGATAAGCCAATGACCATGGTATTGTAAGAATATTATTATTATTATCCAATTTTAAGGTCATGGTGGGTTTTGAACCTGTAACCTCTTAGGAGGAAACACATGCTCTTAACTATTAGGCCCACTGAAGCTGTATAATTAAAAGCTTATATAGCTCATGGTATTGATAAACCATGGTATTATCCCATGGCATTATGATTTTTTTCCCTCCTCTCCCTTCCGCCCTCCCTCTCTCTATCTTTCTCTTCTGGGTATTGGCCTATGATATTGTAAAAAAGTCTATTTAGAAGTTAATAATATTCATACTTAATATTCATGATTAAAAAACTTGTTATATTGTAAATTTTTATTTTTTTATTGATTTATTAATTAAGTTTAAAGATAGTTATGCAATCATTATTTTAATTTCTATTGTAAAGTGGATATTAATTTATAAATACAATTTATGTGTTATATATATATATATATATATATATATATATATATATATATATATATATTATACTTTATTTTATCTAAAAATTTGTTCGTAATTTTATTAATGAAAAACAAAATTACAATATAAAAAATTTGAATTTAAAAATTATCTCACACCTCACATCTCAAAATTAACATCTCATATCTCACATATTCTAAACTTTACTTATTATTATTAATTTATATATTTTCAAATTAAATTTAAACTTATCGCAATAAAAGCCTTCAATAATTTTGAGGGAATTTGATGAACATTTCTAAAAAACTCACAAAACAATTTTGAGGGAATTTGATGAACATTGGCCGTTAAACGGGCCAGACTATTAAAAAAAAATTCACATTAAACCGGCTGTACTTAGAAATTTGGGTAAAATTATGAAAAATCTGGATTACAATCGTTAAACTTCAAGGTGTGTTTTGGATGCCATAAGGGTTTTTGATGATGCTCTAATTTTTTGAAATTTTTTTTACCCATAAAATTTTTTTACTAATTTTTTGAATTTTTTTATTCTGCCAAAAAAACTTGCATACTATTATATTATATTACGTCCATAGACAACTCAATCAAATATCGTCAAAACAATTTCATAACAATCAACCTTTTTTGTTAAAATAATCCAATTAATTACTGCAATAATCAAAATGATTACTGCAATTGAGTGCAGAAACAGAAAAAAATAGAAACCATAAAATTTAATGGTTATTTGATTCTACCTAATTTAGAATCACAGTCCTGTCAATATGCCTTTTTCACCACGGGACGGAATCCCGGATTCTTTAATTGATTCCGTATAAAGTGGAGTCGTGGAATCTGGGAAATTTCCAAGAACTTTCGCAGTGTTTGTTTTCTCATAAATTTCGTAGAGACGCGTGAAAACGTGTTATCGGATTCTTTGATTGTTCAAGTAAAGAATCTTTCGTACGGGAGTTGGACTCTGATCTTTGTTTCAGTCAAGGCAGACTTACCGTTCTCCTTATCGCCGCGTGGACATCTTAAGCCAGTCTGGGCCTTCCCCAGATTCGAGCCCGCGATGACCGTGAGAATATTTTGGGAAAAAGCCCAGTATCAGGGAAATTCTTCTTTTTAAAGCTGTTACCGCATCTGTGAGCTGAAAAGAAGTTAGCAATTATCCCGCTGTCAATCCAGGTACTCGCAGTTTCGCAGTTTTTTGTGGGTGGAGTACTCGCAGTTTCGCAGTTTTTTGTGGGTAATTGGTTAGGTTTTACTTGCAAATAAGAATGTGGAGTGGTGGTTCATCTTATCAGCAAAATGAGGAAGACTGGGAAATGGGCGCCTCTCGCAAGGGCAAGAGCCAGACCCCTGCAAATGCTGTAGCAAATAGGGCATGGGGAGGCAATTACAATTATTCTTCTGACAGGCCCGGAAATGGAACTTGGAAGGCTAGAGGATCTTTTATTGGGGATGGCCAGAAGCCTGGTCGCTGGGCGAACCCTGGTAGTGATAGAGACCGGGGTTTTAATCAACAGGGATGGAAGGAGTTGGGGAAACCTCATCAGAGGAATATAAATCAAGAACATAGGACCGCCAGAGCTAGAAATGCTAGGGGGCGGGGCAATTATGGCAGGGCAAATCAAGCAACACAGAGCAGTTGGAAGCCCGAAAGCTCAGAGTCTGCTCATGGAAAGAAGGGCAGAGCAGATCTTTCTGTTCCTCCCCCACTTGCTAACGGTTGGCAATGGCGCAGCGGCGCCAAGTTGGATTCTTCAATGGCATCGTCACCCCGTGGAAAAGGTTCCGGACACAGGAGTGCAGATGCTAGTGAAGAGAAATCTGAATTGGAGAGTAAGACGCTTTCTAGACTTCTTCCTTTTGAGCAATCAGGGGAGCCATCTCATGAAACAACGGGAGCTGGAGACCGATCCAGTGATAACGACACAGATATTGATAATCTTGACAGCGACGAGGATTTAGTAAGCAGCGACGACTATGATTCTGAAGGGAGTAATGTAAGTCATGAAACTCGCAAGAAGAATAAGTGGTTCACGCGTTTTTTTGAATCCCTGGATAACCTGACTCTGGAGGAGGTGAATGATCCTGAGAGGCAGTGGCACTGCCCTGCATGCAGAGGCGGCGTTGGGGCTATCGATTGGTACAGCGGTATGCAACCCATTTTAGCGCATGCCAAAACTATCAGATCAAAGCGGGTAAAGGTGCACCGCGAACTTGCTGAAGTACTGGAAGAAGAATTGAAAAGGCGCGGAGCTGCATGCTTAAATGCCGAGGAGATGTTTGGTAAGTGGAAGGGATTGCGAGAGACTGTAAACGATCAAGAAATTGTCTGGCCTCCTACGATTATTATTCAGAACACCCTCCTTGATCAAGATGAAAATGAACAAGTATGTACTATGAGCTTCAGTTTTATTTGTTTAAAACTTTTTTACATGGATTTAATGATGACTTTGCTTCTGACCTCATAATTTAGAGTGAGTACTCAATTAAGTTCGGCAAGTATTTTTTAATTTAAATCAAGAGTTTAGAGGTTCAACCAAGCAGCCTCATGTTTATCTTTTGTTTTATCATTTCAGGGTATATTTTAGATTTTGAGTTTTTTGGCTTGAAATATGCATTTTCAAGTCTTGATTCTGGTAGTGATGACTGTAAGCATAGAGCAGGATAACTATTAGGACTTTTATTCTCAAAATTGAGCTGTGGTCAACTTATATTCTAACAATTGTTTTGTCGGTACAGATAGCTATTAGTAGTTTTCAAATTATATCATTTTACACAGTTAAAGCTGTGGAAATCCAAGGTTGCATGATTCTGTGTACAACTTATTTTAAGGGTGATACTTACTAAAACTGCTAAATTCAAAATACAGCAAACAAAGGCTGTATACTAGTTATTTTAGAAGTCTGCATGTGTTGAACATAGTGTGCAAAAGGAAAACTGACCCAATGTGATGCTTTGTTGAAACTTTCACTGAGGGTATATAAGAAAATATAATTTTAGTAATGTCCAACCAATGACTACAATAAGTAGACCGATGGGACCATCATTGCTTGAGAGTCTAGCTCATCCATTGCCATCAGCAATAGTGGTGTGAAGTTGTCCATGAACAGTTAACACCACAGTTTCCTATTGAGTGGCTCTGGAGTCAAAACATTGTTATTAGGTGATGTTCAATGATAAATGAGATTTCTCACTTATATTAGCTAGGCCTTTGCTTCAGGAATTGAATTCCATTTCTCACTTGTTTTAGCTAGGTCTTTGCTGCTTCAGGAATTGAATTTTTTTGAAGTTGGTTTGATATTTTTGGAATATTTTCTGCATGTTCCAATAAGCAAACTATGTGGAAAGCTAAGTCCTGCACTTCACATATTCTAACACATCATGTCTTTTAAAAGAGCAAATTATGTGAAAAAGGGTTTGAGAGGCAATCTCGAGTTAATGTGTAACTATTCAAATAGCAGGCAATTGGTAGGTTTTGGAACATAGCAAATGTAAATTATCATCTCTAGCTGCTTAATTCATTTTGCTGCTTGGATGTCACTCAAAATATTTAATATTCATTTGAAAAGTCATGAAATTTTATTCACCAAGTTTTAAGCATTATGGACTCCTAGAATTGTGTACAAAAACTGCTGCTCACCAACTGTATACATCATGGATGCTGAGGTTTTGCTTTTGGAGGCTAACTTCTGGTGGTAATATTCCTACTTGTTATACTTCTGTTCAAAGTTTCAAATCCTGTCAAGAGTTGCTCTACTTAAGTGAGAAAAACAGTAAACAGTTTCAACATTGTGCAAATATTGTTCTACCTCAAAGTTTCAAATCCTGTCAAGAGTTGGAAAACAATAAACAGTTTCATCATTGCATGCAAAGTATAGATGAAGGGTTCATATAGGTACTACCAATGCACTTTTGTTGATGTTGCTGTAATTCCCTAATAGGTACACATATTAGTAGATTATCTCATTCATTCATATTCTATTCAGACTGAAAATTTCATCGGTAGTCCTTACTATCCTTATAAAGTTATAAGGGTTCACTTCTTTCTTATATGCAAGTACCAGTTTTCTTTCACTTAATATTTCTGTTATGTTATTATTTAGGTTCTTTGTTTATATTTCATGTCATTTATAGTAACAATTAAACTACAAGGGAACTTGCTTGCATTGTTTATTCTCTTATGCTTTGGTTTCATGATATTATTTATTGTTTATTTTTTTCCAGTGGATTGGAATGGGAAATAAAGAATTACTGGAGTATTTCAAAGGATATAAAGCCATGAAAGCAAGACATGCATATGGTCCAAAGGGACATCGTGGAATGAGTGTTCTTATATTTGAGGAATCAGCAATGGGATACTTGGAGGCAGAACGGTTACAGAAACAGTTTTTAAAGGAAGGGAGAGGAAAAGACGATTGGGAGCGACGTCGGGTATTGTTTTATCCAGGTGGAAAACGTGTCCTATATGGTTACTTCGCAACAAAAGAAGAGATGGAGATTTTCAACAGACATTCAAAAGGTTTGTATTACTTGTTTCTTTGAAGTCTATATGACATGTATCACAAAGGGGTCGATTGTGGATTGCAGAAATTTTTATTTCTAATGTAAGGTGTGCAACAAATTTCTGGGTGTCTCCTAACATAGTTACAGCTCATTAAGCATAGACACATTATTTATTAGGAAAGTCTGATTATGCGCAGCAGGATACTTTGATTGATTGTGTAATGTCTAAGATGCATTAGGTGGTGGATGCTTTTTGGCTCATGTACTCTGATGCTAGTGAGTAAATTTTTGTTTTTTGTTGGAGCTATTATAACAGTTTAAGAGTATTTTGCAGGCAAAACAAGGTTGAAGTATGAGATGAAATCATATCGTAAAATGGTTGTGGAACCCATGAAGCAAATGGATGAGGACAATCAGAAATTGTCTTGGTTTAAAATTAAAGTTGCTAAACAACAGGAGCACAGTAAAAGTTTAGAAGAGACAGTTAGTATAGTGTCAACAAAATTGCGTATGAAAGATGAAGAAATTAAGATTATTAGACAGAGGGCTACAGAACAGCATGAGGAATGCAAGAAAGAGGTATGATTAATTTATGGTTGAGACTAGAGCATATGGAAGTTGAAACACAGCAACCTATAGTAGTTCAGTTAATGTCTTGGACTTGCACCTTGTGTATAATTTTATGTAAGGCTTAAACTGTTGTTGTCCTTTGGACATCTATTTTTAATGTTAAAAGTTAAAACCCAATATGTTTAACTATATACGTTTTTTTCAGAATTGATTTTATTTTGTTATTTTGAGGTTCTCACGAGTGCTACGCTAATTGAAAACTATGGGCAGATGGATTATTTGGAGCAAAGTTATAGAGAACAAATTGATCAGCTGAATGCAGATATTACAAAAAGAGAATCAGAGATGGAAGAGATGGAAGAGGAGTTCAAGAAAGCACACTTAGATCGTTGTCACCAACTTGAAGTTGACTCTGCAAAGCTCCCAAAAGATGCACGAGTTGTGAATGATGAACAACACGAGCAACAGATCAAGTAAATTTCCCTTCCATTCTGGACCTTTCTTTGATTTTCATCTATTTACTCTTTCTAGGAAATAACTTATTATTTGTCATCTGTGCACGGAATGTTTTTTTTTCCTTCAGTTCCAAAAGTTCAGAGCACCCAACATGTTTGTTTTGGCCTGTATGTTATTGGAATAATATATTGCTTTGTTCAGGGGTGCTAGCAGGGTAGAACACACTCATTCTTAGTGATCAGTGCTGTAACAGGCTTGCAAAATGTTTTGTCGAACTACTTGGATCGTGAAGAGTGAACTAGTCAAGCGTTAAAGTTAAAAATGCCGTGCAATTAAACAATTCTTTTTGGCTTTGGCACGAGTCATTTACTTTTTTGGGGACAGAATTGCTTGGACTTTCTTGTCATCTGTATATGCCTAGGAAATAGAAACCACTTTTCCTTTAGTACTCTTGCCTTGAGATTCCACTAATAATCAACCACATAGTACAATACTAGCTGCATTCTGAGCCCCAACAAGGTAAATACTTGGTCCAAACCACTTTCATACACAACCAAACAAGGCTAAACATATTCAACATCACGACTTTAAACATGGTCCAACAAAGGAAACACAAGTGATCCTTATATACAAATCCACCAATTAATTGATGTAGGCCTCTCATCTGAAACTGACATGTATACATGATAATGCAAGTCAAAATGGATGAAAGGGAAACACCAAGATTTAGATGAAATTGATCGGCTGGTTACTCCACTAATAATGAAATTTTCCCTGGAAATCAATTGCCATCCTTTCGTATGTAGACGCATGCCTATTAGCGTATTTTCCATACTCTGACCATGGAGATAGAATGCTTAGAAAATGTGAATATTTCACCCAATACATAAATATTTTATAATGTCTTGATTCGAACATTGGATACCTAAAAGTACCTCCCTTTAGGCAAGAAATGTCCTCCCAGCCTTGAATCCCTAGTGTGCTGGATACTCATGGGAAAATGTGCCCTATGCAAGACATGACCATGCGGGCTTGGCATTCGGACAATGCAAGCCTCGACATGTTTAAGACTTGGGGCACCAATAAATGTTAAAAAAATCTCAGAACATTAAAAATGTTTGTCCTGATGTGCCTGTTTTAGGGGTCTATGTGTCCCATGTTGGGGACTCGTAATCTCGTGTCCCTGACTTTTCTCCTATTGACAATCAAATACAAGAGGAGCTTGAGAGGCCGATTTTTTGAAGTTTAATTTTAACTGCTAGCTGCTTTCATGTGAAGCTGAACCAACAATCAAATACAAGAAGAGTTTTAAGGGCCCTTTTTTCGAAGTTTAATTTTAACTCTATGATGTGATGCAGAACCAGCACTCAATTACAAGAGATTGAGAGGACAGTTTTTTGAAGTTTAATTTTAACCGCTATGATGTGATGGGAGACCAAGGAACCCAATACTTGACAACTTAACCCATCTTTGACATCTTAAATTTCCTATTTTTTATTTGGTCCTTGACAGTCGGGATCTTATTGCACCTGAAGGTGACAAATAGGACAAGGTGATTGATAGTATCGGAATGTGAAAATTAAATTGAAGGAAAACACTCTTTAAGCGGCGGGGAAACGATTTTGGTTTTGGAAACAAAACTTTTCAAAATTTTAGGAAATAGGAAAACAATATATCTATTATTTTAAAAAATATTTAGAAGTTCAAAATGCTAAAAAATTTCATAAATATTTAGAGTTCATTAAGTTTTTTGAATCGTTTTCTTGGGTCCTGTACTCATGGTAATTACTTGACAACCGACTAGAAGATTGCAAGATAAAGATAATATGCCAGATTTTTCCCATGATACTTTATCTTTGCCCATACATTTGTTAGATCCACGAAAATCAAAGTATTCATAGCTATGCTTTGGCCACATGTCTCTCTCCTATTGTCATCATTTATTACATTCTTATGCTAACCTTTTTTTTGTTTTCTTAGAAGGCAGGGGCCAGGAAAATTTATTAAGATATCAATGGAAATATTTTTGCGTATTGAGGGGCTCAAGGATCTTTGCACTTTTTAAGATATGGTTATGGATTTCTGCACTTTTTATGATATGGTTATTTGTAGGCATCGCTTTTTATTTACTAGATATATGTCTTTGTTTTTTAATGGTGTCAAGCATTGCTTGTGATCTTGATGTCTTGCAGAATTGATGAAGAGATTGCAAGAAGAAAAATGATAGTTGAAGGCAGCTTCAAAGATTCTGAAGAATACGAATGTGAGAGGCAAGCACTTATTAAAATGCATGACAACAAAAGGAGGGAGATAAAGTTAAAACAGTTGCAGGAAGAAGTAACCTTAGAGAAGGAATTGGAGCGTGAGAGAGTTGAACTGCTAGACAAGTATCTAAAGAGAAGGCAAGAAGTACAAAATGTTGCTGTTTAATTGTAGGGGTCGGAGAATTTCTATGCAATTAAATAAGCTTGCTTTATATTAGAACCGTTTTTGAATTTTATGCACGCCTTGAAATGCTACCCATGAGGAGCAAGTAGACTTCTGTAGCCACCCCGTTGTTTGTATGCTATTGTTATGTGATCACCAGAAATTGGGGAACTGAAATATAGGGTTTTTATGCTCGTTAGGTTTAAGCACTTATTAGTACATGCACTGCCATTGTAGAATCTATTTTGCTTTTTGATGAGAATGTTGGATCATTTTCTCTGGATACAAATATTCCTTTTAAATATGCATTAAAAAAAAGACATTTATAAAGAGTTTCTGTTTGATAGATGTGGTTTCCTTGGTTCTTTGTTGGAAAGCTAGAAGGGTAGAGAAGAATTGATTTCAAAGTTCAACTGGGGTCTTTCGGATAGATGATTTTACAGTATGTGGGCTTGGAACGGTTTTTTAATTGGAGTTGTCTTATGTATGACTTTTTGGAGTTTTTGGTGGTTTTCTGATCGGAATCTTGTTGGATCATTTTCTTTGGATACAAATATTTTTTTTAAATATATATTAAAAAAAAGACATTTATAAAGAGTTTCTGTTTGATAGATGTGGTTTCCTTGGTTCTTTGTTGGAAAGCTAGAAGGGTAGAGAAGAATTGACTTCAAAGTTCAACTGGGGTCTTTCAGATAGATGATTTTACAGTATGTGGGCCTGGAAGGGTTTTTTAATTGGAGTTGTCTTATGTGTGACTTTTTGGAGTTTTTGGTGGTTTTCTGATCCGAATCTGGTGTGAAAATAATAAATATGTGGTGAAATTTGGATTTGTGTTGTTTAAAATGGTTTTTTGATTGCATATATATGGATTCAGTATGCTGGTAAATCCCTGAAGCATTTCGATTGTACAGAGCTCACCAATCAAACTTGTGATTTCAATGAATCCCTGCCAGATTCTAGACAAATTACATTGAAAAATAAACCAAAAATCTTTTCAAAGAATCACTAAAAACCAACTCGTTTTTAATTTTCCTTTAAAGTTGTAAGTTGTTTATAATTCTAATGATGATAGGCGTTGTTCACGAGTTGAGGACTTGACGTCTGATAAATTTTAGAAATTTTAGTATTTCTGCATGGGAAGAGGTGCCATAGGTTTTGCTATTTTTAAATAGACGCAGCACACAATAGGCAGCTTTATGCTTGTCAGACACCCGTTTTGAACTTTTGCTTAAATTGAGAAAAAGGATCTCCTTTTAAGCTTGTCATGATAAATGGACCTACAAGTATAGAGTATTTAATTGTATAGTTATTTACTTGTTATGACCTTGACTGTGTGCCATAACGCGTGTTTGTGGGCACTGAACCAAGGCCCTGCACCACAAACACGAGTTATGGCACACAGTCAAGGTCATAACAAGTAAATAACTATACAATTATCATTTGTAACTTGCTTAAATATTTATTTTAGAGGGCTAGTTATTAACAAAAGTTTGTTTGTTTTTTTTTAATAGTGTAATGATTAAATATTTTGATTTTAGAGGGTTGGTTATCAACAAAAGTTTTTTTTGTTTTGTTTTTTTTTTAAATAGTGTAAGTAGCTCGAAATTGACATTCATTTAAAAATAAGTTGATAAATCATTCAGGTTTTATTTAGATTACATTTTGTATGCTAACTCTAAATCTAATTTGGTTCATTTAATTTATTAGATTTAATGTTAAATTTATTGATTACAAAATTTTTAAATATTATTGTAAATTTAAAAGAAAATATTGGTTTTTGGAGAAAAATATTTATTTAAAAATTTAATTCTTTTTCAAATTTAGTTTTTTGTTTAACTTTTGAGTCCTTAAATTCATTAAAAACTTAATTTCATCTTAAAAATTTACACCCACATATTAGTTGAACTTCCTCAACTCTCTAAATTTATTCCAAATATTGGTTTTAGAGAAAAATATTCATTTAATTAATTAATTGTTTTTCAGAATTAGTTTTCTACTCAACTTTTAAGTCCTTGAACTCATTAAACATGTAATTTCATCTTAAAAAATACATCCACATATTATTTGAACTTCCTAGGCTTTCTAAGTTTACACTTCAAAGAACCATATGTTGCCTATAGGCATAAAATGCTCCACAAATTTCTTGTCAATTTTATATATATGTGGGAGGCCATGAGCCAAATTGCCTTTAGTTATATAAGAAATAAGTAATAAATAAATCTCAGATTCAGATGCCCTTATTATTATGTGAAAGTTCATTGCTATTTTGACTTTTTTTGGCCATCTAAGTATTCTTTTTGGCCTCATTTGCATTAACCCGCATAACACTTCCATGTTCTTCAATATCAGAAGTGTCTTCTTACTAACTTTATCAACAAAGTAATACTTGTGATTATTGAAACTCACATGTAAGTGGAGGTTGTGTTTCATAATTTTATTAATAGAGAGTAGATTCTTATCTAGTCCTAGAACATGATGACATTAAGAAATACCAAATTTTAACTGATAGAATCATATGCACATTTCCTTTTCCTTCAACCTTATATTTCTCTCCATCACTAATCACAAGAAAATAATTAGAAGATTCATTGGTGACATGATTAATATACCCATCTCTCCTATTGATAAAAGAACAAGATGCACTTATCTATATACCAAGCAACAATTTTTCTAAGCACATTTTTCCACACGTTTTACTTATCCCTTACCATGAACACAAATAGATATTTTTTCCTTATGTTTTGCAACATATGCTTTATTCTTTAGCATTTAGTTATTCTATTAATTGTTTAATCTTTTCCCATAAAACTATTATTGACCATTTTTCCACAATGATGACACTTGAACACTTGTGATTACATATGTCATTTTTTTAGTTGCCCTTATTTTTTGCATTAAACTTGGTTTTGTCTTTGAAGTTTGTTGCCAAAGTCACTTCTAAACCCTCATTCTCATTGCTATTGCAAACTATTTTGTCCACTTGCCTAATTGCAAGAGCTCAACGCTTAAATTCTCAAACTTAAGGTCAACATAAGTTGAAGCATTGTTTAGCATTTCAATGACTCAAATGAGGCTAGTAAACTTTTGAGAGGGATTGCGACCATGTTTTCTAACTCCTTTTGTTGTCCAATATCATTCAAATATCCTTAAAGGCTGTTATCTTCAACAAATGGTTTAAAGATTCACTTTCATCCATTTTGCTTGAAAACACATAGTTTTAAGGAAGGAATATCTACATTTATCCAAAGTTTCATGTAAATCCTTCAATTGTTTCCAAGTTATTATTCATTACCTTGGTTTTTAATTTGAAAAATTCCATCAATCATTGAAAGCTTTATCTATGACTGCACTTCTCCATACACTTATCAATTTAGGTTTAATAATTTTCAACAATTGTTTCCTTGTTTAAGCAAGTTGAACCGAACATCTATTTGAAAAGTTGGTTAACATACATTGTTTCGATGTACTATTGTTTTTCCCATAAAATTTCTAGTTAAGACGTAGCATAATACTAAATAAATAATTTATTGGAGCACAAAATATCCAACTAAAATGTTGTTAAAAATCATATTTTTCCCCCGAAATAAAGACATACAACCAAGAAAATTGTATTTTTCTTCCCAAAATTGACTATTAAAGAAACAAAGCAAGATAATTTTGCTGAAAATTGATGTATTTATTGTAACATATATATATATATATATATATATATATATATATATATATATATATATATATATATATATATATATATATATTAATTTTAATTTTAATTTTCCCCGATGGTGGTGTCATTAAGGTTACAAAGGTGTGTCGACTAGAATGATTAACATGCATGAAAAGACAATGGTGAAATGGAAGGTGTGTCTGGGGAAGAGAGCCAACATCACCACTTGTCTAGACCTTACCCATGCGTGGCATTCACACTGCCTTCAGGCTCAACCACAAAAAACCTTGTCTATAAGTTTAAATGTAGGCAAGTGGTGGGAGAGGGACCAAAGTCCGACATTCCCCTGGTTCATAGTTTTTGGCCATTGCTGCTGAACATGGATGCATTTCATAGAAGAGTGCACATGAATTGGGCGTTTAATGTGGGTGTTAACATGTGTGCCGTAACACACACTTGTCCTCCTTTGGTTTTTAATCGCTCAGGTAGTCTTTTTTGCCTGTTTGATATTCATGTCATGTTTTTTCTTTATAAAACACATGGGTTTCGCCCCAGGGTGGTGGATTTTCAATATTGTTACTAGGTCTACAGACCATTTCAATATTGTTACTAGGTTCATAGTTTTCGGCCATTGCTGCTGAACATGGATGCATTTCATAGCAGAGTGCACATGAATTGGGCATTTAATGTGGGTGTTAACATGCGTGCTGTAACACACACTTGTCCTCCTTTTGTTTTTAATCACTCAGGTAGTCTTTTTTTCTTGTTTGATGTTCATGTCATGTTTTTTCTTTATAAACACATGGGTTTCGCCCCAGGGTGGCGGATTTTCAATATTGTTACTAGGTCTACAGACAATTTCCTACTCTCCCTCGATTACTACTTAGCAACGTTGGCAATCAACGAATGCTGTGGAGGTCTGTTTATATATTTACATCCTTTTCGTTTTAGCTTTTGTTGTCAATTCACTGGTTCTTGTGTATCGTTTTTCCTTGGAAGTTTGGATGGTTATTGCAGGTGCCCGTGTTTTTTGTTCTCTTTCTACATAACACACCAATGAGTCCCTCCAAGTTGGTCATTGTGTTGCCTTCTGCGTCCTCTCATATCACCGAGTCTGTGGGTATATCATTTAGTTGTTCGGCCTTGGTATGTGGTGTCTGGTATTCTGACACATTTTCAATTTGGTTTTGATAGCATTATGGGTCTGGCCTTCCCAAGTTTATTTTGCATAACACCTACCCGTCATTCCCACCTACAAATCCAATTTCAAAAGGAAGTCTACCTACTAAGGTATTTAGGGCCATTCACCCTGTTTATGATCTATGATGCCCTTATAACATTTCATCTTCACACTCAATCCAATTTCTACATTCCCGAAATATTACTTCTCCATTAGTGTAGTCTCTGACTTCAAATTTTGGTCACACCAACTACGTCTTGTTACACCAATTTTCTCAACCAAATTTGGTCATCTCAACCACGTTTGTTTATATCAATTGTATTTATGGCTCCTCGACTGCACCTACCCAGTCGTCGAGGTGGTGCTGCAGGAGCATCCTCCTCTTGTTGCCGAAGTCTATTTAGTTGGAACTTAGTGGCTTATCACTTCGAATCCATCCCCCCTGATGTGAGGAATGAGATCCTCCACTTGGAAGCCAAAAAATTTGGAGATCAAACATATTTTCCTGATTTTGAAATCAGTGGAAGCACCTTCAGGTGGACTCCAGATCTTGGCGAATTTTACAAAAGGAGACTTAAGTTTCTTCACTCAGTGGCTATGCACTGTCAACTAGAAACCTTGCTTCACATGGTCATTCGTGACAAGCAAGTCAACCACTACTAGTTATTTGCAGGACAAGAGGAGATCAAACGAATCCTTTGGAACATCATATACAATTTGGACGATATCATCACCAGATTAATGCGGAAGAGTGCTACATTAGACTCCAGATTAAACTCACAACCTCACACACCAGTTGTTATCAATGCACTAGCAGAGGATTCACCCCATGGAAACTCCAATGCTCTCTCTCCATTCATTATAGTAGACTAATAGTCTCTTATGGCACTTGCCTCCTCATTTTTGTATACGCCATGCCTACTTTTCCTATGTTTCAATGGATCTCAATATGTCTTAGTATGATATATGTGAACACCATTTTTGTTTGCTTTCCCAGCACACACCAATGCATATAATTACCTTTGGGCTAGCTAGTTTGAATGTTAGTAAGATTTTCTTGTTTCTTTTTTTGGCTAAATTTGGGATCATGGGAACATGTTTTGTCCATTCTACTAGTCTATGGGATCCCAAAGGGTTTTTGGGAAACAAAATATATCAATGTAACATCAGTTGTTTCATAATATAAATATATTTATAAAGCTTATATATATAAAGATTAAATTGGGTGGAGCTACTCTTGAGATCCCACAAGCCAATACTTAGGCAATAACTTGTGACTTGGCAAGGGTCGAAAAATATTTTGTAGTGGGGATGCCTACCGCTCAAGCTACATCACAATGGGTCAATACATTTACTAAAAAACAGAGATTGACTTTAGGTTTACTTAGAAACTCTCAAATTTTCTTTAAAAATGCTCATATTCGCTAGATATCTAGTTGAAAAACTATCAAATGTTTTGAAAAATGCTTAGATTTGTTTTTAGTTTTGTTGAAAAATTCTTTAAATATGTTGAAAAATGCTTAGCTATATTTTCAGTTTTGGTGGAAAACTATCAAATCCATTGAAAAATGTTGAGATCTATTTTTTATTTTGTTGAAAGACTCCCAAATCTATTAAGAAATACGTGTATCTAGTTTAAAAACTCTCAATCTACTAAAACCGTTTAGATTTGCTTTGATCCCAATTGCAAAACTTTCATATATGTTTTAAAATAATTATATTTTCTTAGTTCAAGCATAAAAAACTCCTAAATCTACTAAAACAAAGTAGTTAGGTAAGGTATAGTTTAGAATTGTTGAAAAAGAAATAATGGACAAATTCCCCCCTCCTTTTTTTTTTGAATTTTCAAAAAACTAGACCTAGCTTTAACATACTTGCCTTTTAAAACTAGAAAAAATGACCCTATTATGTGTTGAGAAATCCAGGGCATTAGCATTAGGAGATTTCTCTTAGATTAGTTATTTTTTGTGAGTGTTCTTACTTCTTTAGATTAGGATGTTCTTCTTCTTTGATTATTAGTGTTCTTCATCAAAGTAGTAACCAATGCATGATCATAAAATAGACAAGAGACACAACATGTAGGCTATGAGGTAGGGCCAAAAGTTTTCACTCTTTGAGAGAAAAGTCACACCAAATTCTTCTTATAGAGATTCCAATTGATGAATACCAAGACCATGACCCTTGACCTATGTTACCACTCCCAAACCAAGACATAATCATCCTTCTTCCTTGATTCTTCGATCTTCCTTATTCTAAGATATTCTCTTCATGGCATCAAGACATGACCACTGAAGCATCATCCAAAGATAGAGATGCATCTCTGAACTATGGCCTCACCAATTTGCACATAATACCTTCAAACTATCACGAGCACCGAGATGCACCATATAACATCTAACGATACTATTCACAACATGATTGTATCACCAAGCACTATACTTAGTAACACCGATACTGTGATAGCATCACCTTATTATCACAACATCGAGACCACTGTAATATATCCGCATAACAAAAAATATATGATCTGAACTGTAGGTATGCTGAGAAGGTCCTATGGATGATCCACACCTTTCTGATTGTAATTACTCATTCGAGACTACAGTCATTACACCGAACTGTACCATGGTTGATCCACATATATTTCTCTATTGAACCCATCCGAAATCTCAGAGATTGCACTGAACCGATCTTCTGGAAAAGGTCCGAACTGTGTCTCTGTTCTATCACCCGAAAATTTAGAGAGATGTTCGAATCTACTCACTGTGGAAATGTGAAATCCTTAACCCCCTTTATATAGTAATTTGTCCATCAATATTAGCTGACATGAGCAAGTGATCCGATGTGTCTTATTTATGTGAGCCGACACCAGGATCTTCTTATATATCTTTGAGGCCGACCATGAAGAGAGGATGATTGTTGTCTATTGGAGGGCTTCAAATTCTAAGGTTAACATGACTTCATTTACATGACCTTTAATTATATTCATGACAAGATGAAAAAAAACCTAAAGACATCAAGAAGTAGTCTTTGACCTATAAATAAAATTCTTGCTCATGAAACCCATGATGCAAGTAATAAAATAAATACATTTTATTTTACTTTGTCTCTTCTTTACATAAAATAATAATTACATGTCATTATGAAGACCGAACCTACTTACACTTTTCAACACTTTGTTATGAAACTAACTCACAAAATAGAAGAAAATTTAGATTGACGAATTAGAAATCAGCCTCTTCGAGGGGGCAACCTTCTTTACATTACATAAATGAACAATTCTTGGATGATACAAATGACAAAACCTGCCTTCTATATATAGGAGTCTAATGGGTCACAATATAACAATATGGGGACCACATGGGCACAATAATTACAATAATGAGGTTACACCTATGGGGTACAATAATAACAATATGGGGACTACATGAGCACAACAATAAAAATAACGGGGTTACACTAATAACAATAAGAGGCTACACTAGTATTATAGGGACTTAACTTGCCCCTCTCCTTCAAGCAAGTGTTGTCCTCAATGCTTGAGTAGTTCTGGATGCTTTTGTATAAAAATTCCCATCCTCCCATGAGGAATCTCCAGCTGGTACGTTCTTCTACTTGATGAGATAATTTGAAATTGATTAATTTCGTAGTTGTCGAGTTCTTGTTTCTGTGAGTGATTCAGGTTCCAATATGATTTTTCCTTCCTCGTCAAGTTATGACAATATTGTTTGAGCAGAGAGCTTGTCACCTATAACCTTCTTTAAGTATGAAACATGGAAAACTGGGTGCACTCGGGAAGATGTCAGAAGCTCCAATTTGTATGCCATAGTACCAATATTTTGCAACACCTTGTAAGGACCATAATACATTGGTGATCATTTATTATCCTTCTTAGCTTTCTTGAGAAACATTTGTTTGTATGGTTGTAGCCGTAAAAATACCCAGTCTCCTACATCAAAACTTCTTTCGTTGCGAAGTTGATTTGCATGTTGTTTCATTTGATTTTGTGCCAAAGTGAGGTTATCCTTTAAGAGTTGGATAACTTGTTGTTCATGCTCGATGTGATCTTCCACTGCTTGAACCTGTAGTGAGCATAATTGTGCAATCATGCCTCGATGTTCTTTCTTCAAAAGCTTTGTCATGACATTAGAACTGATTATATTTCATGGTTTCTCTCCAATACCTTGTAATTCAACTTCCTTTCCTTCCCAAATTTTTTTCAAGAAAATTTCTTGAAAACTAAAAGCTATAGTCCTCAAGGATTGTAACCATATGACTCCTAGTACAACATCAACACCACCCATTGGAATAGAAAGCATTGGAATATTTAATACATATTCCCCCATGGTTAGCTTGATATTATAACACTTTCCAAAGCAATTTATAATTCCTCCATTTGCAACCATCACTTGACACTCTGGTGCTAGATATAGGAAGCAATTAAATTCCTTGGCTATCTTATAATGAATAAAATTATGAGTACTACCCGAATCAATTAACAGTATTAAATTTTTCTTCTTGATATGTCCTTCTATCTTGAGAGTATTAGGAGTTGTAATTCCTAGTGTATATCATTTTATTTTGAATTTTCTTGTTCCTTTTCTTCCTCCTCTTCACAATCTATGTAAATTAATTTGTTCTCAACACACTTATGACCTTTAGTGTATTTTATATCACAACTATAACATAGCCCTTTTTCTCCTTTTTCCTCCAATTATTGTGGTCTCAACCTTGTAGATTGTGGAAGGCTGGGAGCAACAATATTTCCATATTTATAGTTGTGATTGGAAGAATTCCTTGTCGCCATAATTTTTCTTTCAACTTTTCTTGTCACCCTAAATGCCTTCTCCAATGAATCAGGTTCCCAAAGGCGAACCTCATGTTGGATGTTATCCTTTAAAATCCTTATGAAGACATCAATCATATGCTGATATGGAATATCTGCTACTCTGATATTCAATTTTTGGAAGTCCTCAATGTGCTCCATCATTGAACCCTTTTGTTTGAGATTTATAAATTGGTTAAAGAAGGTGTTTCTCTTTGTATCCTCATAATGTGCTATCATTTACTCCATAAAAATTGACCAAGTGACAAGTGGTTTACAAGAACAAAGCCATTCATACCATACAACCTGATTTTGTTCTAAATATAAAGTTGAAATGCATACCTTCTGTGTGTGTTGCACATTATGAAGCTCAAAATATTGCTCCATTTGTAGTATCCATGTTATCAGATCCTTGCCATCAAACTTCCTCATATCGATGTTTAGAGTATGGTGGGTCTCAAATCCAACATTAGATTCTATGATATCATGATTAACATTTCTTTTGTTCTTATCATGAGTTTCATCTAATACCTTTTCGCCATTAGGAAACATTTCTTGTAGCAATTTTGTCAAACCTTCCTTCAAACCTTCCATGTCTGCTTTTAGATCATTCTTCATATCTTCCATGTTGCCTATATTTTTTCTTCTATACCCTCAATCTTAGCTTCTATACCATTCTTCAAACCATCCATATTATATTCCATGCCATTCTTCAAACCATCCATCTTAGCTTCCACGCCTTTCTTCAGACCATCCATCTTAGGTTCCATTTCATTTTTTCTTACTTTTTGCGAGAGCGAAATTTGTTGCACTTGGTCTCGTAATTTTTATATATCATGTTGCACTTCTTCCTATTCATGTGTAATAGTAGAGATTTATGAGGGCTTAATCGGAGCGGAATTATTTTTGGGAGGAATTTTAGAATCTAATACTTATATCTATTTTCAATATGCCCTTGGAATCACTTCAAACTACTTTTTCAAACAAAAGTTATGCAATTTTAAAAAATAAATACACAAGTTTTTCTTGCTTTTTAGTGGTTGATATTGAACCTAATGTATCTCTGTGATTTCAGATATTCAAGATCTGAAATTTGGTCCTGTAGTAGCCCTTTGTGTCTTCTTTTCAATGCCACAGGTCAGATCTAATTTGGATTCTTCAAGGCAAAGTTATGCCCAATCTCCCACAATTTCCTAATTATGGATTGGTTCAGTATAGCAAACTTGTACAACGTGCCACATGTCAATGTTTCGACCTTCAGCTCTGAAATCGATACATAAGAAACTACAGTCTTTGCAATTTCGGCTAATTTTTATAGAATTCCAATCCAATCCTATAATTGAAAGTTATGAATATTTTCCCTCGGTCACATGTTTGCGATGAAATTATGGATCCTGCAAAAACCCTAAATTACACAGATCATATCTCCAAAATTATTGTGAACCAATGTCTGAATTTTTTACACGAAGTTCATCAAGCTTTCGGCTCCATGTGATAAACTTTTTAGCTTATGAAGCCTCGTATAAAAAAAATTATAGAAAAAATTCCAAGATGGTATGTTTGAAGAAGCGAAACCCTAGAATCCCAAGTTCTGATACCAAATGTTATTAAACCAGCTCACAAAATAGAAGAAAAGATAGATCAACGACTCAGAAATGAACCCCTTTGAGGGGGAAAACTCCTTTACATTACATAAATGAACAATTCTTGGATGATACAAATGAAAAAACCTACCTTCTATATATAGGAGTCTAAGGGTAACAATATAACATTATGGGGACCACATGGGCACAATAATAACAATAATGGGGCTACACCTATGGGGCACAATAATAAAAATATGGGGACTACATGGGAACAAAAATAAAAATAATGGGGCTACACTAATAACAATAAGGGGCTACACTAGTATTATAGGGACCTAACACACTCCCTCTTAACTGGGGAGGTATTCATAATGGTACTTGGTAATTCTCAATCTGAAGAATTTCTCATAGGAAGAATCGGATTGGTAACCCATCTATATAGCACCATATCAACCAACATTGTCATAGTGCAAGCCCTTGACCAACAACTCCATCTCTTCACGAGATCTTGAGCCCCAATGCCGACAAGACCAATTATTTATAGACACCTTCATCATTATCTCTCTTAGAACGTACCCCACCCGAGTTCTCTAAGATTAGGGGATTTTTTAGGTATAAAATGGGCCTCCTAAGAAAAATGTACAACAAAAATAAACTTAATAAGATCCAATAGGATTCAAGATGATTATGTCAACCATGGGGGATGATTCACTATTTTTTGATTATAAATGTAAAAATATAAAAAAATAATAAAACTACTTTTTCAACTCATATTTTCAACTTATCTCCCTAATGTTTTACTCAAATTTTGAGTGGGAGTACACGTTGGATGCAAAATTTATTTCCTCATCAAAGGAGTACCCATGTTGCATACTTTCAATGCATCCCGCTACACGAAAAATGAGAAATACATGAAAAACATGATTGCAATTACGTTTTTTCAAGTATTTCTCATTTTTCATGTAGCAAGGTCCATCGAAAACATGCAACATGAGTACTCCTTCGATTAGGAATCAAAATTTTCATCTAGCAAGTGTTTTTGCTCGAAATTTGAGTAAACCCATAGGGAGATAAGTTGAAAATACGAGTTGAAAAAATAGTTTTTTCTTTTTTCCCTCTAAAATTTGATGATGTAATCTAATCTTATTTTATTATTTCCACTATTATTTTATAATTGCCTTAGGAGGCCCATTTTAGACCTAAAAATCCCCCTAATGAGTATGTCCATGACTATTCTTATCTTGGATTCTTAGTCCTCGAAGAATATCCATCCTTCCATGACTACTCTTATCTTAGATGCCCTAATACATCCTCAAAGAGTATCAGATGCTAGATGGTTACCCAATCCTCCATTTTGTCTTCCCAGTTAAATACCAAAATGATGTGTCTATCTGTCTCTCTCCTCATGGCCTTAACCAAGGATGACCAATCCATTCCATAAAGGAATTTACTCAAGCTCCCTCTTAATCATGGACTTGTAGCAGTTTCATCGGTGTGAATAATGGGACACCTAACTTCTCTGAAGAAATCCTTTCCTCAATGTTATGCATTTCTTCTTTGTTGTGGAGTCTTCAACTTTTGGGACTTCTTCATAGGGCACAGACCATCCATCACTTTCATCCACGAGTCATGTCATCATTCCATTGGAGAGTGATCCATCAATATTCTTATATGGCCTAGCTTCATGTCATGCTTCTATCTCCATACCATATTTCTTTCAAGGATCTTTCATCCTGCCACATGATTATCAATTTTGGAAGACATATTTCCTTTGACAGCCCTGCATAAGCCCATCTAGATATAGTTCAAAATAAACATGAACACTTAAATCAAAATGACATCTTCCTGTAGGTATCAAAATCCTTCAAACATGTTGACACATCTCCAAATATATGCGTTGTCAAGGGTCCCTATCTTTTCCAGACTTCCATTAGAGTTTCCATATATTTCTGGGAGACTTTCCTAGTCAAGTCTTCTTGGTATTTATGGATGTTGATTGTATTTACCATGGTTGCATGTCTCATGATATCTTCCTTTATTTATTCACACATTTCATTCCCAGGAGCTTCTGTTCAGAGTTCCTTAATAACTGCCAATCATCTCATACTTCATATGAGAGTATATTATGTTGATTTCATCTAGTGTGAACCATTCCTTTCAACATCCTTTTATAGGAGGAGATCCATTTCCTTTGATCATTCTTCTCAGTATATAAGTAGTGATAAATGTTACCTGCAACCATACGAAATGACATTATAATATTAAATACAAGCATACATACCTCATTTACCTTCATGATATCTAGGATTCTCTCAACTGTTTCCTTGATTGAGAAGATCTTCAATCCCTTGATCTGATTTATGTCATCATAACATCACCCATTAATTCTGCAAGATGGAGTTCCTAATGAAACACTTGCTTCCTCTCTAGATTAATGACCCCTTTGATGAGGATTCCATCAGAGAATCTTGAGGATCTTGCATATCCCTATCTGGCAGATGTTTCCTTTTTGAATTGATGTATGATGAGCCTTGTCTTGGATGACTTCCTCCTTTCCTTAAGTTTCTGATGCGGTTCCAAGAGATATAACCTTCATCTTTTACTATCATGGATTGTTTTGTCTAACCTTCATGATCCCCATGACGATGTCACGATCTTTTTTTTCTAATGCTTCCATGATGTTACACTGCATCTTATTATTTATTTTACTCATATCCTATACAAGATTTAGGATCCATTAAAATATATTTTGCGAGGGAGACTATCTTTACCATAGTAAAGATTTGTTACTCCCTCTTTCCTTGAACTTATTTTCTTCAACTTCCTTCATCCTTTCTGGTGATATGAGATTTCTTCCTGTAATGTCTGAGTCCTTTAACTTTCAACATTCTTACCCTCCACTTGTCTTCTTCTATCTAGAATAGAAGCCACATGTTGTAAGATAAGGTAAATTTCTTGTACCGTGGACATTTTTTACCTTTCCCATTAGAACAATGATGATTGTTATTTTGTCATTTCTCTTGTATCTCACAATTAAGATTATATGAAGATATTTCTTCATTTAGTGTAGATCAGGTCAAGTGATATGACATTCTTTACTACATCTTCAGAGAATATATATCTTTTAGCTTATCACATATATCCAATCCTACCATATATATAGGGATGAGAGGACATTTGGCTGATTTCATAAGAATTTTTTGAGTCCTTTGATCCCTTTCCATATATTCAAAGGAGACCTTTTCATTGATATGTTCAATGACTTCACTTTCTTCGAGGATTATGTCTATCCTCCTTTTTCATGCAATAAATATTGATGACCTAATCAACTTACAAATCTCCTTGCAAACACAAAGTCATTTTACCAAATTTTATTATAGAATAAAAGATACTTACTTGACATGTGAAGATATAATCTTCACCTTTGTCACTTTGATGGTGGTTGAAGAAGATGTATTGATCTTCCCTTTTTCGAATGAGAAACTCTTCTTCAACAAAGGATATTGCTTCAATTATGATGACAACATATTTAGATCCAAATTCCTTTTGTTGATGGAGATTAATACTTCTTTGGATGACCTTCTTCAAGAATAAGGTGAGGACCGTCCTTGCTGTAATAATGATAATGTATTCTTTGTAGATATAGAATGTTTCTTTTGGCTGTCTATATTTTGTGATATTTTGCATTTTAGATTCATTTATCTTAATAAGATGAATAGAGGATTCAATACTTTGCTAATGTGAATTATTAGTTGCCTTAATTTGATTGATGATATTATTCAATGTAGATCCACTTAGATCTTATGATACTGAGTCATCATTACTGCACCTAGCAGTCATATGATTGAGACAATATGATAGTGTTGGAGCTATTGTATCAATGTAATATTTGAACACAAATATTATCATATTACTGAATATGTCATCACTTCATCGAGCCATTATATCATTGCAATCTATTCTGAAGACAACCAAACTACACCAAGAAAACTTTGCTGTGATATAGTGTTGAAACAATGAAGAGATGTCACTGTGTTGTCATCAAATTTTTTTCCCAAATTCTATACTTCAATTTGCATTATGATCTTGAGATTCCACTGAGATTGAGTGTGTTCCTTGAGTGCCTCTCAAATTTTATGCCCTTCCTTGACTGTCACCTTAGCTCTGATTCCATGTTGATAAATCCAAGGCATTAGCATTAGGAGATTTCTCTTAGATTAGTTACTGTTTGTGAGGGTTTTTACTTCTTTAGATTAATATATTCTTCTTCTTTGATTATTAGTGTTCTTCTTCATCAAATCAGTAACCAATGCATGATCATAAAATAGACAAGAGAAACAACATGTAGGTTATGATCTAGGGCCAAAACCTCTCTCTTCGAAAGGAAAACTCACACCAAATTTTTCTTATAGAGATTATAATTGACGAATACCAAGACCATGAACCTTGACCTATGTTACCACTCCCAGACCAAGACACAATCATCCTTCTTCCCTGATTCTTCGATCTTCCTTATTTTTTGATCTTCTCTTAATGGAATCAAGACATGAACATTGAAGAATCATCCAAACATAGAGATGCATCTCTGAATTGTGGCCTCACCAATTTTCACATCATACCTTCACACTGTCACGAGCACCGAGCTACACCATATAACATCTAATGATACTAATCACAACATGACTGTACCACCAAGCACTTCACTTAGTAACACCGAGATCACTCATTGTGATAACATCACCTTATCATCACAACATCGAGACCACTGTGATATATCCGCATAATAGAAAATATACCATCTGAACTGTAGGTATGCTGAGAAGGTCATGTGGATTATCTGCACCTTTCTCACTATAATTACTCATCCGAGACTACAGTCATTACACCGAACTGTACCACGGTTGACCCACATATCTTTCTCTGTTGAACCCATATGAAATCTTAGAGATTTCACTAAACTGATCTTCTGGAAAATTTTCGAACTATATATCTGTTCTATCACCCAAAAAATCAGAGAGATGTCTGAATATACTCACTGTGGAAATGAAAAATCCTTAACCCCTTTTATATAGTAATTTTTCCATAAATATTAGCCAACATGAGAAACTGAACCGATGTGTTTTATTTATGTGAGCTGACATGAGGATCTTCTCATATATCTTTGAGGCCGACCATGAAGAGAGTATGACCGTTATTTTCTTTCGAAGGGCTTCAACTTCTAAGTTTAACACGACTTCATTTACATGAATTTTAATTATCTTTATGATAAGTTGAAAAAAATCCTAAAGACATCAAGAATAATTATTTGACCTATAGATAAAATTCTTTCTCATGAAACCCATGATGCAAGTAATACAATAAATACATTTTATTTTCCTTTGTCTCTTCTTTACATAAAATCATAATTACATGTCATTATGAAGACCGAACCTAGTTACACTTTTCAACATTATGTCTCTCTCTTTCTCTCTCATTTTTTTGGAAAAGCCAAATTAAGACTTAAAAAGCCATAAAAAAATATACTTAACTTTCTTTCCCCAAAACCCCCTTAGTTTCTTCGTGTGTATCGAACAATAATATCCCTTCCATTATAATCTATGCAATGTTAAGACGTTCACTCATTTTGATTTCCCATCATTGTGTCTCTGATACCATATAATGAAAAGAAATCAAACACAAAGAACCATGAACATAAGAGAACTTGAAAGAGAGAAATACTTCTTATAATATGACATAAAGAGAGCAGACATCCTCTTACAATAAATGAATCACACCAACCCTAAGTGCATATTGTAAGGCGCATGAACTTTTAAATAATTGAAATATTATTTAAGTCATAAATGCAACTCTAAACATAATTTAGACTAAGCCAATAAGTGAATTATAAATGAATTTATTAATGTGTAATTCTATAGTCTATATGATCATTATTAACTAGATAACTTTAAGACAATGTGCTCATTTTTTACAAAAGAGATAGAGGATGTCAACCACTAATAGGGATATGTATGATCATGGCAACCATCAATATTGTTTTTTTTTTAATTATTTAATTTAAACTAAGGAGGACCACAACCAATAAGTAGCCACACTTGGTAATACACAACATAAGGTTCATTCCAAACTAACCATGCCACTCTCATGGATATAGATAAGCATGGTAACTATCAAAATCAACACTTTTAATTAAGGGGGCCACAAATGCTAAGGAATCACATTTTCTAATACACCATGTAAGGCAAGAGAATCTTTATTTAATTTTGCAGTTGGAGCACACAGGGAGGATATTATAGAGTATCTAGGGATGTACCCAAAGGATAACGAATGTAGTGTGGCCATAATAATGGAATATACACACTTGATAGGTGATGGGTATTAATCATGCATAGTATATAATTAAAAAAATAATATAATAATAAGAGGTAGTTGGCATACATTTCTATGAACATTCATGAAAAATTATAAATAATGAGTATCATTGTATTAGAGGCATTTTGGATTATTTTGTTTTGTAACAAGCATGACTTGTGTAGGTACTCTTTTATTTGGAGTAATTAATGGTGCTATCCTACGTTAAGGGTTATTCTCTCTATTCTTATGTTCATGGTGAATATTTTGGTATCTTCAAATTTTAATGGTTTATATTTGAAGTTTTATGGTTTATTCTCTCTTATATCTATCAAGGTTTACTACAAGTAGTATTAAAACTTTTTCTAGAGTATGAAGCGAAATAATTATTTTCTCTTGGTAGATTTTTAATTGAAAAAAAAAACAAAAGCATTCAAATCATATTTTGAAAATTTTTATGTGAATTTGAATGAACTAGTTGTAAATATGAGTTCCTCGCAAAAAAAATTAATTAAAAAAAAGAAAAATCATCCAAAATAGAGTCCTAGAAATGGACTTATTGTTGATTTAGAATTTGTTATTTTGGGGGGTTTTTCTACTGAAAATTGCATGGTTTACGGATTGGATATCTTTTGATAAACTGCACAAATTTTAGTCAAGCCAATGCTAGTAGATTTAGAAAAAGCTACAACATTTCATAATTGTGGTTATAATAGCCAGTTTGAGAAGTATCATAGAAGTTATCATCATTTTAAATTAGTTAGATCAAACCCTAACTATATAAAGGACTTCGAATGAAGTGTAAGTGATTTTCTTTAAAATCCTAGTAATATTTTGGGGTTGTAGAAAGAAAGGTATTTTTATACATATAATGACCTGTTAAACATTCATGGAGAACACACACAAGGAAATGAAGATAAGCGTGAGTTTCTATTACCATTAACATGATGTATATTTATAATACAATGTGGTGACCCTTGGATTCCACATTCCAAGGTCACTTGGACTCCTCTTTGACTGTTCAGCTTCTATACCTACCCATAGAGGATTAGGTGTCCAACATCCCCCCCCTTAATCCGAAGGGGTATGTCTGAGTCCAAGAAGAGAGCTATAATACAAATCTGCAAAGTATGCATGGCAGAACTAGGCTAAATGAGCTCTCTGAAATGTTGGCATAATGAGGTGGTTTAAGGATGACCACCAACATTGGAATGCTTAGTGCATTTCCTAGAACTCTTCCAAATCTGGTAAGAAGATGAGGTCTTTTGCTACAGGAAGTACTCCTCATATTTTGAAGAGGGAGACCTTCAACCTAGAAGAATGAAGGTCTACAACTTGTGATGGTTTAAGGATGACCACCAACTCTGGAATGCTTGATGCATTTCCCGGAACTCTTCCAAAACTAGAAAGAAGCTAAAGTCTTCTGCTAAAGGAAGTGTCTCGAATTCTTTGAAGAGGAAGAATATCAGCCTCACATAGATGGTTTAAGGTTGTCCACCAACCAAAGGAATTCTCATGGGAATATGTGTCTCTGGCTACAACTCTGAATCTGGAATGACAGATTGTGGCTCAGGCTCTCTTGAACTGTTGTGTCTCTTTCTACAACTCTGAATCTGGAATGAGAGATTGTGGCTTAGGCTCGCTTGAACTGTTGTGTCTTTGGCTACAAATCTGAATCTGGAATGAGATATTTGGCTCAGGCTCACTTGATATGGCTTCGAAGCTTGTACATGACCACCATTTCCCCCCCTGTTAGGTACACGGTGAGATGATGGCAAAAAATTAACTAAAATATTGTTCAATATTCTAGAACAAGTTCTGACATATGACTTAAACATCTTCTTGGCTGTTGATGCCCATTTCCAAGAAGCGGTCCATCCAAGATGAATCTTTGTTCTTGCAGAAGGCTTGTTTCTAAAGCATCTGTGTGAATAATGAGTGTGTCAACCACATTTCTGGCATGGGTGAAGATCGAAACAATGATATTTCATATGGCCAACATGATCACAGTGTTGGCATTTTACAATATGATGTTGCTGCCATGGAAGAGGAGAAGAAGGTGAGCTATCATGAAGAAATCTAGTACTCTAAAATTTGATGGCTTTGGAGTAGTCTGGAATATGAAAGGACACATTCTTGTCATATCCAAGACCAATTTTGTGCTTGTTATGGACAAGCTCTTCCCAAGGTCTGATGATGGGCTTGGGAAGTGCAGGCTGGATTTTTTCTGCTTTCTGCAAATATATTCCTGAAATGGGTACTGCATCTGCAATTTCTTGTTGTTGATGGGAGTCTCTCTCAATGTTCTAAACAAAAACAAGTTCAGAATCATAACTCTTCTGTTGAAGCTCATATTGCTGTAGCTATGACTCAAGCTTCAAAAAATCAATCTTTTCTTGTGTATCTTGGAGACAAGTTCAAATTTTAGAGATGGAGTCTTTGCTGATTTGGATTGTGTTGTCAGTAGCTTAATTTATCAAAGTATTTAGTAACTCTAACACTCCATTAAGTGTGTCCATTTTTTTAAACAAATCAGGCTCAACAAATGGGAAAAATTCTTTATATTGCGATACGCCAACAATGAAAAACCCAATGTTTCTCAACACAGTATACAATGCAGAAAGATAAAGTAGAAGCTATATTATGCCAATATACAAAATTCTCTCTAACAGCCAAAGAAGAAGGACCGTGTTCAGAATTCTTTATACAACTTAAAAATACTCAACAAATTATTGTCTTGGTAGCATTTAACTTTTACGAAACACTAGCCTAAGAATTCGATGCCTGAAAATCATGTTGCACTACGAAAACTGGGCTCAAAGTACTGCCAACAAAGACATAATTGCACAACTAACCTGTTGAGTCCTCTTTCGAAGTCCTTTGATAGCCTGAAGGAACCGAAACCTGAAGGACACCATTCCTCCATCGACGACTCCCATTGTGGCTTCAATCTAGAACCGAGTGCATGTGCTCTGTCATGGGTGCAAAGGCACAACGTTTCCAGTTTATAGTGAATAATAAATGTAAAACCCTCTTATTATACTATGGCTATCGCTATCCAAATTCATCTATAACACATGGGTAATATCACTTTGCACTGGCATCACCATTTTAGTTTCGATTCCTAGCAGAAGAATGCTTTTCATATATCAATCTCAGCAAATAGAAACTTGAACTTTAGAACTTTTGGTGGTTCGACCCTTCTACACGACCACCACAACTGAAATATTTGAGCAAGAGTAAACGATTCCATAACTTGTGGTGCCGAGGGATATGAGGGAGGGTGCCAAGAGAGGTGCCGAGGGAGGTGTGACAAAGTTGGGGAGCGCTAGCGCTATGGTATGGACGAGCGCTGTCACCATTTGGAGGAGGAGTCGATGGTATGTGGAGTGTTAAAAACATTTAACAAATATGTGTGAGAGGTGTTATACCTTTCAACAAATGTTGCATTGTTCACTTCACATCAGGTTCATTTTGGTAGCCCATTCACACTATTGAACCAACACCAAAACCTGCAAGTTTTATCTCTGCCTATGGTCGCCTCGTCACCAAATTCGACTAAGCTATTGTAGATTACATAATGTTCATATTTGAGTGGAAGTTACTATGTCTTGAATCACGAAAAAGGAGGAAATCCCGCAGTCAAGGTCTTGAATCCAAGTGCAAGATGTGGGAGAATTATTGTAGTCAACTTCAAGGATCAATTGCCTTTGTATTCGTTGAAAATAAAATTTTGAGAGATGAGATTTCCCATTGAAAGACACAAAAGGGTAGTAATGGTATGTTGGAGCCTACATTGCTTAAATATTCCCCATTGTTGGAGTCTCGATCTCATATTACCACCCTAGTGGTTGCTGGGCATATCATCGGTGTGCACTGCCTCAAATGGATTCTGGCAGCACTGTCTTCTTCTAGTAGGGGCAACCAATCCAAGAAGCATAAAAATCACAAGTCAAGATGAGGAGGAGGTGAGGGTCGACTATGATACCATTTTGTTACTTGAATTGTAGTGGATAGATAAAAAATTATTCGAATTTTTCTGACAAGCCTGGCACGACAGGAGGATAATGCGTAGAAAGGAGTGAGGATTCTGACAGATAGTCAGGAAGGAGGAGCGTTAGAGACCAGCACGCTGTCTAGCACAAAGACCAGCGCTATTCAAGGCATCGAAAAATGTCCCCAGCTGTTGTTTGGTTTGAAAATAAACATGCGTTAGGGTTGACAGACTTGGCAGGTAAGAAAACATAACACATTAACACATAAACACACAATGAGGAAGAAGGCCACTCATCATGGCTCTAATACCATGTTAAACAATCATGGAGAACAAACACAAGGAAGTGAAGATAAGCATGAGTTTCTGTTACCATTAACATGATGTATATTTATAATACAATGTGGTGACCCTTGGATTCCACATTCCAAGGTCACTTGGACTCCTTTTTGACTGTTCGGCTTCCACACCTACCCATAGAGGATTAGGTGTCCAACATGACCTTGTGTCAAAGAATAGGTAAAATGGATACAATCTCTATATGTAATAAGTGTGATTTTATTTAAAACCTAGTTCTATTTTTGGGTTTAGCAAGAAAAATGTTTTTTTACATGTGATGACCTTGAGTCTAAGAATGCTTAAAATAGAAACCATATTTATATATAATAACTCATAGAAAAATACTATCATATGGTCTTAACTATGAATAAATAGAGGCACATTCAAATGAAGAATATGAAAAATAATTTTAGATAGGTGGTCTCACGTAGTGAAGAAGTATAAGAAGAACAGTAGGGATATATTTCTTATGAAAACCTCATGGTACTGATTAATGTTTGTATTTAATAAGAATGTTATTTCTATAAAACATAGTAGTAAGCATGTTAAGCCTTATATAAGCCCCATTTCAACCCTAAAACCTCTTATTAATCCCTAGGTCTTGAGTGATTACATTTCTATTGTCATACTGTTATGTAGGCTAGAGCCCATCATGGTCCCATTTTATTATAATTGTATCCCTTATCTCCTATATATATATATATATATATATACTAAGAATACTTAGTATTAGGATCATAAAATATTGTATTGTACATTATATTCATTGTAAAAGGAGGTTCTCCCTCAAAGAGGACTGTAATTATTGGTTTCTTATCACTTTTTAGGTGCAAGGATCATAACATTTGGTATCAAAGATCATGATCCTAGGGTTTCGCTACTTCAAAAAGGTCATTATGGAATTTTCACCATAATTGTTTTTTTGGATGGTTTCGAATGATGAAACTTGGAGAAGATTGAGAAGACATATAAGGCAATATCTGGTGTCAATTTTTAGATTTTAGTTCATTATATTTAGATATATGTTCCAATGAAGTTAGGGTTTCTGAATGCTCAAAAAATCGATCTCAAATACTTTAGTTTGACATTTTCGTTATAATTTTTTTCTTTGAGGCTTCAAACATTGAAAATTGGACCACATTGAGGTGAAGCCATGGTGAACATCTAGTTCAATTTATAGATCTTGGTTCTCTATATTTTTAGAAATGTACTGCAAGGAAGTTAGGGTTTCTGTATGCTAAAATAATAAGTCTCAAATAGGTCAATTTGGGATTTTTGCTATAAATTTTTTATACAAGGCTTCAAAAAGTGAAACTTGGACCATATTAAGGAGAAATATTGGGGAATAGCTAGTTCAAGTTTTAGAATTTGGTTCACTATACTTTCAAAATGATTCCTGATAGGAGTTAAGGCTTGGGAATAATTATGAGCTAAATTTTAAATAGGTCAACTTGGTATTTTTGCTATATATTCTTGTCTGAAAATTGTCAAATTGTGAAATATTCAGGGAGTTTAGGATACATATAGAAGTACCTCAAGTACAAGTTTCAAAATTATATTTGAATAATTTAACACATGGCACACTATACAAGTTTGCTTTTAGGAAGAGGCCATAAAATCAACATTTTTTGGGAATGTTACCATAAATTTTAGTTGGCACATCAAATTCAGTTCACACGTGTGGAATTAAAAAAAATAAATATCAGAGTGTTACATAACAAACTTTTAGATTCATAAGACCTCAAATATTTCAGATACATAAACTTTAGCCATTCTAATATTCTCTAAATTAAGGTTCATAACTTACTAGTGGCCTAAATATTGATTAGAATATCCTTTTTTCGGTGACTAAAAGTTGTAATAAAGAGGAGTATTATTATTACATTTCAACATGGTTCCAAAGAATGTTACTACACCAATTAAATAGACTGAAGGCTCGTCCTTGACTCATAAATAAAATGAAGGCTTAGAATTTAGGTTATCTCAATTAGAGAAGAAATTTAATGAAATAGATGGTAATATGTTGAAAAAAGTGGTTTTATGAAGGTCTCAAGAAAAGCTTCAAAGAGAAATTGAAATGAATATGAATAAAAATAAGGAAGGAATATAAAAGAAGATAAATGAAAATAAGGAAGGAATAGAAAAGAAGATAAATGAAAATAAGGAAGAAATGCAAAATGTCAAGGAATATATACAAAAATTCATCATGTAAGAGTCAAAGAATTACAAGAAAATCTATTAAAATATCTCTCTAAAAGGGATGTGGAAATCCAAGGAAATCAGGAAAGGAACATAAGGAGAAACATGATGTTGAGAATCGATCTCATATGGGGAGTATGTTATCACAATTGGAGAGAACACATATTGAATTGGAGAACTATAATCATGATTTTTCAATATAATATCTACATCATCATGGCTTCAAGTTCGCACCAAGGAACTACATTCCAAAGATGGATATGGGGAAGTTTGATGGTAATGCTCTTGTGACATGGATATTTTAAATGGAACAATACTTTGATTTACACCAAGTGACATCATTACAAAAGGTAAATATTGCATCCATGTTTTTATAACAAGATCACCATGTATGGTATCAATGGATTTGTGAAAGGAAAAATGATTATGTTATATCTTGGTCCATTTTTATAGGCAAATTGATAACACATGGGGATATTAAGAGCAATACATTCTTTAGCCAATTAGTAAATCTTCAATAAAAAGGTCTAGTTATAGAGTACATTCAACTATTCCAAAATTTGAGTCTCAAAGGATAATTTTTTCAACCTATTTATGGGAACTTTAGGAAAACATCCAACATGAGGTGCATATCTTTGAACCTAAATATCTAAAGCATAATTTTATTCTGGAAAGGAAAGTTGAAAGTAAAAATGTGACCACTAGAAATTGATCACTAATAACTATAGTGATCCAGGCGGATATTGGTGGCCACCTGCCTATTCTACTTGGACCCCCACCATTTTTTCTTTCAGTATTTTAGTTTCCTTAATTATAACACAATTTACTATGTTTGGTAGTTTTTCGGGTCTTGAACTTCTGGAGCCATTTTGAAGTCCTAAACGACTTTTTTTTTGAAAAATAACCATTGGAAAATGGGAGTCTTCAACTTGAAATTCACTGTCAAAATTTGTAGTCCTTGGATAGATCTTTCTAACAAGGTATCGTGTGCATCAAACGATGATCACATGCCAAATTTACGACCCTGGGAAATTAATTTACCAATATACCCCACCGGGGCCCATAGTTTGGCGTTTCATCTCTGAGGGTTACGTTTTTGGATGTTTAGGGTTTTCCATTATTTCTCAATAATAAATAGGCCTTCAAGGCTCATTGTAACACAGTTCAAAGGCATGTAGCCACCACATATCTTCTCAGTGATAAGCTACCATTGCCCGAGCTAGTTTATTTCCCATTCTTTCTGTAATCATTTTCAGTATTTGATATTAATGAAATGAAGTGTTATTGCTACTGCATCTTTGCATTTATGTTTATTTCTGTATTTTATTGTGCTCATGCATAAATCTGGATTAGTGGTATCAGAGCAGGTATGCTATTTCTCGATCTTTCTTTGCATGTCCCCAACGAGGTTGGGGTATAAGGAGTTAGGGCTCGATTTGGTTGAACCTTTGCAAGATCAACCTCGCAAACCTGACGGCCTCCCATGGGGGAAGAAAAAAATACAAGGGAGCAAGAGATCCTTTCAAAATATTGCTCGAGGAGGCCCTAAAGAAAAAAAGGAACGCGATGATGGATAAAATTTCCCAGATACTTCAACGACTACCCATCAACGACGCATCTACATCCAACAGCCACTATGGAGGCGCCACTCCTTTCAAGATACAAGTTAACTTTGACATTCCTGTATTTGAAGGCCAAATAGATGCAAACTCCGTAGATTGATGGTAGAATTTGGTGGAAGGGTATTTTTCGGTCCATGATTTCTCTAACAGAGAAAAGATTACTTTTGCACTCCTCAAAGTCACCCCCCTTGTCAAAGACTGGTGGGAAACCTACTGTGAGAAAAAGGATGAGAGGGAACCCTCTCTTTTCTAGGCTGCACTGATCTAAATCTGAATGTTAGTTTTGCTGTGCTAATTTCATCTTTAGAATTATAAATAATTTGTTGATATTTTGCTTCATGTGCATAGGTTTCTTGAGGTGTTTGTGAGTGTTAAATAGGTAAACGTATCAAGTTTTATGTTAAATTCAGGAGCATTTTAACTTTAAAAAAAATTACTGAAAAACAACAATAAAATGTACAACAAACCATCAAATGATCCATTAGCACATTATTTTGATGAAGGAGTTCACCCCTCTTGGGCTACATCTCCTTGGTCCAGCTTCCATGGCTTGGGCCTATGTATTAGCTCAAAATGGAAAAAGTGATGTTTACAATCCTCTACTACTCCCGAAACCTGCTTCAATGCATTCAAAATATCCAAAAACCCTAGAATAGACTCTTCTTGAGCCCAATTTGGTCGAATTTTACAAAATTTATGGCCTCCTCAATTCTGGCATAGGAAACCCCACCAAATTTGGAGAGAACTCTAGTTAGGGCCACTAATTTTGGAGATTCGCTGAAATTGGCGGACTCTACCAAACTGGCTGTTGAATTAACTGGGATTAATTAGGTGATAAAAATTGTTTAATTAACATAAAATATGGTCTTAGCACTAAACGCACATTTTAACAAATCCTGAATTAGCAACATGATTAGCGCATTAACATGGTGATTAGGGGTTGGTTAGACCCGTTTAAAAACTAACTCAACCGATTTATGTAAGCGCTGCTCATAGTCGTAGTGCAACAATCCTGTGGTGAGGGGGCTACCACCCTCCTTACCCCCGCCGGTCATACCATATCAAAATAAATATATATCACGGGCATTGAATGTTAAGATCTGATGCGTGACTTGGTGGTAATTAATGTGTGTAGTGTGGGGGAGGTCGCGGTTTGACCTGACCTCCACCTTTCCACCAATACAATAAATTTTCCACATGAAATACAATAATATTAAATCTGACTTTTGAAACTTGATATTTTGACTTTGACCTTGGTCCACCACGTGTCCGCCTCTGGCTACACCACGTGTCTGTCTCTGGTTGGATTATTCCCCACCATATAATAAAAAAATGCAGCCATACAAGATTCGACATTTTACCATTGAACTATGAATTCAGACTTAGGAGGTAAAAAAATTCACCTTAACCCAACTTTCCAACAAATCTTGTAGTGACACTTGTCACAGTGTGATTGGGTAAATTGAAAGAATATTCCCAAAATATTATTTTTTAATCTGACTAGGCTTCCATGTCAGTGTTTTGTCCTTTCTGCAAATTTTTTAGCTATTTAGGAAAACGAACAAGAAGCCCTATCTTCCTCATCCAGAGTCGGTTTTTGATGAAATGAATTACGCCAGATTCCTGGCGACGAGCTCTTAGTCGTCGTTAAATTTCAAATCAATTCTGAACACTTCCATTTTTGAGCTTTAACACTAAGCACCTGATCACACACCCACTTGGAATTCGTTCCGAGATGACATCAAGGAACAATATTACCCCGCGGGGAGCTATGATGATAAGTACATCCAGTGGACCACCCTACAGCAACAAAGGGATAAAGATGTGCACAAGCTGACGAATTTGTTCCATACCCTACACACAAAGTTGGGTATTAAATATTCAGAGAAACATTTGGTGCTCAAGTACCATAACTTTTTGCACAAATACATTCAGGAGTAAATGAAGTTCCTTGAGATTACCTTGCTTGGTGTGACATATCGATATGCCACCAAGATCGAGCAAAAATTTAAGTAGAAGAAGTGAGACTTTGGATCCACGAATCCAAAGCTAGGGAATGGCGCCCCCAAACCGCAGAACAAGAGGCAAATCCAAAGTGGGGCGAATCAGAAAAACACCACAAATCCAAAGAAGGACATGGGGAAGTGGTGTGAATTTCATAAAATCTCCACTCACAACACAAGTGAGTGTCAGGCCAAACAGGTGTTGGTGGCCAAGCTGAAGGCATCCAAATTAGCTGCATGTTCTGATTCTGAGTGAAAACTGGACAAGGGGAATGACAAAGGGAAGCATACCATTGATGAAAAACCCAATGCCACCGTTTCCACCACCAAGCTCTAGAGGGAGGATCTCGAGGATCTAGAGGAGGGGGAGTGCCCCTTCCATTCCCAGAAGTGGGTGAAGGATTCTCCACTAAATTTCCTTGTCAGTAGCGGAAGCCAAAACAACCTCATTTTAGCACATGTTGCAAAGTGGCTCGACCTACCAACTACAACACACCCACAGACGTATACCATCGGGTGGCTTCGCTAAGGAAGAGTTCACCACATCAGCTAGAAGTGCCACCTTCACTACCACACCAAGCCCTTCACAGATGAGGTACCGTGTGATTTTTCTCCTCTTGAAGTTTCTGATGTATTATTAGGCCAACCATACTTGTGGAAGCGACATGCTGTGTATGAGTCTAGGCCTTGTTCTGTTATTATTTCTTTTGGAGATAAGTTGTATAGGGTACTAGAGATAGTACCGCCTTCCGCCATCTCTTTGATTACTGCAAAGAAATGTAGTAAGATTATTTCCCAAACCAGGAAATTTGTTTTCATTATGATTTTCCCATAGGGAAAGAAGAATATTGTGGTCACATCCTCCAAGCAAGGCTCCCCTGTGCGACAACAACAAATGAACAAAGTCATGGAGGAATACAGGGACATTTTTTCCTCACCCATAGGGGTTCCTCTACACTTTCAGGTCAAGCACTCCATTGATATGACCCCATGCATCTCAGTGCCTAATAGGATGTTCTATCAACACTCTGTTATGGAGAATGATGAAATCAAGAGGCATATCCAAGAGCTATTACAGAAAGGGCACATAGGCCAAGCTCCCCACCATTGTGTCTGAGTGATGTTTCCATACCTTAGGTGACCGCACAGACATAATCCACACATGTAATGTATGAGGTTGATAAAGAAACCAGATTTATTTAACACATCCAACACATCTTCTAGAAGGTCCATAACATCTTGGTGAAATCCAATGCCAAGTACAAGAAGCGTTATGATCAACATCGGGTGCCACACAAGTTTCAGGTGGGAGAAAAAGTTTGGCTGCATTTGCAGAAAGAATGCTTAACCTGAGCCCATCGGAAACTCAAAACCATTTGGTATGGGCCTTATACCATCATCAAGGTAGTTGGAGACAGTTATTTTGAGCTCAACATTCCCCCATTCCTTGGCCTGCACCCAGTGTTCAATGTGGATTGCCTTCGGCCATACTTTCCACAATTATTGGACACATTTGACATTACAGAACAACTCACACCAAAAAATTTAAACCCAGAATACATGGAACAAGGCACATTTTATCAGATCATGGACACATATATCAAGAACACCCAAAAACAAAGGATCCAAATATATCGAGTTGTCAAAGCAGGCCAACTCCTTCACTAGGGCAAGTGGCTCACCAGGGACCAAGTTCAATAGAAGTTTCTTCATCTCATGGAGGAACTCAATGTAATGGGGACCATTGATTTGTAAGGGGTTAGGAATGATCCAGGTGGATATTGGTGGCCAATCGCCTATTCCACTTGGACCCCCACCATTTTTTCTTTCATTTTTTCAGTTTCTTTAATTGTAGCACAATTTACTATTTTTTACATTTTTTCGGGTCCTGAACTTCCGGAGCCGTTTTGAGGCCCTAAACAATTTTTTTTTTGGGAAAATAACCATTCAAAAATGGGATTATTCAACCCAAAATTCACTAATAATAGTTTTATTCCTTGGATATATATTTCTAATGAGGTATCTTGTGCATCAAACAGAGCTTGTATGCCAAAGTTACAACCCCGGGAAATTGATGTACCAATTTACCCCAACGGGGCCCATAGTTTGGCGCTTCATCTCCTAGGGTTAGGTTTTTGGATGTTTAGGGTTTTCCATTGTTTCTAAACAATAAATAGGCATTTATGCCTCATTGTAACACATTTCAGAGGCATGTAGCCGCCCTATCTCTTCTCAGAGATAAGCTACCATGGCCCGAGCTAATTTATTTCCCATTATGTCTGTAAGAATTTTTTAGTATTTGATATTAATGAAATGAAGTATTATTCCTACTGCATCTATTAATTTATGTTTATTTATATATTTTATTTTTTTCCTTCATAAATCTGGATTAGTTGTATCAAAGTGGGTCTGCTCTTTCTCGATCTTTCTTTGCATGTCCTCAACGAGGTTAGGGTATAAGGAGTTAGGGCTCGATCTAGTTGAACCTTTGCAAGATCAACCTCACAAACCCCAACATCCTCCCATGGGGGAAGAAAATAAGGACGAGGGAGAATTAGATCCTATCAAAATATTGCTTGAGGAGGCCCTCAAGAAACAAAGGAACTCGATGATGGATAAATTTTCCCAGATCCTACAACGAGTACCCACCGACGACGTATCTACATCCAACAACCACTTTGGAGGCACCACTCCTTTCAAGGTACAAGTCAACTTTGAAATTCCTATATTTGAAGGCCAGATATATGCAGACACCGTAACTAGATGGTTGAATTTGCTGGAAGGGTATTTTTTGGTCCATGATTTCTCCGACCGAGAATAGATTACTTTTGCACTCCTCAAAGCCGCCCCCCATGTCAAATAATGGTGGGAAGCCTACTGTGAGCAAAAGGACAAGAGGGAACCCTCTCTGTTCTCGGTTGCACCCATTTGGAATTCGTTTACATATGGCATCAAGGAAAAATATTATCTTGAGGGGATCTATGAGGACAAGTACATCCAATGGACCACGCTGCAGCAGCAAGGGGATCAAGATGTTCATGAGCTAACAAATTTGTTCCATACCCTATGCAAAAAGTTGGGTATTAAAGATTCAGATAAAATTTTGGCGCTCAAGTACCACAAATATTTGCACAGATAAATTCAAGAGGAAATGGAGTTCCTCGAAATTACCTCACTTGGTGCGACGTATCGATATGCCGCCAAGATCGAGCAAAAGTTTAAGCGGAAGAACCAAGACTTTGGATCCACGAATCCAGAGCTAGGGAAAGATGCCCCCAAACTGTAGAACAAGGTAAGAAGCCAAAGTGAGACGACTTGGAACAACACCATAAATCCAAAGAAGGACACAAGGAAGTGGTGTAAATTTCATAAAATATCCCCTCACAACACAAGTGAGTGTCGGGCCATATAGGCGTTGGTGGTTGAGTTGAAGGCATCTCAATCAAATACATGTTCTAATTCTGAGTCAAAACCAAACAAGGTGAATGAAAAATGGAATTATATCATTGATGCTGAACCTAATGCCACCATTCCCACCACCAAGCTCCAAAGGGAGGATCCCGAGGATCCAGAGGAGGGGGACCACCTCTTCCATTCCCAGATGTGGGTGAAGGGTTCTCCATTGCAATTTCTTGCCGATAGAAGAAGCCAAAATAACCTCATTTTAGCAGAGGTCAGGAAGCATCAACCTACCAAACACAACACAACCACAACTGTATACCATCTGGTGGCTTCACCAAGGAATATTTCTCTGTGTCAGCCAACAATGTTGCCTTCCCTACAACATCACGCCCTTCACACATGAGGTACTGTATGATGTTTCTCCTCTTGAAGTTTTTGATGTATTATTAGGCCAACCATACTTGTGGAATAAACATGCTATGTATGAGTCTAGGCATCATTATGTTATAATTACTTTTGGAGATAAGTTGTATAGGGTACCGAAGGTAGTACTGCCTTCCACCATCTCTTTGATTACTACAAAGAAATGTAGTAAGATTATTTACCAAACTAGGATTTTTTTTCTCATTATGATTCACTGACAGGGCACGAAGAATATTGTAGTCAAAACCTCTGAACATGGCTCCCCTGTGCGACAACAACAGATGGCCAAAGTCATGGAGGAATACAAGGACATTTTCTCATCACCCACAGGGGTCTCTCTACACTGTTAGGTCAAGCACTCCATTGATCTGACCCCAGGTACATCGCTGCCTAATGGGACGATCTATCGACACTCTATTCTAGAGAATGATGAAATCAAGACGTAGATTCAAGAGATGTTGCAGAAAGGGCACATCAGACCAAGCTCCTCACCATTGTGTCTGATTGAGGTTGGCATACCTCAGGTGACCGCACAAATATAATCCACTCTTGTACTATTTGAGGCTGATAAAGCAAACAAATTTAGTGAAAAATCCAACATTTCTACCAGCAGGTACTTGAAATCCTAGATAAATCCAATGCCAAGTACAAGAAATGACATTATCAACATGGAGTTCCACACAAGTTTCAGGTGGACGACAAATTTTTGCTACATTTGTAGAAAGAATGCCTAACCGGAGCCCATCAGAAACTCATACCACTATGTTGTGGGCCTTAAACCATCATCAAGGTGGTGGTAGATAGTTCTTTTGATCTCAAAATTCCCCCATTCCTTAGCCTGCATCCAATGTTCAATGCGGATCACCTTCGGCCATACTTCCCACCACTGTTGGACACATACGACATTGCAGAACCATTGACACCAGCAGAGTTAAACCCATACTACATGGAACAAGCCACAACTAATCAGATCATGGAAACACAGATCAAGAACACCTGACAACAAAGGATCCAACTATATCTAGTTGTCAAAGCAGACCAACTCCTTCACCAGGGCAAGTGGCTCACTAGGGACCAAGTTCAGTAGAATTTTCCTCATCTCATGGAGGAATTCAACACAATGGGGGCCATTTATTCATAAGGGAAGAGGAATGATCTAGGTGGATATTGGTGGCCACCCAACTGCCCCACTTGGAACCCCACAATTGTTTCTTTTAGTTTTTCAGTTTCGTTAATTGTAGCACAATTTACTATTTTTGGCAGTTTTTCGGGTCCTGAACTTCCGGAGATGTTTTGAGGCCCTAAACGACATTTTTTTTGGAAAATAATTGTTGGTGAATGTGATTCTTCAACTTGAAATTCATTGTTATCAGTTGTAGTCCTCAGATAGATATTTCTAACGAGGTATCATGTGAGTCAAACGAAGATCTTATGCCAAAGTTACGACCCCGAGAAATTCATGTAAAAATTTACCCCAATGGGGCCAATAGTTTGGAATTCATCTCCTAGGGTTAGGTTTTTGGATGTTTAGGGTTTTCCATTGTTTCTCAACAATAAATAGGCCTTCGAGACTCATTGTAACAAATTTCAGAGGAATGTAGCCGCCACATCTCTTCTCAGAGATAAGCTACCATCTCCCAAGCTAGTTTATTTCCCATTCTGTCTGTAAGCATTTTTCAATATTTATATTAATAAAATGAAGTGTTATTCCTGCTGCATCTATGCATTTATGTTTATTACTGTATTTTATTTTGTTCCTGCATAAATATGGATCAATGGTATCAGAGTGGGTTTGCTCTTTCTCGATCTTTCTTTGCATGTCCCCAACGAGGTTGACGTATAAGGAATTAGGGCCCGATCTGGTTGAACCTTTGCAAGATTAGCCTCGCAAACCCCGAAATCCTACCATGGGGGAAGAAAATAAGGACAAGGGAGAAGGATATCCTATCAAAATATTTCTCGAGGAGGCCCTCGAGAAACAAAGGAACTCGATGATGATAACTTTTCCCAGATCCTTCAACGACTACCCATCGATGATGTATCTGCATCCAACATCTACTCTAGAGGCACCCCTCCTTTCAAGGTACAAGTCAACTTTGAAATTCCTGTATTTGAAGGACAAAAATATGTATACACCGTAGATAGATGGTTTAATTTTTTGGAAGGGTATTTTTCGGTCCATGATTTCTCCGACTGAGAAAAGATTACTTTTGAACTCCTTAATACTGGTGGGAAACCTACTGTGAGAAAAATTATGAGAGGGAACCCTCTATGTTCTCAGCCGCATCCACTTGGAATTCATTCCAATACGACATCAAGGAGTAATATTACCATGTGGGAAGCTATGAGGACAAGTACATCTGATGGACCACACTGTGGCATATCGATATTAAAGATTCAGAGAAAAATTTGGTGCTCAAGTACCACAACTGTTTGCACAGAAAAATTCAAGAGGAAATGGAGTAACTCAAAATTACCACTCTTGGCGTGACATATCGATATGCCACCAAGATCAAGCATAAATTTAAGCGAAAGAACCAAGACTTTGGATCCGCGAATCCAGAGCCAGGGAAAGACGCTCCCAAACCGTAGAACAAGGGGAAAATCCAAAGTGAGATGACTCAGAACAACACCACAAATCCAAAGGAAATGGGGAAGTGGTGTGAATTTCATAAAATATCCACTCACAACACAAGTGAGTGTCAGGCCAAATAGGAATTGGCGGCCGAGTTGAAGGCATCTCAATTAGATACATGTTCTGATTCTAAGTCAGAACCAAACAAAGAGAATGAAAAAGGGAAGTAGATGATTGATGTGGAACCCAGTGCCACCGTTTCCACCACCAAGCTCCAGAGGTAGGAGCCCGAGGATCCAGAGGAGGGGGAGTGCCTCTTCCATTCCTAGATGTGGGTGAAGGGTTCTCCATTGCAATTTCTTGTCGATAGAAGAAGCGAAAATATCCTCATTTCAGCAGAGGTCATGAAGCGGTTCGGCCTACTGACCACAACACAACCGCAGTTGTATACCATCTAGTGGCTTCACCAAGGAAGAGTTCTTCGAGTCAACCAACAATGTCACCTTCCCTACAACATCACACTCTTCATAGATGAGGTACTGCATGATGTTACTCCTCTTGAAATTACTGTTGTATTATTAGGCCAACCATACTTGTGGAAGTGACATGCTATGTATGAGTCTAGGCCTCATTTTATTATTATTACTTTCGGAGATAAGTTGTACAGGGTACCAGAGGTAGTACCGCCTTTCGCCATCTCTTTGATTACTACAAATAAACGTAGTAAGATTATTTTCCAAACTAGAAATTTTTTTCATTATGATTCGTCGACAGGGCAAGAAGAAGATTGTGGTCGTAGCCTTCGAACATGGCTCCCCTACGCAGAAACAACAGATGGAAAAATTCATGGAGGAATACAAGGACATTTTCTCCTCACCCACAGGGGTTTCTCTACACTGTCAGGTCAAGCACTCCATTGATTTGACCCTAGGCACATCACTGCCTAATGGGTTTATCTATCGATACTCTATTCTAGAGAATGATGAAATCAAGAGGCAGATTGAAGAGCTGATGCAGAAATGGCACATCAGACCAAGCTCCTCACCGTTGTTTCTGATTGATATTGCCATACCTCAGGTGACCGCACAGACAAAATCCACACATGTACTATCTCAGGCTGATGAAGAATCCAAATTTATTGAATGCATCCAACACGTCTGCCAGCAAGTACTCAACACTTTGGTGAAATCCAATGCCAATAACAAGCACCGACATGATCAACATATGGTGCCACACAAGTTTTAGGTGGATGACAAACTTTGGATGCATCTGTAGAAAGAACGCCTTATCGAAGCCCGTCAGAAACTCATACCACTATGTTATGGGCCTTAAACCATCATTAAGGTGGTGGGAGATAGTTCTTTTGAGCTCAACATTCCCCCATTCCTTGGAGTGCACCCAATGTTCAATGTGGATCACCTTCGGCCATACTTTCCACCATTGTTGGACACATCCAACATTGCAGAAGAACTAACACCAACAGAGTTAAACCAAAACTGCATGGAACAATCCAAAACTAATCGGATCATGGACACACAGATCAAGAACACCCGTCAACAAACGATCCAACTATATCTAGTTGTCAAAGCAGACCAACTCCTTAACCAGGGCAAGTGGCTCACCAGGGACCAAGTTTAGTTGAAGTTTCCTCATCTCATGGAGGAATTCAACACAATGGGGGCCATTTCTTCCTAAGGGGGGTGGAATGATCCAGGTGGATATTGGTGGCCACCCGTCTGCTCCACTTGGAACCCCACCATTTTTTCTTTCATTTTTTCAGTTTCGTTAATTGTAGCACAATTTACTATTTTGGCAGTTTTTCGGATCCTAAACTTTTGGAGCCATTTTGAGGCCCTAAACAACATTTTTTTTTGGAAAATCACTATTGGAAAATGTGAGTTTTCAACTTAAGATTCACTGTTAGAATTTTTTGTACTCAGATATATATTTCTAACGAGGTATCATGTGCATCAAACATAGATTGTATGCCAAAGTTATGACTGTGGGAAATTGATGCACCAATTTACCCCAACGGGGCCCATAGTTTGGCGTTTCATATCTTAGGGTTAGGTTTTTGGATGTTTATGGTTTCCATTGTTTCTCAATAATAAATAGGCCTTCAAGCCTCATTGTAACATAGTTCAGAGACATGAGCCACCACATCTCTTCTTAGAGATAAGCTACCATCGCTCGAGCTAGTTTATTTCCCATTCCGTTTGTAAGCATTTTTCAGTATTTGATATTAATGAAATGAAGTGTTATTGTTGTTGCATCTCTGAATTTTGTTTATTTATGTATTTTATTGTGTTCCTGCATAAATTTGGATCATATACTGAAGAACATGCTCCCTCTCTTAAACCGATAAGGTTGACTCCTCAGCAAATGGATGAAAGAAGAGCATAGGAACTGTGTTTCCATTGTGATAGCAATTGTAGTGTGGGGAATAAATGTAGTGAGAATAAGTTATTATACATAGATTGTGAAGATGAATAAGATCAAGAATTTGAAACTTCATAAGATCTAGAGCTAGAAGAGACCACTCCAACAATCTTTTGTCATACATTGGTTGGCATCATTACTCTACAAATCCTTAAGATAGAAGGATACATAAAAAATAAAAAGGTAATATTGTTGATTGATTTAGTAGTAGTAGCCATAACTTCATCAATTACAAATTAGAAAAGCTTCTCAATTTTTTCATATATCCAACACCAAAGTTTCAAGTAATGGTTGCAGATGGAGGCCTAGTGAATTGTTCAGGGAAGTAACATAGTATTAAGCTCAATATGAGAAATTAGTTTTTGGATAGTCCTATGATTGCAATATAAATGGGTGGTGTTGATGTTATATTAGGGGTCCAATGGTTACAATCATTGGGAACATTGGCCTTTAATTTTCAAGACCCCTTAATAAGATTTACCTTAGAAGAAAAGGAAATTGAGCTTAGAGGTGTCTAAGGGAAACCCTCTAAGGTGATAAGCTCTAATGGAATGAAAAAATTACTCCAAAAAGGGCACTAGGGTGTAATGGCATATCATATTCACTGAATATTTAAACATCCATATCATAGATGTTAGAGAATCTCCATTAGGTTGTCAACAATCATTCAAAGGTATTTGGATTAATTCTTAAGGGTCTTCCACCAAATCGAGATCATGACCATGCTATTCATTTGCAGTTAGGAACTGTACTAGAGGTAAATGAAGAAGGATAAATAATAATAGAAGTAGAAAATATCCTTGAAACAAGGATTAAACAACCTAGTAACCCAATAATTGTGGAGTACATCATCAAAGAAAAGAACTTGCCAGTGGAAAGGATGACAATGGAAGATGATGTATTATAGCATAATTACTGACAGTTAGTCAAGTGTTGATGATAACACTTGTTTGAAGTGGAGGGGTATGTTAAAACCTATATAAGAACCATTTTAACCATATAACCCCTTACTAAGCCCTAGATATTGAGTGACTACATTTGTATTTTTATATTGTTATGTAGGCTAGAACCTCTCATGGTCCCATTTTATTATAATTGTACCCCTTGTAGAAATTATACAAAATTCATGTATATCTTGGATTCACCCGATATACCAATGTACTAAAGTTAAATACTGAATCGATTCTACAAATATTTTATGGAATTAAAAAAACAATCGCTAATCACATGAAGTAAAGAAGAATCAAATCACACACAACACATATAATTTCTTGGGAAAGCTTGCTGCTCAAAACCCCAATATATTCTATTGTATATTAAACATGGATCATGAAACAATTACATACAAAACTATTCTCAATAGAGCCCTCCAATACTCAACTATTTGTCTCACACTATCATGAACAAAACTGACCAAAACATAGCCAATTCTTAGCCTCTAGACAACCTGCCTTGCTTGTGCAATCCCTGATGAATTCAATCCATAAAAGGTAGGAATTATGGACTTCCTTGACTATGCAAGTATAATGGGCACTCCAAATGGGTGTTTGGTTGCATGTGTGCAACTCAATAATCCTACAACTGATAGTCAATGTCCCCTTCACCTAGATCTCAACTAGGTCTCCACTGGATCTGACATGCATGCAAATAATAATAATAAATCCTCAGTTGCATGTGAGATCATTGATTGTGAATTAATTAATATTTAATTCACTTGATCTCTCACTAGTGTATCTTTAGTTACAACTAGCACAACTGAGTTTAACTCACTTAACTGATTTAAACTGATTACAACCTGAATTTAACTAATGCACCACCTCACCACCTACCTCTAACTCGAAATCCACTAGCTAACTAATTTTATCACTCTCAGTTAACTATTTCAAGTCATCATTGAGAATAGATTACAGTTTATTGTCCATCTTAATTAAGGGATAACTAAAATAGACATGCACCCAAAAATAGCACTGTGGGGCCCACCATAGTGTAGGTGATTAATGCACGAGATGTGGGTGCTGAAATTTTGTTGTTGAATCTCAACACTCCCTCTCAAAAAGAAAGGAATTATCCTTCACCCCAATCCTGGCTCTATGGTATTCGAATTTTCTCTTGGTGAGCGCCTTCGTCAGAATATCTGCATCCCGATCTTCCATGGGAATGTACTGAAGTAACATTATCCTTCTCTGCACACAATATCTGAGATGATGGTACCAGATATCTATATGCTTGGACCTATAATGAAACAAAAGATTAATCGAGAATATAATGCAACTCTTATTATCAAAATGAATCACTGTCGGATCCATATGAGAACCAAACAAACCAACCAAGATCTTTCTCATCTAGATAGCCTCACATGCAGCTTAACTTGCTGCCATGTATTCCACTTCTGCTGAAATGATTGCCACAGATTGTTGTTTCCTGCTGTACCAAGAAATTGCTGTCGATCCTATGCTGAAGATCCCTCCTGATGTACTCTTTCTGTTTGATGGATTGTCTGCCCAATCTGCATCTGTGAAGCCTTGAAGCTTCACTCCCTCTGTCCATCTATACCATAGACCATACTTTGATGTGCCCCTTAGGTATCTCAAGACATGCTTTCCCGCCTTCCAAAAGAGTTTGGTAGGCTTAACCATAGCTTGACTCAGCTGGTTAACTGTGTAGAAAATTTCTGGTCTAGTTTTCACTAGATACATCAGTGAACCAAATAACTACCTATAGACAGTAGCATTTACTACCTCTCGAGAAGTAGCATCATTTTTCTTCCAATTTCCTGGAAGAGGAGTATCCATGGGTTTGCAGCTCTCCATGTGAAACTTAGCGAGTATCTCTTTTGCATACTTGCCTTGAGACACAAAATGTTCACCATCCCGCAACCCTATTTCCAATCTAAGGAAATAATGAAGGAGTCCCATGTCCTTCATTTCGAACTCCCTTGCAAGATCCTCCTTGCATGAGTGTATTAGCTGCTCATCACCAGTCAGAATTAGATCATTACCATAAAGGAAAAAAATCAATAGCTTACCCTCAACCACAATCTGGTACAGGTTTTCATCTTCTTCACTTTTGGTGAAGCCCAGTCCGGTGAAATAGTTGTCTATCCGAGTGTACCAAGCATGGGGTGATTTCTTTAGCCCATACAATGCTCATTTGAGTTGGCACACATGTGACTCACAGTGGAAGATTTCGAAACCTTCAAGCTGCTTTATGTACACCTCTTCCTTAATGATCTGATTGAGAAACACAATTTTCACATAAATATGATGAATGCGCCAACCCATCTGTGTTGAGAGTGCAAAGATGGATCTTATGGAAGAGTGCCTAGCAATAGGTGCAAAAGTTTCATAATAATCTATCCCCTTGATCTGTGAGAATCCCCGAGCCACAAATCTGGCCTTGTATTTCTCGACACTCCCATCAAAAACTTCCTTTACCTTGTATATCCATCTCGATCCAACCACTAATTTATCGACTGGTCTTGGGACTATCTCCCATGAATTGTTCTTGACAATGGAGTCATACTCCTCCATCATTGAATCAACCCAATTTGGTTGCTGCACTGCTTCCTGAAAGGAAGATGGTTCACTCACAGTACATTTTCTCATAAGAGCCATGTATCCAGTAAATCGGCCAGGAGACTATCTCTGTTTGCGCTGTGAATTAGAAGATCCTACATTCTCCTTAGCATCAAGTATCAATATATCAGCTTCTGTGGTGCACCTTCTGCCATTTCTGATGGATGGATCTGCATGAGTGTTTTCCTCCACTCCATGAACCTCCTCATGTGGCTGATCCACATCTTGAGGCTCATTCTTGGGAACCAATAGTTCCTCCTTTGCATGCAAGTCCAGCTCCCTCTCAAGGGATAACCACATGGATTTATCCTCATCAAATTTTATATCCCATCACAGAATAGTCATTTTTCTGTTTGGAAAATAAACACGATAATTATGGGGTGCTTCAGTGTACCTAAAAAAAATCTTGATCTCAGCTGTCGGTTCCAGCTTCTTCATGGCATCCTTGGTCACATGCAAATAAATATATGAGCCAAAAATCTTAAATTGTGAAACATCAGGTTTCTTACTAGTGAAAGCCTCTTCAGGTGTACTCATGCCAAGTATCCTATGAGGACAACGGTTTTGCACAAACACCACAGTGTTGCATGCTTCCGCCCACAGATGCATTGGTAGGCCTTGATTATGCAACATCGCTCTTGCTGCACCCACAATCGTTCTGTTCTTTCTTTCCGTGACCCCATTCTGCTGTGGGTTATGAGGCGCTATCAGTTATCTTCGAATTCCTTCTTTGTTGTAGAAGTTCTTGAATACCTTAGAGATGTATTCACCACCATTATCGCTCCTAAGAGCCTTCAATTGCTTCCTCGAATCTTTCTCCACCAGTGCCTTAAACTCCAAGAACTTAGATAATTTCTGATCTTTCTTCTGCATGAAAAATATCCAACACTTACGAGAATAGTCATCAATAAATATCACATAGTACTTATGTTTTTCTGTTGAAAAAATAGAGAAATGACCACACATGTTTGTGTGAAATCTCTCGAGGATCCACGAAGCCCAATTTTCCTTCTCATGAAAGGTGGCCTTTACATATTTTCCCATAGTACATCCCTTTCCTATGTCTGACTGTGCAAGTGTACCCCTGGGAAGATCAGTATAAATCTGCTACATGACTTTCAAGGCTCCATGGTGAAGATGGCCCAATCTCCTGTGCCATAATCCGCCCTCATCCTGGCTCACCACTTGATCTGCCTTGCCCATCATTGCTGCGCAGCCATCTACCTCCATCTTGTAGAGATTATTAACTCAAATCCCTATCCCATTGGCTTGTCTTGTTGTTTTATGTTGCAGGAAGGCTTTTCCTTAACTTAAAATAACATCATAGCCTCTATCCTCCAACTTTATGACTAAGATTAAATTTTTCTTCAGACCTAGTACATGCATTACATCTTTTAATTGATAGGGTTTACCTGAATACATCTAGAAGGTAATGGTACCAATCCTGGTATCACTATACTACCCATCATCGCCCATTTCAATAAGCATCTGGAGATCCTTCTCCTCCAAGTCACTAAAAAGTTCCTTGTCTCCTGTCATGTGAAAGGAAGTGCCACTATCCAAATACCACACATATCCCAATGCACTTGACACCATGCATGTGATCAATGAAAATTCAAGCTCAAATTGTGAAGCAAGAGCCTCACCAGCTGCAGATCTTCCAGCCTTCTTGTTCTTCTTCTTTTGTGGACAGTTAGTGACAAAATGCCCATGCTCGTGACAATGAAAACACTTCACCTTGGACATTTCCTGCTTCTTGCCATTCTTGGACTTGGATTTGGAATGGAATTCCTTCCCCTTACCATTATTCACCTTGGAAGCCAAAGCACAATCCTCTTCATCTTCATTATTAGATGAAGATCCATCTATGGTGTTCTGTCTGAACTCCTCCTGCACCAAATCCGACCATAGTCGTTCCCAATCTAGCAGTTTTCCCTTCCAGTGACAGAGCCTTGATAATTGTGCCAACTCTTGTGAAGTCCTAGGAGATCCAAACTCACCAAATCATCATTAGCGATTTTCATACCAATGCTCCCCAGTTCATCTCGTCATTGGACAAAATTTGTTAGATATTTTGGTATGGAGTCGCCTTCTCCATATTGATCTTCCTGAGTTTATCTTTGAGTGCCAATTTCCTATGGTCGTTGCTACTCTGTAATAGATCCATCAAAGCCTTCCACATTGCATATGGTGTGGATTTCCAATGGAGGCTTGAGACAATGTGTTCTCATACTCCCTCCAATAGGATCCTCCTCACTTTTGCCACTTTATTTTGCGATGCATCAAGATTTGCAACATCTGTCACAACGGGTTCAGGAATATCATTGTCAATGAATTCCTTCAAGCCATTGTTTTCGAGTACTACCTCCACCCTATCCTTCCAAGAAATATAGTTTGAGCTTTTCTCGAGTGCATACTCCAACCTCAAGCCATTGAAAGCCATTTCAATCTTGAATCAGCTATAGCACCACGAAAGTATTTCTGCAAATTCAAATTCTATCTAGTCACAAACTCAGCTCCTGCTTCACTTCTGCAATTTCCTGTGCTCTGATACCATGTGGAAATTATACAACATTCATGTATATCTTGGATTCACCCGATATAACAATGTACTAAATTTAAATACTGAATCTATTCTAAAAATATTTTGCGGAATTAAAAACACAATCGCTAATCGCATGAAGTAAAGAACAATAAAATCACACTCAACACATATAATTTCCCGGTGAAAGCTTGCTGCTCAAAACCCCACTATCTTCTATTGTATATTCAACATGGATCATGAAACAATTAAATAAAAAAATATTCTCACAAGAGCCCTCCAATACTCAGCTAATTGTGTCACACTGTCATGAACAAAACTGACCAACACAACCAATTATCATCCTCTAGACAACCTTCCTTGCTTGTGCAATCCCCGATGAATGAATTCCCTAAAATATAGGAATTATGGCCTTCCTTGACTACGAAAGTATCATGGGCACTCCAAATGGGTGTTTGGTTGCACGTGTGCAACCCAATAATCCTACAACTAATAGTCAAATTCCCTTTCACCTAGATCTCAACTGGGTCTCCACTGGATCTGACATGCATGCAACTAGTAATCGTAAATCCTTAGCTGCATGTGAGATCACTGATTGTGAATTAATTAATATTTAATTCACTTGATATCTCACTAGTGTATATTCAGTTATAACTAGCACAACTGAGTTTAACTCACTAAACTAGGTTAAACTGATTACAACCTGCATTTAACTAATGCACCACTACACTATGAACTCTGTTACAACTAGAATTACTCTGCATGCCTCACCAACTACCTCTAACTCGAAATCCACTAGCTAACTGAGTTTATCACTCTCATTTAACTATTTGAAGTCATCATTGAGAATATATTACAGTTTATTGTCCATCTTAATTAAAGGATAACTAAAAGAGACATGCACCCAAAAATAACACTTTGGGCCCCACCCTAGTGTAGGTGCTTAATGCACTAGGTGTGGGTCTGAAATTTTCTTGTTGAAACTCAACACACCCTCTCAAAAAGAAACGATTTATCCTTTACCCCGATCTTGTCTCTATGGTATTTGAATTTTCTCCTGGTGAGCGCCTTCGTCAGAATATCTGCATTTCGATCTTCCATGGGAATGTACTGAAGCAATATTATCTTTCTCTGCACACAATCTATGAGATGATGGTACGAGATATCCATATGATTGGAACTATCATGAAACACAGGATTAATCGAGAGTTTAATGCAACTCTGATTATCGCAATGAATCACTGTTAGATCCATTTGAGAACTAAACAAACCAACCAAGTTCTTTCTCATCCAGATAGCCTCACATGCAACTTGACTTTCTTCCATGTATTCCACTTCCGTTGAAATAAGTGCCACAAATCGTTGTTTCTTGTTGTACCAGGAAACTGCTGTCGACCTTATGCTGAAGATCCCTCCTGATGTGCTCTTTTGTTTGAAGGATTGCCCGCCCAATATGAATCCATAAAGCGTTGAAAATTCACTCCCTCTGTTCTTCTGTACCATAGACCATACTCGGATGTGCCCCTCAGGTATCTCAACACTTGCTTCCCCACCTTCCAAAAGAGCTTGGTAGGCTTAACCATAGCTTAACTCAGTTGTTTAACTGCGTAACAAATGTTTCGTCTAGCGTTCACTAGATACATCAGTGAACCAACTAACTACCTGTACACAATAGCATCCACTACCTCTCCAGAAGTAGCATCCAATTTCCTCCAATTTCCTGGAAGAGGAGTATCCATGGGTTTGCAACTCTCCATGTGAAACCTACCCAATATCTCTTTTGCATACTTTCCTTGAGACTACAAAAAGTTCACCATCCCACTTCCATATTTCCAATCCAAGGAAATAATGAAGGAGTCCGATGTCCTTCATTTCAAACTCCCTTGCAAGACCCCCCTTGCATGAGTGTATCAATTGCTAATCACCAATCAAAATTAGATCATAAACATAAAGAACAATAATCAATAACTTACCCTCAACCACAATCTAGTACAGGTTTGCATCTGCTTCAGTTTTGGTGAAGCCCAGTCCAGTGAAATAGCTGTCTATCTGAGTTTACCAAGCACAGGGTGCTTGCTTCAGCCCATACAATGCTCTTTTGAGTTCGAACACATGCGACTCACTATTGAAGATTTCGAAACCTTTAGGATGCTCTATGTACACCTCTTCCTCAATGATCCCATTGAGAAGCACAATTTTCACATCCATATGATGAATGCGCCAACCCATTTGCCCTGAGAGTGAAAGGATGGATCTTATGGAAGAGTACCTTGCAACAGGTGCAAAAGTCTCATCATAATTTATCCCCTCTATCTGTGAGGATCCCCGGGCCACAAATCCGGCCTTTTATTTCTCCAAACTCCCATCAACATCTTGCTTTACCTGGTAGATCCATCTCGATCCAACCACTGATTTGTCGACTTGTCTTGGGACTATCTCCCATGCATTGTTCTTGACAATGGAGTCATACTACTCCACCATTGCATCAACCCAAGTTGGTTGCTGTACTGCTTCCTGAAAGGAAGATGGTTCAGTCACTATACATTTGCTCATAAAAGCCATGTATCCAGTAAATCGATCAGGAGATTATCTCTATCTGCACTGTGAAGTAGGGGTCCTACATTCTCCGTAGCATCAAGTATCAATCTATCAACTTCCGTGGTGCGCCTTCTACCATTTTTGATGGATGGCTCTGCATGAGTGTTTTCCTCCACTCCATGAACCTCCTCATGTGGATGATACACATCTTGAGGCGCATCGTTGGGAACCAATAGTTCCTCCTCTGCATGCAAGTCCAACTCCCTCTCAAGGGACAACCGCATGGCTTTCTCCTCATCAAATTTTATTTCCCGTCGCACAACAATCATTCTTCTCATTGGAAAATACAAACAATAATTATGGAGTGTTTCAGTGTACTCAACAAAAATCCCAATCTTAGATGTCGGTTTTAGCTTCTTCCTGGTGGCCTTGGTCACATGCACATAAAAAAATGAGCCAAAAATCTTAAAGTGTGAAACATCATGTTTCTTACTAGTGAAAGCCTCTTCAGGTGTACTCATGCCAAGTATCCCATGAGGACAACAGTTTTGCACAAATACCACAATATTGCATTCTTCCTCCCACAGATGCATCAGTAGGCCTTGATCATGCAACATCGCTCTTGCGGCACCCATAATCGTTCTGTTCCTTCTTTCTGCGACCCCATTCTGCTGTGGGTTATGAGGCGCTATCAGTTCTCTTCAAATTCCTTATTTGCTGCAGAAGTTATTGAATTCATTAGAGATGTATTCACCACCATTATCGGTCCTAAGAGCCTTCACTTGCTTCCCCAACTCTTTCTCCACTAGTGCCTTAAATTCAAAGAACTTAGAGAATGTATGATCTTTCTTCTCCATGAACAAGATCCAACACTTACGAGAATAGTCATCAACAAATATCACATAGTACTTATGTTTTTCTGTTGAAGCAACAAAGAAAGGACCACACACATCTATGTGAACTCTCTCAAGGATCCCCGAAGCTCATTTCTCCTTTTGATGAAAGGTGGCCTTTACATATTTTCCCACAGTATATCCCTTGCATGTGTCTGACTGCGCAAGTGTACCCTTGGGAAGACCAGTATAAATATGCTACATGAATTTCAAGGCTCCATGGTGAAAGACATTGATCCCAAGGAGAAACATAAATCATGATCAAGGAGGAAAGGTCATAGTTATACACCATTTTCACATTTTACTAGGATGGATACATGTTTGTGCAGAGGACTGGTTGACTGCATTTCCTAGTAGGTCATTATATGGTATTTTCTTATGTTTTGAGAAAAAAACATATCAAGGGATATGTAATGTAATGTATCTAGGGAGGATAATATGGGATGCCTAAAGAGGTACCCAAAGGGATAATGGTTAGTAAATAAGACACTTACACAATTAAATGAAATAACATAATAACAAAAGGTAATTGATATATACCCATAAGAATAGTCATGAGAAAATATAAATGCAAATAAGTGTCATTGTATTGAAGGTGTGATGGATCCTTATATTTCATATTGTATTATAATAAATATAGTTTTTGCAATGATTCCTTTTATAAGGAATAATTTATGGTGTTGCCCTACCTTTAAATGTTTTCTCTATATACATTTATATTTTTTATGATGAACATTTTGATAAATTTGAAATTTAAGGATTTATCTCTAATCATTATTATTGTGCAAAAGAAAAATTTGAAACTATTGTATACAAAAAAAATTACATTGTAGGATAATTCTCTTGCTAAGCAAGAAGGGCCCAAGGGAACACATAAATAAATCATTGCAAGGAAACAAATTGCAATACCTAATGACGAAGAGTCTAGGGTTGAATTAGAAGAAAAACCTACAAAAACATTTGGAGAAATTCCGAAGAAAGGACATAAAAAGGAAGACAAAGCTAAGGAACCTCAAATTGAAGAGTCGAAGAAACAAAATTTGATAGTTAAGGTTGTTTTATATCACCACCCATATTGCAGAGAAACAAAAATCATCAAGGAAAGGGACTGTGCATGACAAACTTATTATGTATCAACATGGAACTAGAAAGGAAACTTGAGGCACATGGAAGACTAAAAGCAATGTTTGGTAATATTGGAGTGGAAAGTGAAAGCCATGTATCCCAAGGATAAACCAAAATCAAGATCGAGGAGGAAAGACCATAGATAGACCCCATGTCCACATTTTATTAGGATGGATATATGTTTGTACATATGACTAGCTGACTACATTTCTTAGTAGGTCATATTATATGGTATTTTCTCATGTTTTAAGAATAAAACATGCCAAGAGAGATGGAATGTAATGTATTTAGGGAGGATAGTATTGGTTTTACTAATGATGTATCCAAATGAATAATGCATTTGTTGAAGTATGTAACTAGTGTCAGTCTTCATAATTGTATTTGAGTCATATTGTAATTATCAAAAGAAAGAAAAATAAATTTTATAAGAGAAAAATATTTTTTAGCATGGGTTTCACGCTTTATGTGTCTAGATCAAGCCTCCATTGAAGGATTTTACGTTTGCAACATTATCATTATATCATAGTCCCTTCTTAGGCTTTGTAAGTCAAGAAACAAATCATAATTAAGTCAAATTAGTCCCCTCCACCAAGTCAGCTAGCCAACTCTTCATGTTGGCCTATTAGAGGAGCTTCCAACAACTATATATAGCAAAAAAATCGACTTATTACGAAAGCGAGCAAGTTATGAAGTTTGATCTGCAATCCCTAAAGTGAAAAGAAGTGTGAATATAAAGATAAGAGCCTACAACAAGTAAAGGAAGCCATGCGAAGTAAATAAGAAGTCTAGTAAAAATATGCAATTCATCATGTTTCTGTCACACATGCGAAACGCTTGAAATGTTGCAAGACCGAAAGTACTATGGTGATACATCAAAAATTTCAGGAATGAAAGAAAGGGTCGCGACACAAGAATATCCCCTTGATTTGACTTCGAAAGTTTGACTTGTCTTCATAAATGCTGACTTGGTAGATGGAGGAAGGTCTAAGTCTTGGTTAATAGGGTCTTGGTTGTCTTAATTTGACTTGGTTCTACTAGTAGAAGAGTTTGACTGGGTTTTCCCCTTCTTAGGGGTTTTTCCCTCACTAAGTGCTTACATCTGGTGTTCATTGTGTATGATCTTCATGTTTTTGGCATTTATTTGACGATAAGAACAATAACATAATCAACAAAAGTAAAATATAATATCACACATAAATGTCAAATAAGAGAAATCAAGAATAAGTTAACCTAATGTTGCGATCATAGATTTCTCAACAAAATGTAATGTGGTCACAATAATGAAAGACCCACTTGGTATCTGACGAGTAATAAATAAATCTTTTATTCAATTAAATGCTATAATATAATAATAAAATGTAGTTGATATAAACCCATAAACATAGTAAAAAAAAAAATATAAATGCAAAAAAATATCATTATATTAAAAATATATTGATTTGTATGGTTTTATGATAAATATTTTAATATTATTATTTAACAAATTATATAAAATATAAAATATTAAATAAATTAAAATAAATAAATATATATATATATTAAATAGGTTAAAATAAATATAATAAAATTATAAAAACTAAATCTGCTTCCACTTACAATGATCACTGCAAAACAAATTTTGCCACCCTCAAAACATAAAAGAATCATTAGAACATAGGCCAGCCTTATTTCAGCGGCTATCCGCCCATTAATGCGTCCAGGGGTGGAATGGCCACCGCACGATGATCTACGGTTTTAATCTGACGGCGGCCATTCCACCCCTGGGCGCATTAATGGGCGGATAGCCGCTGAAATAAGGCTCGCCTTAGAACATAGAGAAAAGATATTACAAAATATTAAAATGGTAAATAGCACAGGGGTCACCTTCGTTGTTTTCCAAAACTTTCACAAATAAATGCTCTTTGCCTTTTGATTCGTTTCTCTATCAACTAACGTTTAGTAACCGCATATTTATTTACTAATGGCGATTTACTAAAGGCCATTAGAGAAATTGCAATCCCAACAAACATTTGAGACCATCTGTATAATATGTTCAATAAAAATATATAATGATTGGCCTTAATTAAAATCACACTTTAAATCATGCACATACAAATTCATAAGATGGTCATATGTATGATTCAATATAACATAATAATAACCTAAAAATTAGTATTTGTTTTTGGAAATAACCCAAAATTTTTTATATGTTAATTGTAGTTTCGCTGATTGGTATACTAATGTTTGCACTATTTTTATTATTATTGGTAAAATTTATTATTTATTTTGATTTAATCATATTAATATGAAATATTATATTTTGTTTAATATTATATAAAATTGATAGTTAATAAGTTTTATATTTATAAAAAGTATATAAACTAACATAATTACATTATTAAGTGGGGTTGATATACATTAATAAAAGTATATAATAAAATATATTAAACTTTAATATAAATATTAAACATTATTAATAAAACCTTAATATTATTATTTACTAACTTAATATTAAATCTATAATAAATATTATAAAAATGCAGTATTAAAATAATACTTCACAATATTAGAAGTCTTGAAGATTAGCTTAATCGCTTGAGTACCCCTTACATAAGTGCATCGTTTTGAGAAGTCATGGGACCAATTCTCCTTGATACCCTTGGTGGTTAGGCTCTAAAAATGAGTCGACAAGAATTATTCCTTCGGGGATCCATTTGGGACTATTTCTGTGGATGTAGCGGTCACCGATCTATGAAGTTCGTGAACCACATTAAAAAAAAAAAAGATACTTCACAATATTAAAAAAATAACCTAATATCTAAGGAGTAGATGCATTTAAAAGAATACCCTAATGTTAAAATTCATTATTACAATAATAACAGAATATTAAAGCAACCACTAATATGTAAGGAGTGGATTCCTTTAAAACAATAACCCCTCATTTTTATAAGATAAGCAATTCAAATCAATCTCAACTCTTCATTTTATTACCCAAAAAATATTCTATAAAATTGGAATCAATACCATACACCTTTTTTCTTCAAAAGATAAATAAAAAATTTGGAATCCATATATTTCTTTTTTCAAAAGGAAAATAAAAAATATGAAAGGCTAACCATTCCTAATTAAAATTAATTAAATTACATTCCACAACTTTAATTTATTTTATTTTATTTTATTTTATTATTATTATTATTTTTTTTTTTCTGTGAAAATCCGAAAAGTAAAATTGTCTAGGCATTTGTTACCTCTATACGATATAGTTATCACAAAAACCAAACCATGTTGAAATGCAAGTAGGGTGGTAAAGGTGGTCGCGCTGGAATTGAGATGTCTGCCCACCCAATTCAAAATAAAGATGGAAAACTGGGCAGGATGAAATGATATTATTATTATTTTTCTAATTCTATGATATCCTTATGGTAGGCAATGTTGGACTGGGTGTTTTGTTATGTTTTCTTGTTGTGCTTTCCACTATGAGAGTTTATAATAGTTCTCAATGTTGTTTGTCCATAGGTTCATCAAGGGAAATTTTAGCTTGAATTTCCTCTATATCATTATCATTGGCTATCTCAATAGCTTCTTTTAGATGAGGTGTTTTTCTATTTCTATCAATCAAAACTCGTAAATCATGGTTAATTCAATGTTGGAATTGAATAGAACTGTGTAGTATAGTGTTTGATTATCATTTACTATTTCAATAAATTCTTCTTCTATAGCTAGTTGATCCTCCGGAGCAAGAGGAAATGCTTCTTCTACTATAATCACTTCCACCTCAAGACAAATTTCTTCCACATGATTATCAGAGATATGATCCTTTGGATGGGTCGCATTATTGTTTTGTGGCGAGGAGGAAGGATTCAATCTTATTTGAATAACATCACTTCTAATTCTACCCTATCATTATAAGCCCCTTTTCACTTTCCCTTCCATTACCAGATATGAGAAATACAATGTACGATCGAAGTGAAATCGAATTGGATTAGATTGGTGATTCATTCTTCAAATTTTATAATGAGGGATAACCACATTTTATAATTTTTTTTTAATAAATTAAAGTTAGTAAAGAAGATAAGAAACTGAAAAACTATTCACATATCTTCATATTTTCCATTGGATCATCTACTAGATGAAGAATATTCCTAGATTACCAAATCTTGACCATCCATAATATAAATGTTTGAAATTCCTTAAGTCCAATTCCAATATAGACAATGTCTATCGAGGTAATTAAAAAATAAGTAAAATTTGTTGAGTTAATATATCTGTGTGTGAGTGTGTGGCTGGGATAAAATGTAATTTATTTCATTGCCATAATGATATAAGTTACATTCTATGCATACATGTTGGTGAATATATTATGTGTATATGCATGCCATTAATAGACTAACATTAATCGAGAAAAAAAATTTCCCACTGTTAGAAGAAAAAAAATATGATCAATCTGCTAGAGTTTACAAATTTTAAGGCGGACCTTCAAAATTTGTTTACATTTTTCCCGTGAGGAAAATTATGAACAAAGAAATCAATGCAAATATATTTGGAGCCCTCTGCTTCCTGATTGTTCAACAAGTTCAAAAAAAAACTGTTGCTGCAAAAAAAACAATAGAATTTGCTACGATGTATAAGAATTCACTTCTAAAATTGGCACCTAATCTTGTTCCATAAAGGGTTTGTGGTAGCATTCATAGAGCTCGCCATTTATGAATTTCCAAAAGTGCGACTTCACAAATTTCAAGTGAGTGCCTTACTTAGAAAGGTAGTCTTCTAGATCATTTCTTTCCATGGAAATGTGTTGACATGCGAACAAAACAAAAGAGTTGATAATTCTCAATATTTCATTTACTAAAGGAATGAGGGTTTGATTTGTGCAATGGAATTCCTCTCCGATCCACTTAATTACTAGCTAGGAATATCCAAATATTTGAATGTTGTTGCATTCTTTTACTTTTGTGAAAATTACCAACTGAGAGAAATCAACTCTACGAAATTGCTTGCACTATTTCCCAAACCCATATTAATTTCATAAAAATGGTTTGCGTCAATATTCGAAACTCCTTCCATGCCACATGATTGATTATGCTCTTGTGAAGTCCCATCAAAAAAATCCCAAGGTTCTATTCTATCGAGATGTGCTTCTACTATCACCTTAGGATTTTTAGAAGCTTTCTCTTGAGAAAAGTGTGATAGAATTGAGAGTGTTGAGGCCACCATTTTGTCTGAGGGGATGTTTGTCTCATAAATATTTTCTTATTTTTTTCCAACCATACCCTCCAACATATAATTAGAGGCATGTCTTTATATTTGATGAAAATAGTACTTGAAATCTAATCCTTCCACACTTCTTCTATTAAGGAACCTTTCCATTTGAAATTTGTGTTGAGTTTGTAAATTCCTTTGTACAAATTGCCTTGATATAGGTGCATTGTATAAATAGATGTGAAATGGATTCTGAATCATTATTGGATAATGCACACCAACCCAAGCTTTCTTTAGGGAAATTTTCAAGATCATCCTAGATTGGAGCCTTATTCATCATTAACCACCACATGAAAATATGCACCTTTGTTGGGCACTTTGCTTTCTAGACCGTTTTCCACCACCATTTATGTTCCACATTTAACCTATCCACCATAAGAAATACATATCTTTCTTTAGGGGTGTAATATCCATGAGGTGAGCTAATCAATATTATCTTATCATATTTTTCTATAAGTCTAATATGATCCCTTGATAGGAATTTAGGAACCTGTTCTAGTGATATTTAAGATCCCCTTCTAGGTCCAGTTATTATGTTGATAACCAACCATGATGCCATATTATTGTAGTTGTTGGAAGTACTACTTGAGCTAGCTTCGAACATCCTCTTTGTATTATAATATTGACCAAATTTTAAGGGAGAATATAATCAATTCTTCTACCTTCCCATGAATTCACTCCAAATCTGATGTTGTTGTTGTAGAAATTAGTATACACTAAGCATGCATACATCCAGATTTCCCTGATCTCACAATATTTAACTTCTTGCAAAATATAGAATCATTCCACTGTTAATCTTTTGCGGAAAATTAATTGCAAACACATGTGAAGCATAAATAAAAACAATTTCACATAACACAGTTGTTTAACGGGAAAGCCTGAAGCTGAAAACCCCAACTATCATATATTATGTATCATGGATACCGGCGGGTCAATCTCATACAAAGCTTAGTACATCAAGTTCTCAAGCATAATCAATCGTCAGACACCAACATTAAAGAAATTTGGTAAATCCATGCATCGATCGCCTCCTGCTTGCCTTACCTCCACCTAACTGGCCAAGAATAGCTCTAAATGAATTTGAATTACCCTTGCCTTGACTGCACAATCCTCATTGGAAACTCAAATGTGAGTGTGATGAAATCAATGCATCACTATAGTCACAACGAATAGTCCATCTACAAACGATAGTCCATCTTGCCCTTTCACTCATCTTCCACCGAAGTCTCCAATCGAACTCGACATGCACTGTAGTTGAATCAGATGAAACCAAATTGATTAATGATATTATTTTGTGAATTACCTCACCAATTAATTCATCTACCTTCACTAGTCTATCATTCAAATAGACTCAGAAGAGATACAACTGCCCAACTTCCAGAGCAGATGAGTTAAACTGAATACAACTCCATGAACTACTCTTCCAACTTTGTCATAACTTTGCCACTTGAGTTCTAACTGAGTTCCATACGAACCAATTAAACCTCAAAGAATTAGATTTTCCCATTGATCGATTTTCCAAATCTCTCACAATAAATTAAGTGCTCCAAGAGAATAAGTTGCTATTTATTGTCGGATTATTATTAAGAGCTAATAATAATCGACACTTCTATTTTTAGATCGACGATCCATAAATAGAATTCGCCCAATATTCTAAAAATATAATTTCATCTATTTTTCCAACTTGACCAACCATCCACAAATAACATCCTGTAACTTCTGAAATATGATCACCATGTATAAAAATAGATGTAGTCTAAAAATAGACTTGCGCCAAAAATAGCCTACGGGCCCCACTTAGTGAAGGCGACTCTTTTCACTAGGCTCATCATCTTGTTGAATCTAAACACTCCCTCTCAACAAGATAGGGATTATCTTTCACCCCAATCCTGCCTCTATGGTATTCGAATTTGCTCCTGGTGAGCGCCTTCGTCAGAATATCTGCATCCTGATCCTCCGTAGGAATGTACTTGTTGGATTTCCCATGTTTTGGCCAGATTGGCAAGACCAAAAGATGAGAAAATATTAGAACCACTTTGGGATCCTAGGATCTAGCCCTCCTGGACCCGGAGAGGGATATCTCCATAAAAAAAAATAATGATATATCTTTGAAGCTCAAAATGAGATGTTAGGCTAGGTATGAAGCACAAAGGGGGGGGGGGGGGTTTAAAATGGTTTGGTTGGTCGGTTGTTGGGTTGAGTCATGAGATCATAAACTGAGAAAGTAATGGAAGAAAAGGAGCAGAGCAACAGGAGGTTTCGGCAAAAGAGGATGGGTCAAGAAAGTGTCATCCATTGGGCTATGGAGTCATGAAAGGGGATTACTTGCACACAACTAAGCAAGGCTTCCAGAGGGCAAGTCATCTATACTAAAGGATCTTCTTAGATAGATGGTGGAATGGGACATTAAGGATTGAAAGTGAAAGAAGGGAAGCAACCCAATTTCTGTCTGGAGATTAGGTCAGAGGTCATTTAACTCCAGGCCTGCTTTGACATACTCAAAGGCAACTCTCAAAGGAGGAACAAAGGGGCAGCTTATAGATCAGACCAGAGGTCATTTAACTCCAGGCCTGCTTTAGCATGCTCCGAGGAAAGACAAGGATAAGATTTAACACAATGCTAGAGTCTATAGATTGGAGAAGGACTTTTAACCTTCCCTTCTTTGACACCAGCTAGGACATCCAAGCAACAAGCCTGAATTCACACATCAGCTAGCAGCGAATAACCGCTGCTACATTGGTTAAATCACAAGAATTTGCTCTCAAATTCACAATCAGCGGAAAACATTGAAGGTAGGGAGAGTAGAAACATAGGGTACCATGCAAGGGTAAATCCTATGCCAGATTTCTGATGCGTACCAGAAGACCAATGAACAACATGAATAATGTAAATAAACGATGCGAAGAGAGAAAAATCACCCGTAGTAATAGACCAGGATCCTATGAAATACACTTTATTAATTGATGAAAAACCAATCACATACAATGAGCTCAATGGCTTATTACAATTCAAAATTTCTCCTCCCAACCTACTACATGACAAACTACTCTGATACTCTCTCCCAAAACTGTTTCTAACAGTAAAAAATGAATCCCTATAACTACAACCACAATAACGCAATCCAACCCTTTACAATGTGTTCTCTGGGATTCTTTATAGGAAAAATAGATAGCAAGAGTAGGTGATACACATTAAATCGATTTATTAAGACAAAGTGGGGGAGGCATTTCATGCCACTTCGCTGAATATCTCTGCACTGTACTTGGTGGTCTGGTCTGGAATCTTATCAGGTCGGATTTGACCTCTGATATTTCTTTCAAGTTTCCTTCTGGCTATAAAGCTCTCTATTTTTTCTTCTAGAGAAAGTAAGGCGACTGAAGGTCTGCTGGGCTTCCATACCTCCATTATAGTTGTCCTGACAGTTGTTGGAAGCTTTCTGTCAGTGAGATGACCTTTGGGAGCTCAGGGAGGCATGGCGACTTTGTCGGAGGGCATACTATTCTGAGAAAATGTCCTGCTGATGCTGAGAGCAGATATGGCTCGTTTCTTGTGCTCTTCAAATCTTCGGATTGCGCCTTAATCCTTTTGATCACAGGATTAGGTGTTGAATGTTAAATTAACTGGCTTTAATCTTCTTAATCCGTCTCTGTTGTTTCACTGGGCCATTGTTGTAATGGCCTCCCTGTGTTCTGATTCACAGTCACTGTGATGGAGTGAATTCACCGCCCTGTAATGCCCTGCACAATAAAATGAACCAATTATAAAACCCAGGGGTAGCAGAAGAGATGCTGTGAGGCCTGTGTAGGTTTTAACCCTAAACATAAATTATCTACACACGAATATTAATTAGAAAATAAACAATAGCAAGAGCATAAAACAAAAACAGATAAACACAAAGATTTTCCCCTAGATCCCAAATCGGGACGACCAGCTTGATTTTTCATTATATTCCTTTTAGTGTTACAACACATATATATACATGCCAAAGCATACATAAACCCCAATCCATTAACCCTGGATTAGAACATAACCATAGTTCCCTTGACTGTATCTACAAAATACCAGGGGCCGAAAACCATCGTACCCCAAAACCATGTGCAAACTCATGCACAAAACATGGATGGGTCCACCTATGAGTGGGATTGCATCCCAATTTTTTTTTTGACAGGGCGCTGCTCCGGACCCCGACAGGGGGGGCTGCCGCCTCCCCTGTGACCCCCCTGCTGCACCCGGCGCAATGTACAACACATGGAGCTACTCGTGGAAAGAATATAACACATGCCCAACATTCTCCCACTTGTTGTTTTCTTGCCACAAGGGGCCATAGGAGAGCTTTAGTCATTGGGCCAATTCTTCAACACCCATTGTTTCTCTACACCAAGAGAACTTTTGAGTGCTCAAAGACTTCGTCAATGCATCTGCAACTTTCTTCAAAGTGTCCACCTTTACCAGCAACACCCTTTTAGCTTCAACCATATCTCTAACAAAGTGATATTGAACATCAATGTGCTTTTTCTTTGAATTATAAGCAGTGTTCTTAGCCAAGAAAATTTCACTTTGGCTATCACAGTCTATCCTTATAGCTTGCTGTACCAACCCCATACTTGAACACAATATCTGCAACCAAACTGCTTCCTTGCTTGCATGAGTGGCTGCTATGTATTCTGCCTCTGTAGTTGAAAGCGCCACTATAGACTGTATTTTACTCATCCAATTGAATGCACCTCCAAATAGGCTAAACACATACCCACTTGTAGATCTTCTTTGGTCCAGAACAAAACCACGAATGTCCAACATTCTTTCCAATCCTGGTCTTCCCTGGTAGCACAAGCCATAATCACTAGTGCCACATAAATATTTGAAAACCCGCTTCACTGCTGTCCAATGCTCCTTCCTTGGGTTTGACATAAACCTTCTCAATACTGCCACTGCATGTGCAATGTATGGTCTAGTACAGACCATTGCATACATCAGGCTACCCACTGCACTTGCATATGGGACACAGGACATATCCTCCTCTTATTCTTGTGTCTTGGGACACTGTTCAGCAGACAACTTTGCACCTACAGGATAGGAACAATCATAGGTTTACTATCCTGCATATTGAACCTCTGCAATATAGTCTCGACATACTTCATCTGGTTTAACCAGAGCTTCATCTTTGCCCGATCTCTCATAATTTCCATGCCCAAAATATAGTTTGCAGCACCAAGATCCTTCATGTCGAATTTGGAAAAAAGTTAGGTCTTTAAATCTTAGATAATTTCTTTGTCATTTCCAATCAACAACATATCATCCACATACAAGACCAAATAAATAACATGGTAACCAATTAATTTAAAATAAATACAATGATCCTCTTTGCTTTTGGTGAAGCCAAGTCCCCATATATAGGAATCAAATTTCTAATACCACATCCTTGGTGACTGTTTTAACCCATACAAAGACTTCTTTAGCCTGCATACCAGCTCTTTCTTACCTTTCACCATAATGCCTTAAGGTTGCTTCATATAGATCTCCTCTTCCAGATCCCCGGGAAGAAAAGTTGTCTTCACATCCATATATTCTATCTCAAAATCAAACGCACAGCAAATAGATAAAAGTAATCTAGATGCATAACTGGCAATAGGAGAAAAGATATCACCAAAATCAATTCCTGGCACACAGGAATAGCCTTTTGCTACCAGCCGAGAGCTTTGTATTTCTCCACCTTGCCTTCTACATTCATCTTCTTCTTAAACACCCATTTTCTCCCGATGGGCTTCCTTCCAGCCGGCAACTCCACTAGATCCCATGCCTTATTTTTGTGCAAGTATGCCTTTTCATCAACCATGGCCTCCTTCCAGAGTTTTCCATCCTTTGAATCTACTACCTCCTTGACAGTTCTGGGATCATCATCAGTTATAGTTAAGGCAAAACCTGAAGAGAAAGCAGATGGACTATACCTTTCTGGTTGCCTTCTTTCCCGAACTGATCTTTTCATAACTGGAGTTTGTGGCTCTTCCTCTTCTAAATCTTCTTCTGCTGTAGAGTTTGATTTATCCTCCTTTAGCTAAAACTCTATATTCTCGGGTTCCTTTGGTAGGACTTCATGTTTAACAACATCTTTCATCTCTCTAAACACCACATCTCGGCTGTACACAACCTTCCCTGTTTCCTAGTTCCAAAGCTTGTAACCCTTTAAACCATCCTTATACCCAATAAAGATGCGCCTTTCAAATTTATTATCCAACTTAGTCCTTTTCTCCTTTGGAACATGTACATATGCATCACATCAAAATACCCTCAGATGTGCAAGAGAGGGTTTCTTACCAATCCATACCTCATGTGGAGTCTTATCCTCCAACACTGATGAAGGTGAGATGTTAACCAAGTAACACTGCAGTCTCCATGATTGCCTACACCTAGAATTCTTGTCCTAACCCGGTACCACTACGCATGCTTCTTGCCTTTTCCATCATTGTTCTATTCATTCTTTACGCAACTCCATTTTCTTTGAGGTGTGTATGGGCCTTGCTTCTGAGTGCTATACCACATCTCTTACAGAAATCTTCAAATTCCTTCTTGCAGAACTCCCCACCATTATATGTCCTGAGCGCCTTTATCTTATTCTCTGTTTGGTTTTCCACCATAGCCTTAAATTCCTTAAATTTGTCAAAGACTTCAAATTTCTTCCTCAAGAAATATATCCATGTATTCCTTGAGAAGTCATATATGAATGAAACATAGTACACAGACTTTCCTAGTGATGGAAATGACACAGGTCCAAACACATCACTGTGCACAAGTTCTAATATCTTGTTTTCCCTCTTAGCACCAGAGGGAAAACTCACCCGATTCTGCTTCCCATATACACACATAATGTTCACGAAATCGAAATAGGGAGAAAAATTAGACATACCTTCTACCATACCATTTCTATGCGGTAACTCAGAGAGCCCCTTCTCTCCAATATGTCCAAGCCTTTGATGCCATAGCATGGTCTTTTCTCCAGAGACAGCTAGGCTTTCCGCTCCACTTTCAAGAACCACATAACTGTTACACCCATCAATAATAGTGCTACCTTGTAGCTTGTACAGAGTTCCAATCTGAACTCCCCGCATTAATACCAGTGCTCCCTGAACCATTTTGTAGGCATATTTCTCGAACATTGTTTTTACACTTGCATCATCCATCTTGCTTACAGAAATCAGATTTCTGGCCAATGCAGGAATATGCAGAACACCAGGAAGTGTTATAATCCTTCCACCTTGCAGCTTCAGCTTGAACTTTCCACGTCCAATGATTATGGCCTTCCTATCATCCCCGGAAAGACATACCACCATCATATTTCTCATACTTGTAGAACCACTCCCTATGGGGAGTGAAGTGAAAGGATGCACCTGAGTCAATCAACCATGCCTCATGATCTACATGTGTATTTGAAAAAGAAGCCAAACACACATCCCCACCTTCATCTGAGGTGGTTTTCGCCTCTGCATAAGGAGCATCATCAGATCCCTTTCCTTTCTCGGGAGCTTTAGATCTGCAGTCATTTTTGAAGTGCCCTTTCTTTCCGCATTTCCAGCACACCTTTACAAGATTTCCTGGAGATTTAGATCTCCCCAGGTAGATCTCCCTCGAAACCTTATTCTTGTTTCTGTTTTGGGACCTTCCTCATACAGATAAGGCATCTCCATTCTAGCCCTCCATATTTCTCTGTCTCATTTCCTCTGACAACAAGGCTGAGACAATGTCATCAAAATTCAAGGTAATTGTATTGCTACCTATTGCAATAACCAAACTGTCTCACGAGTCTGGTAGAGAACACAAAAAACTGATGCACTTATCTTCATTTGAGATTTTAATATCAACAAATGACAGCTGACTTACCACAGTATTGAAGGCCTTTAGATGCTCTGTCACCGAGTCTCCATCCTTCATCCTCAAGTTATACAACTTTTTCTGCAGGAACAACTTATTCACCAGAGACTTAGATTAGTACAAAGTCCCAAGTTTTTCCCACAAATTCTTCGCCGTAGCTTCCCCAGATACATTCGAAAATACTGAATCTAAGACACAAAACGGTATTGTTCTCTTAGCCTTTTGATCCAGTTTCTTCCAGTCTTCATCTGACATTGCCGTTGGTTTAGTACCTAGATCTACTGCGATCCACTGATATTTATCCACCAGTAGATCCTCCATCTTGAGCTTCCACAACTCAAAACTCTAACCATTAAATTTCTCGATCTCTATCTTTAGACGCTCATCTTCTTCACGTAAGAATCGATCCAGCAGAGATCTCCCCTTTGAGCAGGGGTCTACCTGCAATTTAAACAAAAAAAACCTCAAAAACAAAGGCATCCTTTGAAGTCGAAACAACTCTGATACCAAATGTAGGTTTTAACCCTGAACATAAATTATCTACACACAAATCTTATAACAGAAAATAAACAATAGCAAGAGCATAAAACAAAAAACAGATAAAGACAGAGATTTTCCCCTGGATCCCAAATCGGGACGACGAACTTGATTTTTCATTATTTTCCTTTTAGTGTTACAACACATATATATACATGCCGAAACATACATAAACCCCAATCCATTAACCCTAGATTAGAACATAGTCGTAGTTCCCTTGACCGGATCTACAAAATACCAGGGGTCAAAAACCATCGTACCCAAAAACCATGTGCAAAATCATGCACAAAACATGGGTGGGTCCGCATATGAGTGGGACCGCATACCAAAATTTTTTTCACTGGGGCGCTGCCTCGAACCCCAAAAGGAGGGGCTTTCGCCCCCCCTGTGACCCCCCTGTTGTGCCTAGCACAACGTATAGCGTGTGGGGCTAGTCGTGGAAAGAATATAACACATACCCAACAGCTTAGAAGAATAGTGGCGCAGCTGTGAAGACAGTGGCTGTAAGGAAAATAGGTGAAAATGCGGTGAAATGGAGGTTTGGTGGAAGGAAGTACGCGGGTCGTCGATCAGGCTGAGACGAACGACTCAGATTGAATCGAAGGAGGAGAGATGGGGGGAGGACCTAAGTCCGATAGGCGATGGAGCGATTGGATTTGGACCGCCAGACCTATGAGAGATCGACGGTGGAGATTGCGTCGGAGGATCGCAATTGCACAGGGCAGAGGGTGACACCGTTTGGAAATTGCGATTGCAATCGGGCGAAGATGCGAGAGCCGTCGGATTAGATGTGAATCAACGGTGGGATACTAATCGGGGGAGTGAAAAAAGGGAGATGTGGGCGTAATGGGGTTTGTGATGACCGTTGGATTAAAGGGGAAACGACGGCGGAGATTATAGTCGAGGGATCGCAATCGGGGGGTGCGGCAGGCGGCATAGTTTAAGATTTGCGATTGCGATTAGTGCCTAGGCCTTTGCGCTTGGTTTAGCGCTAGGGGCATATGGGGAAGTGGGTAAGGGGCTAGCCAAAAAAGGTGCCAAGCTAGCATAAGGAAAAATGGGTTCTTTAGCCAAAAGAGGGTTTTAGGGCTAAAAGAGAGAATTCGTAGATAGAATAAGGGGATATCAGCCAAACAAAGGATATTTGAAAGTTTTAAGGGGAAATGGAAAGGGGGGAAAGGTGATAATAACAAGGGTTCAATAGGGCTGAGGCAAAAGGGGAAATGGAGACCTTTTGGGCATTCTTCTTCACAAATAGAGAGGCTTTATAATGGAAACGATGGTGAGGATTTATCAAAGGGCAAAGGCACAAGAGGCTTCAAGGATGATGTGTTTTCAGAGGAAATGCATTCCTTGAAGGCTCAAAAACATTTTAGCCCCATGTTTGCTTGTCAAAAATTTATGGGGGGGCTAACAGTGGCTCCACATGGGGATGGCTTCTTCTTGAAGGAGTCAAGAATTCAGAGAATAAATCTTCGGTGTAGGCCAGATGCCTGCTGCTTGGCACATCCCTTTCTTTCTTTGATAAGCTGCCACAAATCCTGAAGACATTATATCAATAGTAAAATTCTCCCAAACAACTACCTACCCACACTATAGTCCTAACATTTTTTCTTCTGGGTGCATTTGGACTTGCAAACCCTTTACATCATCAATATTTACAAACAGGAAAATAAACATATTCTACTTCTACCCTTATTACTCCATGAGACTAGATTATATTGTTGGCCTCATAGCTTCTCTACCTAATCTAATATCTGCTAGGATTAAACTGTCTAGCAGACTTCTTCTCTACATTCTAGGACAGAAATTGAAAACAGTCAAGCCAGGATTCGTATGCAACTGTGGACTTTGCAGAAATTAAAACAACTAACTACATGCTCACGGGCTGAGCTTTATTGAGATTTTCCTATCTACTCTACTCTAACTAGAATATTCACAGTCTAGCTTACAAACATTGTCTTCCAATGCAACCATTCCATTAAATAATCCCATGAATGGTCTCTCTTGCTCAACTCCTTGAGCAGGCTGGATAGGCAGGGCATATCCCACTCTTTTTATTATCCAATAGCAGCTTCAAAAAATTTTCTTTCTGTCTGCAACATGCCGCTCAACAAGACCTTTGATCCTTCTTCAAAAGTGTGCGGGAAATGAGCATAAGGATCATGAAAAGATACCTGGCTATGAATATTTGGCAGGCAGGCCTCAACGAGGATCTCTTCTTCTTCCACTGGATTGAGAAGAAAATTCTCTTGAGAAAGAGTGTCTCCTTCGTCTTCTGAACTTGGGGACTCATTGTATATAGCAGATGAGTCCTCTCGGAGCTCTGATATATTCGGCTCTGATGTGCTGAGCTCTGTGAAAAGGTCTATGTATTCTTGAGCAGGGGCTTGTTCCATTACTTACTCTTTTTCAAGAGAAGGTTCGTTATTTTCATCTTTCTCAAGAATATCTTCTTTGATTTCCTCCTCATCCTCTAAAAAGAAAAACTTTTGTCCTCCTTTCTCATGACACTCGTCACTGATTCTTTCATAACTTTCCCCATCGGTGTCATAGATAGGAGTCGGTGGTTTCAGCACCCTTCTCCGAGTTGGCGGCTCGGCTTCCCTCCCATGGTTCATGCGATGATGAGTCACTGCTCACTCTAACTCCTCTCAAGGTAATGGTCACAATGCCGGTTGAACTGTATCAACCATCGTCTCCCATCTCTATATGCATGCAGAGTCCTTCTCCTCCGAGTCACTAAACAACTCCTTGTCTCTCATCATATGGAAAGACACACCACTATCGAATGCCACACCGAACCCATACTGACTTGAAACCAAAGCATGCGATCAAGAGAAATCAAGTTCAAATTTTGTGGCTAAGGCCTCTCAGTTGCAACTCCGGTAGCCTTCTTGTTCTTCTTTTTATGTGGGCGGTTAGTGGCGGAAAATTGCCCATGTTCGTGGCAGTGAAAAAACTGCTTTGGACACAAATCACACTTCTTGCCTTTAGCTTTGGATTTTGAAGAAAATTTCTTCTCCTTCTCTTTCCTTGGTTTGGAATCCAAATAAAAATTATCTTCATCTTCATTCTTCGTTGAAGATGCATCCCTGGTACCCCGCCTTATCTCCTTGTGCACAAGATTCGACCAAAGTCACACCCATCCCGACAGTTTCTCCTGTCCATTGACAGAGTCTTTGTAGCTATGAAAACTCTTCAAAAGCCCAAGGAGATCCAAGCTCACCAATTCTTCATCATCAACAGTAACCCCCACACTTCCCAGTTCATCCTTGTAGTGGACAAACTTCGTGAGGTATTTTGGAATATTGTTGCCTTTCTCCATTTTTATTTTTCTGAGCTTGTTTTTAAGCGCCAAATTCCTCTGGTCACTTCTGCTTTGGAGAAATTCTATCAAAGCCTTCCACATTAAGAATGGAGTGGCTTTCCCGTGAAGGCTAGACATAATATGGTCCTTCACACCTTCCAACAGAATCCTTCTCGTCTTTACTATCTTCTTTTGCCATGCATCAAGTAATGCAGCATCGCTAGATCCTGGCTTAGGAACATCGCTATCGATGAAATCTTTCAGTCCATTATCCTCTAGCACCACCTCCATCCTATCCTTCCAGGCTATGTAATTCGAGCTCCCATCAAGGGCATACTCCAATCGCAACCCATTGAAAGACATTTCAATGTATACTCAACTTTTGCACCAAGAATTTTATGAAGCAAATTCAAATTATCCACCAGCAAAAACTCATCAATTCTTCATAATTGCAATCTTCAAGAATTAACACTGCTCTAATACCATGTAGAAATTAGTATACACTAAGCATGCATACATCCAGATTCCCCTGATCTCACAATATTTAACTTCTTTCAAAATACAAAATCATTCCACTATTAACCTTTTGTAGAAAATTAATTACAAACACATGTGAAGCATAAATAAAAACAATCGCACATAACATAGTTGTTTAATGGGTAAGCCTGAAGCTGAAAACCCCAAATATCATATATTATTTATCATGGAGATCATGTAACAATATCATACAAATCTTAGTACATCAAGCTCTCAGTACAATCAATCGTCACACACTAACATAGAAGAAATTTGCAAATCCATGCACCGATCTCTTCCCTCCTGCTATCCTGCCTCCACTGCGCAATCCCTGCTGAAGAATAGCTTTGAATGAATTTGAATTACCCTTGCCTTGACTGCACAATCCTCATTGGAAACTCCAATGTGTGTGTGGTGCAATAAATGCATCACTATAGTCACAACAGATAGTCCATCTTACCCTTTCACCTATCTCTCCACTGGGTCTCCATTGGAACTGACATGCACTGTAGTTAACTACTGTATTTTTCAGTTGATTAATGAGTTATTATTTGTGAATTGATTAACTAATTAATTCACTCCTCCTCACTAGTGTATCATTGATTAGACTAGATACAACTAGCTCCAACTAGAATCTAACGAGTTAAACTGAATACAACTCCATGAACTACTCTTCCAACTCTGTCATAACTTTGCCACTTTAGTTCTAACAGAGTCCTCCATGCATGAACCACCATTAAACCCTAGGAATTGCGTAATTCCTTCAGCCCACTGATTTTTCAAATATGTGCACTAAAATTAAGTGCTCCAAGAGAATAAGTTGTTGTTTACTGTCAGATTATTATTAAGAGCTAATAATAATCGACAATTCTATTTTTAGATCGACGATCTATAAATAGAATTTGCCCAATATTCTAAAAATAGAATTTTATCTATTTTTCCAACTTGACTTAAAAATCTACAAATAGCATCCTGCAACTTATAGAATATGCTCACCATGTATAAAAATAGACATACACCTAAAAATAGCCTGCGGGCCCCACTTAGTGAAGGTGCTTACTTTTCACTAAGCTCATCATCTTGTTGAATCTCAACAGTTGTCATTACCTATCCTCCAACTAAACCTGAATCAATTACGTTAAAGGAATTTAAAACAACTCACAAAATAACTAAGATATTGTTACATATTGTATTGGGGTTCCATATCCAATCTCCAATAGAAAATTCCAAATGTGTTTTCTTGAGACTACATTTTTCCATAAATTCCCAATGATTATAAGCCTCCATATATTCCTTGCAGCCAACGTTTTTGAGAACTAAATATATTTTCAATTCCTTAACCCCCAATATGTTTTGGAATTTATACTATGTCCCATTTTACCTAGGGCATGAACATTTTTCCTTGGTTCTTACCTAGAGAAATTTGTTGGGTGCAATAATTGAAAAAAAATACTCAACATTTAATTGTCTGTCCAAGATCATATACTTTGAGACAATACACTATTTGTGTTAGGTCCCTATATTACTAGTATAGTACCTTATTGTTGTTAGTGTAACCCCCTTATTGTTATTATTGTACCCCTGTAACCCCCATATTGTTATTATTGTGCCCTTAAATTATTGTTGTTAGGTCGGCTAGGATTACATGTGGCCCCACTAGGATTACATTGTGGCCCATGGACTCCTATATATATAAAGGAGGTTTTGTAATTTGAATCATCCAAGAATGATTCATTCATGTAATGTATTGGAGGTTTCCCTCTCGAAGTGGCTTATTTATAAGGCATTGATGTCTCTTTTCTTCTCTTTTTGGAGTTGGTTTCATAACATTTGGTATCAGAGCTTTGAGATTCTAGGGTTTCGCTGCTCCAAACAGGTCATCGTGGCATTTTCGCTATAAAATTTTTCTACGAAGATTCAGAATATGAAATTTTTAGAGTGCGAAGCCAAAATCCCGAGGAACATCGTCGCAAAATTATAGAGCTTGGTTCGCAATATTTTTCGGGAATTGATGCGGCGGAAGTGGAGTCTTTGCGAGCTCTGAATTTCACTTAAAAAGGTCATTTGCAGAATTTTCAGTGTAAATTTTTTTCTATGAAAGGTTCACAAAGTGGAATTATTTAGAGCGCAAAAAACGAAATCTGAGGAACATCATCGCAAATTTCAGAACTTGGTTCCCAATATTTTTGGAGATATGATCTGTGGAAGGTAGTGCTTTTTCAGGCTCCTGAATTTCATCTCAAAGAGGTGATCGTGGGAAAAGTTCAATAACTCTCTCTCTGAAGATTGGATTGGAGTGCCGTCAAAAGTGATCACAAGTACATGGCCTGTAGTTTCTTTTCTATAAATTTCAGAGCCAAAGGAGAAAACAGTGACACGTGGCAAGTCGTACAAGTTCACTCTACTAAACTAGTGCATAATTAGGTCATTGTGGGAGATTGGACATAACTTTGCCTTGAAGAATCCAAATCAAGTCAGACCTGTGGAATATGAAAGAAGCTTCAGAGGAATACGAAAGGGACAAATTTCAAATATTGAGGATCTGCAAGTATAGATATAAGTCAATTTCAATATCGAGCTCCTCAAAAGCAAGTGAAAGGTGTGTATTTTTTTCCGAATTGCATAAGTCTTGCTTGAAGAATCAAGTTGAATTGATTCCAAGGGCATATTGTAGAACAGATATCTATATTGGGTTCTCAAATGGCCCCTAAAGATAATTCAACACCCATTAAGCCTTTAGAAGGCTCTACTATGACTCATGAAGATGAAGAATGGCAACATGACATATCAAAATTAAAAGAGAAAGTGCAACAAATTTCGCTCTCGCAAAGAGCAACAAAAAATGACATGGAATTTTTGAAGAAAGGCGTGAAATCTAAGATGGTGGTTTGAAGAATGGCATGGAAGCTAAGATGGATGGTTTGAAGAATGGCATGGAATCTAAGATATATGGCATGGAATCTGGCATGGAATCTAAGATGGATAACATGGAAGCTAAAATAGAAAATGTGAAGAATGATCTAAAAGCAGACATGGAAGGTTTGAAAAAGGTGATACAAGAAATGTTTCCTAATGGCGAAAAGATAGTAGAGGAAGCTCATGATGAGAACAAAATAAATGTTAATCATGATTTCATAAAATCTAATGTTGGATGGAAGAACCACCATATTCCAAAATTGGATATGAGGAAGTTTGACAGCAAGGATCTCGTAACATGGATACTATAGATGGAGAAATATTTTGATCTCAATAATGTGTCAAACACAAAAAATGTACGCATTGCAACTTTACATTTAGAAAAAATACATTATCGATGGCTTTGCTCTTGTAAAACAATTTTCACTTCGTCAATTTTTATGGAGGAAATGATAGCCCATTACGAGGATACAAAGAGCAACACCTTCTTTAGCCAATTGATAAATCTCAAACAAAAGGGTTTAGTGGGGGAGCACATTGAGGACTTCCAAAAATTGAATATAAGGGTAACTGATATTACAGACGAACACAGGATTGATCTCTTCATAGGTAATTTAAAGGATAACATCCAACATGAAGTTCGAGTTTTGGAACCTAATTCATTGGAGAAGGCATTCAGGTTGGCAAGAAAAATTGAATGTAAAATTATGGCGACAAGGAAGCCTACTACTCACTTCTATAAAGAGGGAAGAGTTGCTACTCCTAGATTTCAACAACCTACAAGGTTGACACCACAAAAATTGGAAGAAAAAAGAGCAAAAGGGATTTTCTTCAATTGTGATAGCAAATACACTAAAGGTCATAAGTGTGCTGAGAAGAAATTATTTTACATAGATTGTGAAGAGGAAGAATAAATTGAAAAAGAAGAGGATATACAATATGAACCAACCCTAGAAGAGGAAAAAATGAGTCCGGCCATATCGTGTAATGCATTGGCAGGAATTACCACTCCTCAAACTCTCAAGATAGAAGGACATATCAAGAAGAAAAAGGTAATAGTGTTGATTGATTCGGGTAGTACCCATAATTTTATTCATTGTAAGGTAGCCAAGGAATTGAATTGTTTCCTATACCCAACACCAGAATGTCAAGTAATGGTTGCAAATGGAGGAACTATAAATTGCTTTGGAAAATGCCATAATATCAAGCTAACCATGGGTGAATATGTATTGAATAGTAAAATTCTTTCCATTCCAATGGGAGGTGCTGATGTTGTACTATGAGTACAATGGTTACAATATTTGGGGATGGTAGCTTTTAATTTTCAAGAACTTTTCTTGAAATTTTTTTCAGAAGGAAAGGAAGTCGAATTACAGGGTATCACAGGGAAGCTGGGAAAGATAATAATCTCTAATTTCATGACAAAGCTTATGAAGAAAGAACAACGAGGCTTAATTGCACAATTATGCTCACTAGAAGTTTCGACATCAAAATAGTCTATTTGTCCCGATCTCCAAAAAGTCTTGGACAATCATTCCAAGGTGTTTGAAACTCCCAAAGGACTCCCACCTATTTTTGATCATGATCATTCTATTCATTTGATTCCGGGGAGTTGCTCCTCCAAACATCGGAGCCTTATATATATCCTTATGTCCAAAATGAAATTGAACGTATGATTGAAAAAATGTTAGAGGCGGGTATAATTCAACCGAGTCAAAGTTATTTCTCTGCTCCAGTAGTATTGGTGCACAAGAAAGATGGATCATGGCACATGTTTCCGGATTATAGGGAGATCAATGAGCTCAGTATTAAAAATAAATTTCCCATTCTTTTGATTGATGAATTATTAGATGAATTACATGGAGAAATTTATTTTACCAAGTTGGATCTTCGTTCAGGATATCATAAAATTAGAATGAAGGCTGAAGATATTCCGAAAACAAAATTTTGAACTCATGAGGGTCATTATGAATTTTTGGTCATGCCCTTTGGCCTTACCAATGCACCTTATACATTTCAAGGGTTGATGAGTTCCATTTTCAAACCCTTCCTTAGAAATTTTTTGCTAGTATTTCTTGATGATATAGTAATCTACAACAGGTCTTGGAAGGATCATGTTCAACATGTTGACAAGGTGCTCAACCTATTGGAGGAGAAACAATTATATGCGAAAAATCCAAATGTTTCTTTGGAGTGCAAGAGGTGGAATATACGGGTCATATTGTATTTGACGAGGGTGTTAAGGTAGTCCACTAACGAAATTAAGAAGCCATTAGAAATGAAATTCCCCCAACCTCAAAGCAATTCACGAGATTTTTAATTTCTCAGGTTGATAGGGTATTATCCCAAGTTTGTTAAGAATTATGGGAGAATAGTAGCACCTCTAACCAAATTATTGAAGAAAGATGCATTTTCATGGACTCCTGAAGCAACTAAGGCCTTTAAACACCTTAAAGAGGCAATGTGCCTGGCACCGGTCTTAGCTACACCAGACTTCACAAAAACCTTTATTATGGAATGTGATGCCTCGAGAAATGGAATTGGTGTTGTTTTAATGCAATAAGGAAGACCCATTGCTTTTGAAAGTCATCCCGATCAAGGAAGTTATTTATAGAAACCTATTTATAGAAGGAAATGTTGGCAATACTACATGCACTAAAGAAATGGCGACCTTACCTAATGGGAAGACACTTCAAGGTAAAAACTAATCATGATAGTCTTAAAAAAAATTGGAACAAAGAATATATTTAGAAGAGAAGAAAAAATGGGTCAGAAAGATGTTGCGTTATGAATTTGAAATCATATACAAAAAGGGGAAGCTAAATGTTGTTGCGGATGCACTCTGAAGGAAGGATGAAGAAGTGGAAGCATTTATTTGTTCCATTTCTATTATCCAACTAGGTTGGATAACCAAAGCAAGGGATGAATGGAAGAAGGACGAAGAAGTGTCGACACTCATTCAAAAGTTGTTGCAAGATCCTAGTACATTTGATATATTTAGTTGGAAAAATGATTCCTTATGGTACAAATATCACTTATATCTTTGTAAGAATTCCCAGCTAAAACAAAATATTCTTTTGGAATTGCACACTTCTCCTTTAGTAGGACACTAAGGATTTTTTAAAACTTACCATAGGGAGAAGAAAGAATTTTTTTGGGACGGCCTTAAATGCGATATTCAAAAGTTTGGGCGAGAATGTTTGGTTTCCCAGTAAAATATAGTTGAGACAATTAAGACCCCGGGTCTTCTACAACCTTTATCCATTCCAGGTTAACGTTGGGAGGAGATTCCAATGGATTTTATCACAGGTTTACCTAAGTCCAAAGGAAGGAGTGTCATCATGGTGGCAGTTGATAGACTTACCAAGTATGCACACTTTTGTACATTATCTCATCCATTTAAAGCGAGTACAGTTGCGATTGCATTTATAGAAATAATTCAAAAGCTACATGGAAACCCAAAGATTATAGTAAGAGAGAGAGATCCCATTTTTACAGGAAATTTTTGGACAAAATTATTTTCTTGTTTGGCTAGTCAACTAGCTCATAGCTCATCTTATCATCCTCAATCCGATGGTCAAACATAGATAGTGAATAAATGTTTGGAAGGATATCTTCGTTGTTTTGTATCGATAAACAAACACAATGGGTCAAGTGGTTACCTCTGGCGGAATGGTGGTATAAAACTTCCTTCCATACTGCAGCAAAAATGACCCCATTTATGGCACTTTATGGATATCATCCACCGTCCATCACATCATCTTTAAGAGAAAATTCTAAGGTGCAAACAGTGGAAGATCACATCAAGCATCAACGGAAATTTCTCCAACTCTTAAAGGATAACCTCAATTTGGCACAAAATCAAATGAAACAACAGGCATATCAACATCGTAGTGAGAGAATTTTTGATGTAGGAGACTAGGTATTTGGCTACAACCATACAAACAAATGTCCCTCAAGCAAGCTGAAAGGTAATAAATTATCGCGAAATCTGGTCCTTACAAGGTGTTGCAAAAGATTGTGAGTATGGCATACAAATTGGACAAATTAGACTTCTGCTTCCTATATTCTTCGAGTGCATCTGATTTTCCATGTTTCATGCTTAAAAGAGGAGGTTATAGGTAGAAAAGAAATCTTCCCGGTTCAAAAAATATGACGAGAACTTGATGAGGAGAGGAAAAATCATGCAAATCATGTATTGGAACCTGAAGCGATCATGGAAACAAGAACTCGACAACTACGGAATCGATCAATTTCAGAGTATCTCATCAAGTGGAAGAACTTACCCACTGAATATTTTACATGGGAGGATGATAATTTTATACAGAAGCACCCAGAGCTACTCAAGCGTTGAGGACAACACTTTTTCAAAGGAGAGGGGCATGTTAGGTCCCTATATTACTAGTATAGTCGCTTATTGTTGTTAGTGTAACCCCCTTATAGTTATTATTGTACCCCTGTAACCCCCATATTGTTATTATTGTGCCCTAAAATTATTATTGTTAGGTGAGCTAGGATTACATTGTGGCCCTGCTAGGATTACATTGTGGCCCCATGGACTCCTATAATTTGTATCATCCAATAATTGTTCATTCATGTAATGTATTGGAGGTTGCCCCCTCGAAGTGGCTTATTTCTAAGGCGTTGATATCTCTTTTCTTCTATTTTTGGAGCTGGTTTCACAACAATTTGCATGCAGATTGAGATAATAGGGATCTACTATAATAGGGACCTAACCCATTGCTTAAGGATATTATCACACAAAAAAAACATTAAAATATTTTCATGGGAGTCAAAATAGAGTCAAAATACCCTGCAATACCTCATCAGAGCGCAAATATCAAATCAAACTACATGAAGGGACAAGTCAGCCTAAAGATAGAAATTCGTACCCCTCAAATGCCTATATATAAGAAGGAACTCGACCTCATTTAGACACACTCTCAAGCATGTTATATCTTCTCAAGATAGAAGCTGGAAAAGGACGAAGAAGAAGAAGATGAAAATATTGAAGTTTTGGGCATCTCTCTCTCTCTCTTTTGTTAGGGTTTTTAAAGTTACCGAGAAAGATGAAATTCTAAAGTTGAATCGAAGCTATGAAGATGCAAGGTCGAAGTTGTGAAGCTGCTTCTAGGTCGAAGCTATGAAGATGCAAGGTTGAATCTGTGAAGCTAATTCTAGGTCAAAGTTGGGAAGTTGTAGTGTTGAAGCTATGAAGTTGCATCAATATTGACATGATGGTTTGACATTGTAGAAATTGTTGTTGGGGGTCAAAGATGCTGAAAGGTTGAATTTTGTTGCTGGAAGCTATGCAAATCAAGAAGGAAGGTTGACTTGGTATTGGAGGAGTCTTGGTAAAGGGTCATAGGTCTTTGAATTCGTCAATTGAAAATTATATAAGAAGATGAATTCTTGTGGGTTTTCCTCTCAAGTGGAGAGGTTTTGGCCCTGGATGATCACCTATATCTCGTGTCCTCCTTTTTCACTTTTCTTTATGGTTTGGTAGATGTTTGATGAAAATAACACAACTATAATGAAGATTAAAAAAAGCCTAATCAATATATGCAAAAATACATCAAAAGAAGTTATCAAAGTAAGAGAAATCACATCATCTTGCTGCCCTTAATTTCTCAACAAGTTAGTGGGCCTAGTCCAACCAACAACATTTCCTCTTGGAGAAAACTTAAATCAAAATGAAATCAACACATCAAATAAGTGAACATGAGAATTAAAAATTTATATTAATAAATCCACATTACATAGGAGCATTATGAAAAGGTTCAACCTAGTGGCCGCACTAGTGAGCGAAAGTACAAATCTAAAACACAAACGAGACCTAGTGACCTTGCTGCTAACGTAGCTCAAGGCTAGATTTAAGATTTTATAAGAAATAAAATACATAAAAATATTGATACATTATATGCGTAGATACTATTATGAGTAGACAGTTGAGAAATCCAACGATCTCTCAAGGTCTCAGATAGGTGCAACATATAAAACATCTAAAAAAGAGTAAACAAGTACAATTCAGTTGAAGAAAATCAAGTAAAGGAACCATGCATCTTGGCCTTGACACTGAACTAACTGCTAGAGTGGTAGACCAACCATGATTACAATGTTTACCAAAGTGATGAGCCTCCGTATTGCAACATGAATGTTGCAACTCCCAAGGCTACCAACTTAAATTATCAACTCGGGGTTCCTACAAACTTAAGAAGTATCGACACTATATGTGCAACATACAACATGTCCTTATTTTGTTGATATAATGTAATGGAGTGAATGTTATGAAATCAAAGCCTAAAATAATTTCAGAAATGGAAATGTTACTCTATTTTCAAGAAATGGAAATGCTACTTGCTCAAATGTAAACGCTAATCGTAATTTAAAGAAGGTAAATGTTATGCTATTTGCAAGAATGAAAAGTACTTATCTATTATCATAATGTAAAACTTGTGCTACTTGCAATAATGTGAATCATTAGTCTAATTTCATAATATGAAAAGTTTCGTTGAAAAGAAACTAATCCTATGCAAGACCAACAATTTGTAATTGAAATCATAAGAGCATGAATTCAAAAAAACAGGCCTAATATGCTTTAGGAAAAGGAAAGTCCTAAGTGGTGTTTATTCTTCCCCAAACATAGATTTAGAGCCTAGGGGTTATATTTCAATCCTAAGGGAGAAAAAGAAAGCTTTTTTAGCAGACCTGGTCAAGTTTACACATGCTACAGGAGTGCTATAGAAGGTGCTACAAGAAGGTCTGTTTTGCTAGAGGAGTGAGATAACTTGCCAAATGTCCAAGTAAATCAAAAGAAAATGATATGGATTTTTTTTTTTTTTATTATTAAGGAGGATTTCATGGGACTCCATTCCAACTGGAATCAATCCAAAATACCCCTTTTAACACGTGCTAAAAAATAGCAGAAAATTACTACTCTAAAACTGAAAATTCAAGAACTAGTGAGCTAGTTAACCTACCAAATTCCTAACCAAATAAAGTGAAAATTATATGGGGTGAATTTTGTTAATAACTTGAATGATTTTATAACCCAATACAAGTGGAATCAACTCAAATTAATCTCATTAACACGTTCTAAAAAATATCAGAAAATTACTACTATTTTGTTACAAGGCACGTCCAGAAATTCTAGATTTGTGAACTAGTATATTAAACACACGCATGATATGCACACAACATGAAAGATAAGAATGAGTTTATATTTATTATTAAAATATATTTACATATATAATACATTCTCGTGACCCTTGGATTCATCTTCCAAGGTCTCTTGGACTTCCTAAGACTTGTTTAGCTTCCACACTAACCCTAGGAGTATTAGGTGTCCAACATTGCCCCCCTGAATCCGAAGGGGTATGTATGTGTCCAAGAAGATAGATTTAATACAAAAAATGAAAAATATGCATGGAAGCACTAGGATGAATGTGCTCTCTGAAATTTTGGCATAAGGTGGTGGTTTGAGGCTGACCACCAACACTGGAACACTTAGTGTAGTTCCCGAAACTCTTCCAAATATGACAAGAAGCTGAGGTATTCTGCTAGAGGAAGTGCTCCTAATGATTTGAAGAGGGAGACCTTCAACTTAACATATATGGTTTAAGGCTGGCCACCAACCAAAGACATGCTCATGGGAATCTCTATCTCTGGCTACAATTTTGAATTTGGTAGCAAGTTCAGATTGTGGCTTAGGCTTTCTTGATATTGCATTGAAACTTGTATGTGAACATCATTCCCCCCCCTCTCAGATACAAGGTGATATGATGGAGAAAAATCAATTGCAAGACCTTTTAATATTTTATAAGAAAATTTGACATATGGCTGAAACATCTTCTTGGTCATTGATGCCCATTGCCAAGAAGCGATCCATCCAAGATGAATCTTTGTTCTTGCAGGAGGCTTGTTTCTGAAGCATCAGTGTGAAGAATGAGTGGTTTTATGAAAATTATTTCATGGATGAAGATCAAAGTAGTGATATTTCATATGGCCAACTCGATCATAATGTTGGAATATAACAATCTATTGTGGCTGATGTGAAACGAGGGTATAATCTGGGACATATGAAGGTGGATAGTCATGAAGAAATCCCACACTATGGGACTGGATGGGCTTTGAGTAATCTGGAATATGAAAGGACCCATCCTTTTCATATCTAGGACCAATTATGTTCTTGTTATGGAGAAGGTATTCCCATGGTATGATGATGGGCTTGGGAAGTGGAGCTTGAACTTTTGCATCTGCGTGCAAATCTGCTCTTAAAATGGGTATTGAATGTGATTAAACCTCAACATTACTTATTTCATCACTTGCTGGTTGTTGATGAGTGTTTGTTTCAACCTTGAATAGTGGATGGTTTTTTACAGAATGAAAAATCTTATGTTGAAGCTCATATCGTTGGAACTGAGATTCTAGATGCAAAAATTATATCTTTTCTTGTGCATTTTATAGATAGGTTTGAATATCTGTGAGAGTGTCTTTGCTAAATTTGACTATGATTTCAGTAGTTGAAATGATTAGAGTTCTCAATAACTCTATAAAATTGTCAATTCTGATCATTTTTTTAACAAATGATACGATAATGAAAAATATATCCACTTGCACTCTCACCACATTAAAAAGAGGAGTAGAACAATCCTTGAGATGCAATAAGTGAAAGTAAAAAGCCTTTGTCTCAACAAGTGAAAATGACACCCGAAAAGAGTTTCAACTCAATACAAAGCTGAGAGGACTATAATGCTTTAAAATAATGTGCAATTCTTGACACCGCTCACTCCTCTTCTGCTTTCAAACAATGCGCAATTTTTGCATCTTTTGGATCATGATCATGACAGAGTTGAAGTGTACTTTCAATGAGCTATGAAACTTTATTCTTCCGATGGCGAAATAATTGGTAAATATGCACACTTTTTGTGGTTGGCTCGTGCTAGTCTTTCCTCTGTAGAAGAAGCGTTTCTAGATGGTATTGCAGTAGACATTACAAACCCTTTCCGCGCTGGTAGTTATGCACACTTTATTTGGAATACTGGAGGTGAAGACACTTGTTATCCTCTTTCTTGAAGATAACTGCATCTAGATTCCATGCATGGCCTCTGTGTAGCCAATATAGAGGTGGGTGTAGGATGAAGTGGTTTTTATCCACTCAAGAATTGTGTACTGGATGTTACAAATTACTCTGATGAATCTTATAATTTCAACATTGGTCCAAATCCAATGATTTTGTGGGTAGGAAGAGATTAATTAATTTACCCCTCAAAAGTGTCTTGTGATGTTCGTGATTCTCAGCAGCATATGAAAGAAATCAGAAATAGATTTGTATGAAATAGAAGGAAGATATTAAGAATTGACTTACAAACCACAAGGTTCTTGGTTGTAAATTGGACCCTTATCTTCGACAAAATATTATTGAAAGGAGGTGAGGAAGGGTTGGCCGGGATCGAGACCTTGTCATGTCAACATCTTCAGTTGTGAACACCTTTGGAACTGCTGCATATCTTGTGGGGGAATGCGTAATAGGTGTGTTCTATAATATGGGACAACATTCAATTTATATGGACAATGTGGAGGAGCATTGTATGGAAAAAATGGAGTGCAGTTGGAGGGTTGACAGGCCAAGGTGGAGCACACTGGTATGGGAGTATTAACTTTAGTGGTATGGGAACGTACTAGAGAGTGAAGGGAGGAGGATCAACGTAGGAGTGACAATGTGCAATGGTATTGAGCGTAGTGCAACCGATTGTCGAGGGTGTATGGAACGTTGTGAGGGAGTTGAATGTTAACAAGAGAATTGGTTTATGCTGGACCGGGGGTGGATGCGAGATCCTATTGTAGAAGAGTAGTCTGGGCGTATACGATGGAAGAGGAACCAAAAAGGAGAGTTGCAGTCAAGTGCAAACACAGGCCAAAGGGACCGCTGACCAACAATGAGAGGAGAGCCAACAATGGTATGGGAGCGAAGAAATTTACCACAATGTATGATTGCGTAACAATGAGGGGTGTTATACTATTCAGGTCTGGTGAGCCAGCGTATTGGAGGGCCAAATCTCGTAGGGAGGTCTCGAAAATGCAAGTGAGTTTGAACCATGAAGAGCTACGTAGTGATGCAGAAAGCACAACTATGATGGGGGGCACCGTAGTGTGTATGAGGCAGAACGGTCCAATATCAACGTTAGGACGATTGTAAGTGTAACTATGGAGGAGGCACAACAAATCCCTTGGCTGTGTATGGGGAGACTAGTGTAGTGGGAGAAGCGTAAAGGTGGGAGTATGGGAGTATGGGAGCTCAATGTGAAAACGAAATTGCATTCAACGCATATGGAGGAGAGCAACGTGGATATGAGAGAGAAGCATATGGAGCAGAGTAGCATGGGTAGTAGTTGAATCTAGGCACCCATAGGCATGATTAGAGGTAGTGGATGAATCCGCTGACAGACAGAGATGGTTGGGAGTGTTAGGGGTTTTTTAGAAGTAAGAATTATCATGCATTTTGCAGAATTGTAGAGATATCCCTATAATAACATTTGGCGTTACAAACCAAAATTGAGCAACGAAAATCCGATGCAGGTATACAAAGTGTGGGGTAGTTGAAACACTTAAGATTACTCAAACGACTCAAAGTGTAAAATATGTAATCGCATGAGAGTGGTGCAGTAAGGGAACAAGCATGCACAGAGGGAGAAATTAATTTTTTTTTTTGTTGCTATTTCCAGATTATGGGTAGAGAATTGAGAGGTGTTGGGTTGAAATGTACAGAAAGGTAAAAAAAAACTGGCTCACACCTGAGAAGGGCAAGATATCACCCACACTGATACCATGTTAAACACACACATTATATGCACACAAGATGAAAGATAAGCATGAGTGTATATTTCTTATTAACATAGATGAACATATATAATACATTCTCGTGACCCTTGGATTCATCTTCCAAGGTCTCTTGGACTTCCTAAGACTTGTTCAACTTCCAAACTAACTGTAGGAGGATTAGGTGTCCAACATAGTAAACCACACCAAGTAGCTCAATGACGAATATGACTTTTGAAACCTATTATAAGGATGAATCATGATTGTGACTCTGTAAATAACCTACAAAATAAAACACTTCAATCATTTAACCAATATGACCTTCAACAAAACAAGCATGAATAGTAAATGCTGAAACAAGAGATGCAAGAGAAAAATACATTCAAAGGAAATAAAGAAATTATACAAGACGGATTTGACACTCTTGGGATGGCCAATCCCAAGGAAACTCAGAGTCCTATGAAGGAAAATAAGGTTTATAAGCTCCAAAATTTGTCAATAATTTCATGATATTTTGTTCATTTATTATCCAATATTGATCCATCCTACAGTAGGGAGAAATTCCCTATATTATCTCATTCATAATTTACTCAACATTCTACAAAAATAAATAATATTATGCACATAATATGTAATTATCTCTAAACCTTCCTAATAACACATTAATGATAAAAAAACATTATTAAGTGTAGAAGGAGAGATTTAATATAGCCTATATGTGCCTAAGAAAGGTTAGATGGGCATCTAATTTGGAGGCCCATCATACCCCCCTATTGAAATTGTTGCTCTCGATGAGCAACCTATTCATCTTCCTTGCCTTGTTGTTCTTCATGTATGATGGCCTATTTTATCATATGTTTGTTGGTCCATATGCTTCTCTTCTATTTTCATTTATCCCCTATCTTAGTTTTCCATAGAACTTCTAATGCAGGTTTAGGTTGCTTCTTCCTCTGAGGTGATTCTTCAATTGTAATGGTTTCTTTTTATGAGGGAAACACCTTGCTTTTGGTTTGTAATATTGGTATTCCTCTAGCAATTCTCGTTGAAAGAAGAAAGACTTCTTGGCATCCATTACCTCATTAATAATGACATTCTAAATGAAGTCTAGGCCTCTTACTGTTGATACAAATTCTTGGCCACTTGGATATTGTAAATTTACCACAAACTCAAGTGAAATATTAGAATCATATCCCATTATCCTTTAAAAGAATCCCATATAGTTTCAACTTTTGAAAATGGTAAGCACTTCAGAGAGAGAGAGAGAATTATTCTTCCAGACTCAAGAAAATTATCTCTACTCCCACTCTTCTCTTCTTGTGCAAGCAAACAATTTTTTTAAAAGTAATTCAAGCCTATAGAGGTTTGTTACAAGATTCTTGTAGAAGGCATAATTTACTCAAAAAATATATGAAATTTGGAAGGAGAAGATGCCACTTACCCCTCTTGGAATGATTTATTTATTCTTGAGGGGGTTTGGAGGAATGTTCTTCGTGGTTTGGATGCCTTTTTCACCTTAAGGCCTAATCTTATAGCACCTCCTATAACACTGTTGGTACTCCTGTAGCATTGTTGGTACCTCCGTAGCACTTATGTTATTTCTTGTAGCAACTTTGTTCCTTCTTGTAGCAACTCTATTTTCTTTTGTAGCATATTTTTTTGCACTCTTGCAATTTCCTTTGAATATTTCCTTGCTTCCCAAGGCTTTAGGGTGAAATATTACTTCATATAGAACCCTATTAGCTTCATGTAATAAATTTTTTCTTCTTGTAGCAATGATGTTCCTTCCTGCAGTAACTTTGTTCTTCCTATAGTAGTGTTGTCCCTTCCTATTGCACACAACCTGAGCCTTGTTGTTAGCTAAATGGGGCCTAGACCCAGGTTCAAATATGGCTATGTGAACCAACAAAACCCACTATTACCAGCCCTTTCGACAGATCTGTTGCACAGAACGAAGTCTCACCTGAGGCAATATAGGGGGATGCTAGAACCATGTTTATGCATCCAGAGGGACAATGGAGTATGGCTTTAGGGTTTATCTTCCTTTCAACATTTATTAGAGCTTCACAAAACAACTATGGTAATTATACAATCATTGTTCAACACTTATTATTGAACTATCTTGTAGATTGCATGATTTTACTTAAAAAAGCATAAACAACATAAATAACCATAAACGAGACTTCACGATGAAATTATGTATAAAAACCCTTAACTCAGCACAAATGATGTCAAAATACAAGTAAAGCAAACACATATGCACAAAATATAGATCTATCTTCAAAGTATTCTATTATTACTCAGATCTTCTTAATAAAACCCTTTCTGCCTTGCGCACTCAACCGTAGGGTTCTACACACTCACCTGAAATTTTTTTAAGGTATCCATGCACTCAGCAGCATGATCCTTCCCTTTCCCACAAAAAAATAGAACACATACTCAAAATAACATTACATCTGAGTGCATTCTATCACGAGTTATGAGATTCATCAAATTACTTTCAAGGACTATTCTAGACTCCTTATATAGTCTTCCATTTTACAATACCATGGGCAGAGCTCAAGGTATAAAAAATTATCCCATCACTTGACAAGATAAGGGGCTTTGATCCACCGCAAAGCCCCTAAGACTCTGACATAGCTCTGCATTACGTGCTCCGCTCCTCGATCTGCAGAGTCTTTCTCAAAATCTTCAATCGAAGGGTACCCTGTCCAACAGGCCCCCAACAAAAAAATGTGACTTGTCCTGAGTCACTCTACCGATTTTCCCTTGATATTTTCTTTGATATTGCTCAAGGAATCCTTTAGAGGCAAAACTGTTTCAGCGTACTTCTTCTCAACTTCACAGATTTCAGTCAGCAACATCTTAGGGGTTGGCCCTGCGATTCTTATGGCAATCTCATTCTGTGTATAGTGCATATCTTTCAAATTTTTCTCGACAGTCTGCCATAGCTGACTGGCTTCAACTTCCCATGGATTTTTTCTAGCTGTGATAATTTGTTCTTTTCTGTGCAACTAATCGGTCTGTTCTTGCAAAAAATTACCCTCTTGGAGACGAGTATACCATTGTATTGGTCCTAAAGTCTTCACAGTGACCTTAATGTGGTCCATATGTTCCAGTTTCCCGCAAACTTATTCTGCACCTGAGGGTCCTCTTGCAGTGGGGCCCAGACATCCATAACATCTTCAAAGACTTGGGTGCATTCCTGGATAGTGGAATCAATATTTTCATTGGTAGCCTTAACCTCTGCTGTGCATTTGTCCTATACCTCTGGTGGAGTAGCGAGCTGCAATTTCATCTGCAACTCAATGATATTAATTTTCATCTTGATTCATACCTTTTCTAATTTAGCCTTTGAATCCTTGACTGTTGTCACGAGCTCTTCCACTTTTTCGCTGGCACTGCTGCAGCCTAAATCTGCAACTCAGGTACTTCGTTGTAAACCTTGGTAAATATTGTTTCCATTTTGTGTCTCTATGCAACTACCTCGCAATCTCATACAACCTGCTACTTTTCCTCTGCGATCCTCCACCTTTCTTTCTTAATATCCTGGAAAATTAACAGGGTGCATTGCTCTCAGATCTACAACTCTTCTGCAACACCCTGGTGGAACTCGTGCAGTGTTTTCAAAGGTAGCACAACAAGGTTGAGACTTGTGCTCTGCCAATGTGCTGCCTACGCCTACTTTTGAGGAGTGTCATGTTGGAAATATGATGCAGAGTGTTGTCCTTGATGGCAACCCACTGAATGAAGATGAAGACATGAGATGGTTGGAATGTGTTGTCCTTGATGGCAATACACTTGATGAAGTTATTCTTGGCTTGATGGACTTGGTAAATGATGTAAATCTGATGTGATATGATGTTTGTTGACAATATGATGTAGAGAGTTGTTCTTGAAAGGCAATCCACTTGATGAAAATGATGAAAACTTACTGGATGAAGTTGTGCTTGCTAGAATATGTTCTTGATGAAGAAAATATGATGTATCTACAATGTGTACAGAAGGAAATGAAGAAAGGAATTCAGAATGTGCTCAAAGTATGATGAAAAGAGTATGTATCTATGAATATGCGGATATGTCTAAGGGGAGTCGCGTATGCACGCGGAAAAGAACGTTCCAAGTCGCGTATGGGAAAAAGCGCTCAAAAAGTGCAAATCTAGGGGCCCGTGGTATTGAAGGCTCATGGTATTGGTTTGGATCATGGTATTGGAAAAGGGGCCCGTGGTATTGAAGGCTCATGGTATTGTTTTGGCTCGTGGTATTGAAAAAGGATAAACCTATATAAGGAGAAGAAATTCATTGTGCAAATCATGTGTGTGGGTGCAAGATGTCTGAGCTTGAATGAATACTTCTCTCTGAAGTAGATCTGAATGGAAAGGGTTACACTTGAATGATAAATCTGAATGTATGATGCACCAATGATGAAGAAGGGGATCTAGATCTGAAATGTACTTGTATTTTCTAGATCTGTTTATGGAGTGATTAGATCTGTGATGAGGCGAACATCTGTCTGAAGTAAAGGGTTGAATCTGAACTGAATGTCTGATCTGAAGAAGTATGCAGCTCTGTAATGATTGAATATCCATACGCTATTTCGCCGCAGAGGAAGCGCGTATATACGCGGCTTCGCTGAAGAAAAAGTGCGTATGCGCAGTGAAGTTTATGTACAGATGTATATGCTAGTTTATATGAACGGAAGTGCGTGTATACGCGACATCAGAGAAAGGAAAGCGCGTATGCAAACTAGGGTTTGCTGAAGTATGTGGTAAGAAATGTCTGATATGTTCTGCTGGTTTACTGATATCTGTCAGTGAGTTATATGTATCTATTTCATGGTTGACTGTGCTTAAAAGTATGGAAAGGGTCCAGTCTGAAAATATGATGAAATGTGGCCTGCAAGTGGTGTCCTAAAGGAAGCTTTGGATCCAGTGTGAAAATTGATGAAACGTGGTCCATAGAGGTGCTGAGGGTTGTAGCCTTCAGTCAGGGGGTTGTAGCTCCCTTCCAGGTGAGGCTGGTAAACGAGATCAGGGAGTCGTAGCTCCCTTCCAGGAGAGGCTGGTAAACGAGTCAGGGGGTTGGAGCTCCCTTCCAGGAGAGGCTGGTAAACGAGCGCAGGTGGGTGCCTGCGTGCTGGTCAAGTCTGCGCCACCACATATGTTGTAAGATGTTTTCTCTATAATAAAATATTGAAGGCTGAGCAACTGCAGCGGTGGTTTTCTCCCGACTTGGGTTTCCACCTAAAAATCCTGGTGTTCATGTGTGATGCTTTGTGTGATGGTTTATTCTGTTATTACTGCATATGTTTACTGTTTATAGAACATCTAATGAATGAATGATGGAATGATATAAGTGAAGAAATAATGGCATAATTAGATCTCTGTGTATACGCGAGTTTTATGAAGGATATCCGCGTGTATACGCTACTTGGCTTCAGCAAAGTAGCGTATGGGTTTTAAGGAATGAAAAAGTAAAAAGTTTTGAATATGAAGTAAATACTGATTCACCCCCCCCCCCTCTCAGTATTTTTCCCAAAAATTGGTTTCAGAGCAGGTTCTTCTGCAGAAGCTTGATCGCTTGAAGGAGATCTGTCGCAATGGGAAAGAAGCAAAAGAAGAAGGCCACTAAAAAGGAGATATCTCAGAAAACATGTGCAGCAGAAAATGGAAAAGATAAAACAGGTATTGATAATTGTTCTGATGACTCTCTTTCCTGTGCATGCAATGATGAATATAGTGAAAGAAATGTTATGGATCTAGAAGAAGTTCTCAAGATCAAAGTTGAAGAACAACAAAGAGAAATTAAAGAGAAAGGCTCTATCGAAAAAGAGATGATCTCTAGAATGAAGGAACAGATAGAAATTCATGAAAATCTGCAGAGAAGGCTTGAAAAAGAAAACCTCGCTCTCAAAATAAATCTGGAAAAATCAAATAAGAATGATGAAGAACTTAGAGCAAAAATCATGTCTGTCATAGAAGAATCATACAAGGAACATGAAGAACTTCTTGAAGAATCAAACAAGAAGAATATAAGACTTGAAGCAGAAATCATATCTCTCAAAGAAGATCTGGAAAAATCAAATAAGAAGAATGAAGAGCTAGAACAAACATGTGAAGAAAACGAAAATTGGTTGAAAGAAGAGATTCTAAATCTAAAGGATCAAGTAGAAGATGGAAGAAGGAAAGAAGAAAGCATGACAAAGCAATGTCAAGCCCTGGAGGTTGAGGTAAACATTCTCAAAGGTAAATTAGAAGAAAAGGTTAAACTTTTGAGGTTTCAAGATAGTACTAATATTTTGGACAATATTCTGAGTAATCAAAGGTCTCCTGCTATCAAACTTGGTCTTGGTTTCCATGAAACTGTCAAAGGAGAATCTAGCTCACAAGGAAGTGCAAAAAATTCAGAGGGCGTCAATGCAAAACCTGATGTGTTGAAAGAAACAAAAGATCAACCAACAATCATGAATTCTCAAAGGAATTCATTCAAGAACGTTGAATGTTTTAAATGTCATAATTATGGGCATGTTGCAGCAAATTGCAGGAGCAGATCATTTCAGCCTCAAACTAACAGTTCCTATATAGAAAGGCACTCTGGTTTCTTCAAGGGATATTGTTTTTCATGTAACAAGTATGGACATAAAGCAGCTGATTGTAAAAGGAGGAAGATTAGAAATACTCATTATGATTCTTATGCTTATTTCTCTGGACACATGAGATGTTATTTCTGTAACAAGTATGGACATGTAGAAAAGGAATGCGGGTTGAACAGATCTGAGAAAGTGGACAACTTTCAGCACACAGTTAGGAAGTTCAAGCAAGTTTGGAAAAAGATGGAGAACCGATCAGAAACGTAGGGAATTCTGACCCTACTGCAGTCATCCGCTTCTGAAGCTGACTTTTCTTATTGACTGCAAGAATGATGTGGGATACATTATGAGATTTAGTAATGTATCATCACAGGGGGAGCAATGCATGATGACTCTCATGGTTGATTTGATTATTCTGGTTATGTTTACTTCTGATAGCGCATCTGATGTGGAAAGGACAGGTACAGGAGGTACAAGCTCAGGAGGAAATGAAGGAAGATGAAAATTTTCTATGCTTCACTTTCCATACGCGGGTTATATTAACAAAAGTCGCGTATACACGCGAGTTCCAGCAGACACAGTTGCGTATTTATTGATGATAAGAGAATTTATATGATAGCTGAAGATTTGGAGCAGAGGTTCAGGGGGAGCATCAGTCTGATTGTTAATAACTGTATTATTGACTCTGTATCAGCTTAGTTTCTCAGTTCTAAATATTGATGATATATGGTTTCTTGTGTTGAAGACTGTGGATGAGTCCTGTTTGCTTGTTGATGAAGAGTATTCATTGTTGAGATGAAAGTCCTATAATTCGGAGATAAGAGCAGCCCATGCAGAGATTGTTGCTGATGACTTGCTGATGAACGTGTTCAAGTTAAAAGGAGCACCAGTCCAGGGGGAGAAGCAGGTTGAATACTAATGATTGCATTGTTGGCAATATGACTGCTTATTCTTTGGTTTTTGTGATACTCATGCTCAAATGATGTTGACTTGGTACATGGTTTATTATGATGAGATTTTTGAGCCCTGGTTGCTGATAAGTATCTTTTGTGCTTACACATGGATGAGTTGGAAGTCGTTTGATTCAGAAACAAATCATGCAGAGTTTGTTACTATGGTTGAAATCTTTTGCCCTACATATAAAATCTTGAAGATCTTGATGATATTGGACCACATGGATGATTGCTTGACACTTATTTGAAGATGTTGTTATGGTATGATAATCTCTCTTGAAAAGATTGTATTAATGCTGCAAAGAGTTTGAAGACTTGGTCACTATTGTGCTACAACCATTGGATGACGCTTGAAGACACAACTACACTGTTCTATCTATCTGTAGTCCAGGGAAGCAGTCAAATATCTCAGAAAGAAGCTGCACACTGTCTTTTCCTCACAGAGGATCAGATCTAGTCAAAATATAGAAGATGGTAGTGGATACGCGGGTTTCCTGAAACACAGTCGCGTATATACACGAGTTCATGCACAGAAAACCGCGTATGTCTGATTGCTGACAAATTTCTGCATTGGAGTCAGCTCTCTTCAGCATAGCTGCAGTGCTGTTTGGTATCTTTGATATTGCTTGGTATCTCTGGTGGTGTTTCAGTTCTCATAATTCTGTTTCTAATGTTTTTATAAAGATGCCTTGATATTTTGTTGGTGAAAGTGTTCAGGATGCACAAACTAAGGGGGAGCCTTAGTCATATGAAAGGTTGTTTGGATGCATAGATTCAGGGGGAGCATTAGCTTTGCTGAGTATAATGCATTGTTGGCATTATGATGGTTCTGAAATATGTTCTCCTTCTTGAGGACTTTCTGGTGTTGGTCTTGAAGTTATATTTGTATTTTGATGAAAAGGTCTTGTTGAGACCCATGATGTAAACTTGTAATATTTAGTCATGTAACGATTTGTCATTTTGTAAACCCACTTGGTTGGGTAGCTGAGTCAAATTTTGTAAACCCACTTGGTTGGGTAGTTGAATTGAAATGTGTAAACCCACTTGGTTGGGTACTTGAGTCTCATATGTAAATCCACTTGGATGGATCTTTGATGTAAGTCATTAGTGATAGGAAAGTCATAGAGTCATGTACTTCATTGAAAAATATGTTTGAAGATTCAGCATGAACTCGGGGGGAGCTTGGTCACTTCAGTATACATCAGATCTAAAGAACGCTTCTTCTACATGAGGAGAAAAGGGGGTGAGTGTGTTGGTTTTGATCCACCCGTTGCCCTTGATGTCAAAGGAGTAACTGGTGTTTTTGAATAAAGTTAATGATGTCAAAAGAATGGGGAAAATGACATGGTGTCATTGTATTCTTAATGTAACTATCTGTTGTATTGACAAACACCATTATGGTTGCCATCAAGTCCAAGGAGATTGTTGGAAATATGATCTGATGTTGTCCTTGATAGCATTCTTTGAATGAAGATGAAGACATGAGATGGTTGACATGTGTTGTCCTTGATGGCAAACCACCTGATGAAGTTATCCTTGGCTTGATGGACTTGGTAAATGATGTAAATATGATGTGATATGATGTTTGTTGACAATATGATGGTGAGTGTTGTCCTTGAAAGGCAACCCACTTGATGAAGATGATGACAACTTACTTGATGAAGTTGTGCTTGATAGAATATGTCCTTGATGAAGGAAATCTGATGAATCTACAGTGTGAACAGAAGGCAATGAAGAAAGGAATTTAGAATGTGCTCAAAGTATGAAGAAAAGAGTATGTCTCTATGTATACGCGGATATGTCTAAGGGAAGTCGCGTATGCACGCAGAAAGGAACGTTCCAAGTCGCGTATGGGCAAAAGCGCTCAAAAGTGCAAATCCAGGGGAAGTGGTATTGAAGGCTCATGGTATTGGTTTGGCTCATGGTATTGGAAAAGGGCTGAAGTAGTATTGAAGGCTCATGAAGTATTGTTTTGGCTCGTGGTATTGAAAAAGGATAAACCTATATAAGGAGAAGAAATTCATTGTGCAAATCACAAGAGTGAGAGCAAGATGTCTGAGCTTGAATGAATACTTCTCTATGAAGTATATCTATATGGAAAGGGTAAAGGTTTGATGAAAAATCTGAATGTATGATGCACCAATGATGAAGAAGGGGATCTAGATCTGAAATGTACTTGTATCTGCTAGATCTATTTATGGAAGGCTTAGATCTGAAATGAGGCGAACATCTGTCTGAAGTGAAAGGGTAAAACTGAACTGAATATCTGATCTAAAGAAGTATGCTGCTCTATAATGATTGAAGATATATACGCTACTTCGCCGCAGAGGAAGCGCGTATATACGCGGCTTCACTGAAGAGAAAGCGTGTATGCGCAATGAAATATGTACTGAGGTATACGCTGGTTGATGTGGACGAACGCGTATATACGCGACATCAGTCAATGGAAAGCGCGTATACAAACTAGGGTTTGCTGACGCAAAGGGGTATGAAATATCTGATCTGTTCTGCTGTGTTTCTGCTATCTGATCTGTGCTAACAAGTATCTGTTGGTGATGTATGTTTGTGCTTAAAAGTATGGAAAGGGTTCGGTCTAGAAATATGATGAATTGTGGCCTGCAAGGTGTGTTCTATTGAAGTGGTTGGATCCAGTGTGAAAATTGATGAAACATGGTCCAAGGTGGTGCTGAGGGTTGTAGCCTTCAGTCAGGGGGTTGTAGCTCCCTTCCAGGAGAGGCTGGTAAACGAGATCAGAGGGTCGTAGCTCCCTTCCAGGAGAGGCTGGTAAACGAGTCAGGGGGTTGGGCTCCCTTCCGGGAGAGGGTGATGAAGCAGCGCGAGGTGGGTGCACACGTGTTGGTCAGAGTACCAACCCGGCCCCATATGTTGTAAGATGTTTTCTCTATAATAAAATATTGAAGGCTGAGCAATGCACTAATTAGGTTTTCTCCTGACTTGGGTTTCCACCTAAAATCCTGGTGTTCATGTGTGATGCTTTGTGTGATGGTTTATTCTGTTCTTACTGCACATGCTTACTATTTATAGAACATCTAATAAATGAATGATGGAATGATATAAGTGAAGAACTAATGGCATAATTAGATCTCTGAGTATACGCGAGTTGCATGAAGGAAATCCGCGTATATACGCAAGTTTACTGAAGGAAAGTAGCGTATGGGTTTTAAGGAATGAAAAAATAAAAAGTTTGAATATGCTGTAAATATTGATTCACCCCCCCCTCTCAGTATTTTTCCCAACATGTCAAAACATAAGGTACATGTAGGTATCGACACTATGCGAATATCCATTGTAATGGCTAGTTCTTATTCTGTTGTACTCGCACTTGATGGTGCCCATATCACTTGACTCATGCTCACTTGCACTGCACTCATTTGCACTTGTAAATCCTTGAGGCCCTGGTATACCTTGGCCAATACCTCTTGTACTGGTCCTCAATGTTTCCTCATAGATGCTCGATGATGCACTGAACAATGTCACCAATGTCATCGAAGTCCCCCTCACTGAGGACAAATGCTTCTGGGCCAACGGACCTATTTGAATTCATATTCTTCCATGCGCCTCCACCACCTAGTGTATTTTTTCACTTTACAAAATAAGGGGATCGGGGGTCTGCTCGATCTGTAAATGTATCGACACCCCCTCCTATCTCCGAAGCATCCTTCTCTGTTTCTCTCTCAACCTCTTTTTCAGAGTCCTTATCAGTGACAAAGGTGACATGGTTAGGTTACTTCTTGGTTTCCTTCTTTTCGGTCTTCGCACTAGTCTTCGCGCAAATCATGCATGCCTACTCTATCTCTGCTCCTTTAGTGGACAAAGTTAGCGATCACTTGGCCATTCACTTACTATGTGGACAACATCATCCTCTATCACCAGGTACAGAATATCATACTAGACCTCTGCAAGGTCCTTCTTCGCTCAGATGTGCATGTGGTGGAAATTTGCTTTAAAGTCCATGACCCATTGATATTCTGAGAAAAGACTTGGTGATAGCCTAGGATTATGATTGATCACTATGTGCAAGCTGATCTCAAATCCCACCCAAACGAAATTGTTAGCCATCACCCAAGTTGGATCCTTTGAATGTGACAACTAGGAATACCACACATCCTCTCAGAGATCTAGGTCCAGAGTGGGGAACGGGGATTCTTCAGGCTCCTTCGAAGACGTTAGTGCGATTAAGAGCAAGAGACACACATAGTGGAGCTGCTTTCCCTCCTCTTGTGCCTCTCTAAAATTATTTAAGAACTCCTTTCACAAATAACCTCCACAGTTGTATAAAATGCCCTTGTTGCACTACTCATCCAGAGACACTACTGGCACCGATACTTCTTCTGTGTGGTATTTTTGCATGATCTTTCCTACAAAAATATGTGTGGAAAAGTGCACTGACCTATTTTTTATGGAGTTAATATAGTAACCCCTACTTCCCTTCGTCAAGCCATAATCATGCTTCATCTTATCATCCAAATTATTGTCCTCATCCTTTCCCAAAAATGCTTCAATGAGGTCCAGGCCGAGATAAGGAAGTGTCATGATCTTCCTGATTAAAATTGCATCAATGGGGATTCCTTCCCCCAACCATATACAATCATCGTGCAATAGGGCCAGCAGTTGGTGCATAAATATTGTATTGATAATGCATCACCCAAAGTGCAGAACATATAACATGTTCAACAACCCTGAATTCTGAATTTCGGCTACCCACTTCATTGGTTCTAGCCTTGTCACTCCAATAGCTTCATAGTATATAGAGAATAGATATGTACTCGGCTTGAATTGAGGTTATTTTTTGCGGTCGTTTAAATCCTAATCCTCCATGCACAGCTGTGGAAAATTTCCCAACAATTCTCCTTCAACTGGTACTTCTTTAGGAAGCAAGGGGATAAAAATATTGTATTTCACTACGTCCAAATGCTTCGTAGGCTTCACAGCTATCATCTTCCATGGAAGAATATATCGAGGCAACATGGATATAGGTTCTGCCTCCTCCGCATCAATATTTTCTATCGCTCCAGGCAAGATTTATTCTTATTCTGACTCCTCGACCTTGACGACTTGCTTTTGCCTATCTTTCATCATCTTAGACCTTTCTTCCTCAGGAATTTATTCCTAGGCGATGTTATAAGTACTAGCTTCTTAGACTTTTTAGAAGGCGCTTCTCCGGTCCGTTTCCTAGGTGATCTCAGCCCTGTGATATTTGTGGGTGGCGTAGCCATCATGGTGTGTCTTAGACCTGACTGAATTGTGTGCCTAAGCCCTGATTTGATCAATGATTCTTTAACCACTTCAAAAATGTAATCCAACATGTAATGACTCACTCAGCTAGCTTTCAGGCATAAAATCTCAATTCTAAATATGAGAGCACAAAGTATTCGAATGTGGAGAGGGATGCCTAATTTAGAGAAAAATTCAAATTCAAACTCCATGATATCCTTCAAATACACCTCATAAATGAATATTTGACAGTAGATTAGCACATATGTGTCCATTAAATACATCCCTCCATCTCCTTTTAACATCTAAGTCCTTGTCAAATCAACTATTCTGGATCCAACAGTCATATTCTAGGTTAGCTTCGTCAGACCCTCCTCTGTGGTGCAGTCTTGCATTCTGCGGAGCAGTTCCCTCCAACTTCGCCATGTCCATGCATCCCATGCAGTTCCTAGACTACGATGAAGCCATCCTTCGACATAGTATTTTATAGTCCCATGCTCTGTTTCAACTGCTTGGAGAATTAAGACTCTTCTCTGGCCATATAGTCAATGCGAACCCCCAGGGGTAGATTTGTCCTTGTATAACTTCAATCGACTGCCATTGATACGTCTAGGGAAAAAATCACCATTCCAATTCTTGATATGAACTATGCCCCCCTCCAAGACATTCCTGACAATCTAAGGTCCCAACCAGTGCATTTTCAGCTTCCCCTCGAACTTCGCAAACTTGTTGTCATACAAAAGAACTAATTCCCCATCCTTGAACATCTTCTTCTTAATATTCCTATCATCAGCGTTTTTCATTATAATTTTATACTTGTTGGTGTAATCCGGAAATGAACCTATCCTCCTCTAGCATGAGCAATTGCTCCAATCTCTGCTCCATAAGATCGTTGTCCACCAGATCCGTGACTGATTTAGTTATGAGACTAGGGATGATGTACTACAGTGACATTACTACTTCTTGTCCATATACCAACCTAAACAGAGTCTGACTTGTCAAATTCTTACAGGTATTCTTGTAGGCCCATAAAATTGTAGGAATTTTCAAGTCCCAGTCATCCCCGTTCACGTTGCACACCTTAGTAAAAGTGTTTTCCAGATTTGTTTTCAGGCCTCAACTGTCCCATTTTCCTATGGGTGATATGGTGTACTCTTCTAGTGATGCATTCTGAACTCTACGCTCAATGATTCAATAGTGTTGTTCAAGAAATGCATACCTATGTCGCTCATTAAAATATTTGAGCAACCAAACCTTGACAAAATATTTTCAAAAATAAACTTCGCATTTGTGTCAGCACTACAATTTTTCACCAAATGTTCTTAGTGAGGTAATCAGTTGTAGTAATAATGTAACATGCATTGGTTTTCTTCTCGGGTGGATCGATCGGGCCCACAAAGTAAATCACCCATTTATCAAATGCCTGTAAAGTGATTTAAGGATGCAGTGCCATTTCATCCCTTCACAAAGGTCTACTAGTCCTCTGACAAACATCGCAAGCGTTAAAATATTCCTTCGAATCATTTTTCACCATAGGACACCAAAGTCTAGCTCGTAGAATATTCTGCGAAGTGGCCTTTCTTGCATAGTGACCTCCAACAACTCTGCAACATGCGCTTCAACCAAAATACAGTGTCGTTCATGCTCAAGAACATATCTTCGCAGAAATTCATCAACCCTCATCTTGTCTAAGTGTCCTGTAATTAGAGTAAAATCTATTGCCTTTACTACCAACTCTTTTCTATACTATGTAATATATTCCATTGCCCTTAGTTATAAACTAAATGATATCTATGAAATGATCATCTGCAACCTGAATCACGAACAACTGTGCATCAAGTAATCCTTATTCAATATTCTTCGGTTTCTCACCTGTCTCGATTCTAGAAAAATGATCAGGCCCAACATTCAAACGTCCTCACTTGAATATCACTTCGAAATCATACTCCTGAAGTAGAAATAGACACCTGCAAATATTCCCACCCAACACAGGCTTGTTCACCAGGTATTTCACTGTAGAATCATCGGCGAACATTTTGAAATGCACACCTAATAAATAATGTTGAAATTTCTGCAGCACATATACCATTGTTAAGCCTTATCAGTATGTGGTGGAGTAATTTATTTCTTCTTTAGAAAACTTCTAACTTGCGAAAGAAACAAGGTGATATAGATCTCCTTCTCCTGGATGTGCTAAGACAACTCCCAAAGCTATGCAGGACACATCGACATGTACATCAAATTACTTCTTCCAATAGGGAAAAACTAGGATTGGTGTAGTTACCATCTTTTCCTTTAGCACATCGAGGCCCTTCTGACAGTCATCATCCCAACAAAAATTGACATCCTTCTTCAAGATTTTTTCCATTGGCACAGTGGTCTATGCTTAGGCCTTTATGAACATTCTATTATAACTCGTATGGACAAGTGTCATGCATAGCTGCTTCACATTTGTTGTTGGCTGCAAATTGATAATCACAATGATACTCACAGGATATACCATAAATCCCTACTTGCAAACAATATGCCCCAAAAATATACCATATGGCACAAAAAAAATACATTTCTTCAAGTTCAAGGAGATTTGATATTTCCTGCAGGTATCCAACATCAAGCGCAGACTAGAAACATGTTTTTTTAATAGTTTGAATATTGTCTAGTCATCGAAAGACACCTCCAAAAATTTGTGGATATATTCGTTAAATGAAATGACTACGACTCTGGAAAATATTGCTGGAGCATTCTTCAGTCTGAATGGAATGAATGTGTACTGAAAGGATCCCCATTCAATAGTGAAAGTGGTCTTGCTCCGATCTTCCAATTCGATCTTGATCTGATGGTAGCCTGAGAATCTATTTGTAAAGGAGTAAGCTTCTTCCTCTCCAAGATTCTCCAAAACTTCATCAGTGAATGGTGTCGGAAACAGATCATGGATGCATCCATCATTTAACTTTCTAAGATCGACACAAATCCATTTTCATCCCTTGGTTTTCTTCTCCTGGACCATCATAGTGCTCATCCACTCAGACACCTCTACTTATTCAATAATGCCAACACTAAGCATCTTGTCTAGTTATTCCCACACTTTTTCTTTATATTTTTAGTTCAGCTAATATGGGAACTACTTGATCGGATTCAAATAAGGCTTCAAAGTGATGTGAATAACTCCCAAATATATTATAATGTCTTTCAGCTCAGAGAATTTCATTAGGAACATATCCTGGAACTCATGCAACATTCAGTGACCTAGCTCACTGTGTCATCGTCCCAATAGTCCCCAATCTTTGCGAAGATGGGCCAAGACTTGTAACCTCACGCTACCCTTCTGACTTAGGAATATTGACATTACGTGGATCCTCCTCTCCTTCTTCTGCAGTTAAATTGTAACATTCTCATGCTTGTTCCAACTGCGTAGCGCAGTCAAGTTGTATCGAAGTCGTTGACCCAATGTTAATTCAGAATACTCCTGCTTTGACTTCCTAAAGAGCATCATTAATACAATCCCAACCATCTCTGATGCTATGAGTTAATAAGAAACCTTCAGTCATCTCGTACCAATTTGTGGTGCCATGGAGAACTTCATTTCAAGATACCACTGCTGAAGTATCACATCCAAGATATGAAAGAATATATGCACCCATTCAAGTTAGGGTTCTGTTGAGCCCCAAATATGTCCTTCTTTTTCACCACATTTCACTTCATTTCCTTTTTCCCTCATTAATTATAGGTTTGAATGATCAATAGGATTGATTAGGATTACTCTAAGAATGTATATAGTGACTAACTTTCTATGTTTTCATGATTTTGTTGTTGTAGTAATTTTTGACTAGACTCGGCTACAGAATGCAGTCATTCAGTAGCCAGTCACCTATTCTGCAGCTATCTTCATGTTCACGTAGGTTACAGGTGTCACCTCAAGGAAAAACACATATGGTCGTATTCCACATCACTCCCCCATCATTTCTTGCTCTCCACGAAGTTTGAGCTCAAGACTACAGGTGGTTATGCACATGGGAAACCAAAACTAGGAGATAGACTTCTAATAGGACAAGGACTGTACAGATGTCATTAATCATAGTACGAGGCCACCACCAGAGTCCTAGTTTGATTTTAGCCGGGAAAGACATTTATTCCTGTTTTATCTCAAAGACAGTTATGTAATTTTGTTATAAGTATGGCTCGGGAGACCGAGAAACAACTAGCTAGATTTATGTTTTACTGCTAGATCTCAGAAGACAGTAATACTCTGTTTTGAAGAATTTCTCCTTTAATGAAAGAAGCATCACTTTATTGCAAGAGCTGAGTCAATCTTGAGTAGATTTGCATGCTAATCCAATGGTAGAGGGCCCCTGCTACCTGAGAAGCTTTGTTCATATGGTTTAGATAAGTAACTTAGCCTTGTTTCATTCCTAGTTTAATCAATTTTCTAAACTTTGTATTTTTATACTTACTTGCAGTGGATGCTACAGTCAGTCTTATCCTTACAAACTATTCCAAAATACCACTAAAATTGGATGGGATATAACTGTAGTATTTTAGGAGTTAGTTGTGTTTCCTTGAACTTTATGTTTTTGTGCTCAATGACATCAGTTGTTACAGCTAGTCTTGTTCTTATTAATCTCTTCCAAAATATCACTAACTCTGGATGAGACATAGCTGTGGTGTTTCAGAGCTTATTGCGTTTTGTTGAAATTTATGTTTTATGCTCATTTGCATTGAATGATACATCCAGACTTGTTTTTACAAACTATTCCAAAATATCACTCATATTGAACGAGATAAGGTTGTAGTATTTCATAGAGTTAGTTGCATTTAGTCCAGTTGAAATACTCCGGAGGTAGATGTCACTCTAGTTTAATTCTTTCACTATATTTCAAGTTTGATAATGGCACTTTAGTTCAACTCTGTTCACTGCATTTTAAGTTAGATTAGTGGCATTCTAGTTCAGTTCCAGTTCATTTTATTTCAAGTTAGGTTAATGGCATTCTAGTTTAGTTGTGATCACTGTGTTTCAAGTTTGATCAATTGCATTCTAGTTCAGTGTTATCCATTGTTCTTTAAGTTGTATTAACTGTCAAAATTAGACTTCACGGCCTTCATGGTTTACAAACTACTCTTGTTCTGAATTTCCATTAATGTATCATCATATGGATAGGAATTAGTGATATCAGTTTAAGGCCTTGATTGTTCTGCAATCTTTTGCAATTTCACAAATAAGCCTTTTCCAAAAAAAAAAACTATTCTAGAAAATATTTAACTTTTGAATGAGGCTTAGTAGTGACAAGTTGAGCTACAGAATGGATTAATCTTAGCATTACAAGTTAATTCAGAGTAGAAATCTTATTGTGCTACAAATAATATTTTCCAATTGTGTTCCAATAAACTTTTAGCCATGGATGAGATTCTTTGTAATATTGTAAGATGATTGTTTACTTAGGAGAACCTCATTTGCACTAAACTTGTCCTTTTCTCAAGCTATTCCAATATATTTATAATGAATGAATTGGATGAGTTCATGTTATGAGTTATTGAGTTCATGTTGTGATTTATTTCCTTGCTATGAGTCATTATCAAACTTTGCATTTTCTGTTCTTTAGTATAGGTTTTGCTCTGTTTTTAGTGTGACCAACAACTGTTCTTTTTCAACATTTAGTTCTTTTCCTTCTTAACATAAAACCACAAAACCAAAAACATCATAAAAACACTAAACACAACATAGTGAGAAACAAATACCTAGGCACATATAGTGCACCTCACTTCAGCAGTTTACTAACCCTGGTTGATAATTTATGACCTCAATTTAGGAACACTAAGTTGAGCACACATTTTGGCGCCATTTCCAGGGAAGTGTAACTAGGTAGCCTTGTTTCTTACCTCCAAAAAACAATGATATGCATAGAGAAAGAGACTCAAGGGGTAGATTCATAAGAAGTAGAAGCTTGATTCCTAGAACACCACTTGTTTCACCAAGATCAAGAGCCAACACATCTTCAAATCAAACCCACATTCCATCCTTTGCTGATCCTAGACTCTCAGAGGACTTAAGATCAGATATTCCATTAGAAAGACCTTCCACTTCATCCACTGAACCTGTCTTAGAAGAAGATTCAAGGATCCCTGCTAGGGGCACAAACTCTTCCACTTCCACAGAAGAATCAAATATGGCAGAAGAAGGGGGAGGAGGAGTCTTTAATGGAGAACACACACTATTTGGAGGGGGTAGAGGTAGAGGTAGAGGAGAAGGAGGTAGAGGTGCAGAAGGATAAGGAGGCAGAGGAAGAGGTAGAAGAGAAATGGGAAGCTCTTTTGGGTTTCCTATAGTAGATGAAGAATCCACTGCAACTATGAAAAAAATTTCACCCTCTGTCCTTCCAAACTTTTATGGACTTAAAACTAAAGATCCCGAAACCTTCCTATTTGAATTTGAAGTCCTATGTAGAACCTATGACTACTTACAAGATGCTCAAAAACTTAAACTATTTCCTTCAACATTGAAAGGAGCATCATTGAAGTGGTTTATGAGTTTGATCAACAGTTCTATTAGGACATGGGAAGACATGAAACAAGCATTTCTAGAGAGGTATTTGGATTACTGTATGCCAGTCAACCATAAGGAGGAAGTGTTTAAAATGCTACAAAAAGAGGATGAAAATTTGGAAGACTTGTTGGAGAGATTTAACTACAACATCAAAAGAGCAAAAATGGAAAACCTAAACCAAGATACCTTGAAAGCTCTCTTGTTGAAGAAAATTAGGGATGAATGGTTAGATATCCTTAACATGATGGGAAAAGGGGATATATCTCAGCTTACATTACCTGAAATAGCTGAATTATGTATCAACCTTTCAAGAGGGAAATCTAAAACTGTAAAAGGACCAAGAAACCCTGCTCTTGCAAGGGTAAGTAAGTCTACTTCTGGGACAGTAAGTAGGGCAGAAATAGGACATATGCTTGATGAGTTCAAATCTGATATCTTGGGGAGTCTTAGTGAAAAAATAGACACCCTTAAGTTACAAAACAAGCAAAAATCTGAATCTGATGCCTTAGCAATATTTTGTCCCAAATGTAGAAAGAAACATGCCTTGAGAGAGTGCCCTTTGGATGCAAAAGTTGTAGAGACTTGTGTAATTTGTTCAGAAAAACATGAGACCAAGAGTTGTCCTTCACTTCCTGGTCTTAAAGCTGTCTTTCAAGAAGAAACTCCTACAAGTTCCACAGAATCTCTCAATTTTGTCTCTAGGAGGCCTTGGCAAGGACCTCAAACACAAGGATTTCATGATTAGTTGTATAGTCAACCCCCACCAAATTGGAATTCTTGGCAGCAACCTTGGTCCCAATTTCAAAATCAATCACAAACTTGGGTGCAAAATCCCTATGGAAGATACTCTCAGTATTACCAATATCCACCATCCTATCCGCCATATCCACATTTCCCTCCTCAACAAAATTTTCAACAAAATCCTCAAAATCTACAACATCAAAATCAACCACTTCCATTACCATTTCCTCAGAAAAAAAATCAGTTGCCTGCCCAACCCATACCAAACCCCAACAATAAAAATCCTCGGAACACATACATGATAGAAGGCCAACAATTTCCAACTTATTTGATCACTCCTTTAGACCTTAGTGATGTTCAACTTAGGTCTGGAAGAATACTTGAAAAGAGGAAACCTTCTGTAATCATACAAGAGCAAGACAATTTTGAGGAAGATTCTCTACTGGTAAATAAAAGTCTTGAAGAGAACACAACTTTCCAAGACTCAAACATTGAAAAATCAAAACAAAAAGAACCAATAATTTCAACTCCTATATTAGAGCAGCCATCAACATCCACTTCTAAACCCCCCTTTCCTGAAAGATTACAAATTGATAGGGGTATAGAAAAAAAAATTATGGTGCCTAATTATGATTTCCTAGATGAACCGAGAAATGTTTGTATTAAGATCCCATTATTACAAGCCATTAAGGAAATTCCAATCTTAGCAAAAACAATAAAGGAGTTGAGCATGAAGAAAACAAGAAAAAGAATAAGAGAGATAAAAAAAATTCAACTGGCAGGAAAAATAGCAGATATCATGATGGGTAAGATTGCTATTCCAAAGTATCTAGACCCAGGAAATCCGGTTGTTAAAATTCACATCAATGGAATTGAGAACCAAACACTTATTGATTTAGGAGCAGCAATCAATATTATGAGTAGACAAATCATGGATAAACTGGAACTTCCTAATCTTCTTTTTACACCCACATTATTACAATTAGCAGACAGATCTGTGATCAAACCTGATGGGGTAATAGAAGACATTCCAGTGTCCCTAGATTCTTGGGAATATCCTGTGGATTTTATGATCCTAACTCTTAAGAATAATCTAGGAGGGCATCCTATTATATTAGGAAGACCTTGGTTAGCTACAACCGATGCTTTCAGAAGTTGTAGATCCGGTGATATGTACATATCTGATGGTAGTTCAACCAAGAAATTTACCTTGTATCCTCCATCAAGAACAATTACAGAATTAGATGATACTCAATGGATAGAGGATGAAGAAGACTTACAACCTCTCTTCACAATTTCAGAAATTAGTGAAGATAGCAAGATTTTGAATACCTTAGAAAACTTTGAATCCTCTTCGGAATATAAGCATGAAAAATTTCAAGAAGAATCCAACATTGAGTTTTTATCATCAAGGCAGATGTCTCTTTATTCCATGGATAAATTTGACAGCTCTACAATTGAGATATTTCCAGGCAAAACCTTAAACATAAACAAGAACTTAGAGAAATCTCAACAAGAAGAGCTAGTCAAGATTTTACAGAGACATTCTTCTGCATATGCATGGGAGTACACTGATATGAAAGGGATAAGCCCCAAGACTTGCACTCATCAGATCTACATAGAGGAAAATTGTAAACCAATCAGACAACCTCAGAGACAGATGAATCCAAATCTTAGGGAGATTGTTAAGGAAGAATTGCAGAAATTGTTAAATGTTAACTTCATCTATGCCATTTCAGATAGTCAGTGGGTTTCTCCTTTGGTAATTGTGCCAAAGAAAAATGGTAAATGGAGGGTATGTATTGACTACCGGGAATTAAACAAAGCTACTCTTAAAGATCATTTTCCCTTACCTTTCATAGATTAGGTGTTAGATACATTAGCTGGAAAAAAGTACTTTTAATTTCTAGATGGGTTTAATGGTTATAACCAAATTCAAGTGGCACTTGAAGATCAAGACAAAACCACATTTACCTGTCCTTGGGGTACCTATGCTTGCCGAGTATTGCCATTTGGACTATGAAATGCACCCGCAACATTTCAAAGGGCAGTACTAGGAATCTTTTCAGATCTAATACATGATTGTGTAGAGGTATATATGGATGATTTCACAGTTTATGGAAACACATTTGAAGAAGCCTTAAAAAACTTGGAAAAAGTTTTAAAGAGATGTAAAGAAGCAAATCTTTCACTTAGTCATGAGAAGTGTTTTATGATGTTTACTGAAGGAATTGTTTTAGGACATCACATTTTAGGGGATGGGATTAGAGTTGATGAGTCAAAAGTTGAAGTCATCTCTAACTTATCTATTCCAAGTTGTCAAAAGGATTTTAGGAGTTTTCTAGGATTTACAGGATATTATCGAAGGTTTATAGAAAACTTCACCAAGATATCATATCCACTTTTCAAATTACTTACCAAAGACTGTGAATTCAAGTGGAATCCTGATTGCCAGTTAGCCTTTGAGACCCTGAAAACAAAAATCTCTGAAGCACCTATTTTAAGAGGACCTAACTAGAAGTTACCTTTTCATATTTCAACATATGCCTCAGATACAGCTCTAGGAGCAGTATTGGGACAAAAAGACCTAATTCCTTATGCCATCTACTATACCAGTAAAAATTTGACTCCTTCAGAGTTAAACTATACTGTAACTGAAAAAGAGTTTTTCGCTGTTGTTCATGCCATAAACAAATTTAGACACTATATAACAGGCTATGAAACTTTTGTTCACACAGATCATTCTAAAATTAGATATCTAGTGAAAAAATCAATTACTAATGGCAGAGTCATAAGATGGTTATTGCTTTTACAGGAATTCAACATTACCATTCTAGATAGGCCTGGAAAAAAAAGCACAGTAGCTGATTTCCTATCTAGACTCCAAAACATCAAAGACACTACTCCAGTTGAAGATCAATTCTCTGATGAATATCTTTTTGCAATTTCTACTCAAACTCCTTGGTTTTCTGACATTGCTAATTATTTAGTTTCAGGGAAATTTCCTTCAATAATGAATGCAAGAGACAAAAGGAAGATCATTTATGACAGTGCAAAATATTCGTGGGTTGCTAATGAGTTATTCAAAACAGGTCCAGATTTTATCATTAGGAGATGTGTTCGGGAAGATGAAATGCTTGAGATCCTCAAGGCATGTCATGATGAACCTTGTGGAGGACACTTTGCTGATAAAAGAACAGCTTACAAGATCCTTCATTTAGGATATTATTGGCCATCCCTTTTTAAAGATGCTAAAGAGTATGTCAAAAGGTGTGACAGTTGCCAAAGGGTAGGGAAACCTTCTCCTTCAGGTGAGATGCCATTGTAGCCTCAGGTACATATTGAACCTTTTGAAAAATGGGCTTTAGATTTTTTAGGACCTATTATTCCTCCATCAAGACAAAAGAAATATATATTAGTTTGCATTGATTATGTTACTAAATGGGTAGAGGCCAAGCCATTACTTTTTGCCACTGAAGCATCTGTAGTTAATTTTCTTTTTGAGGATATTTTTACTCGTTTTGGTGTCCCAAGGGATATTTTTACAGATCAAGGAGCTCAATTTACATCAAAGCTAGTGGAACAAATGATGGAGAGGTACAAAATCAGACATAGAAAATCTACTCCCTATCATCCACAAGTAAATGGTCAAGTGGAATCTACCAATAAAGTCATTGAAGGGATCCTAACAAAGACTGTCCATTTACATAGAAGAGATTGGGTAGACAGGCTTCCTAAAGCTTTGTGGGCCTATAGAACTACATGGAGAAGCACAACAGGTCATACTCCATATGAACTTGTTTACAGAAAAAAAGTTTTGTTTCCCATAGAGTTTCAGATTCAAACTTTTAAAATGGCAGTTCAGTTAGGACTTGATCTAACAGAGGCACAAAAGCACAGATTGGAGCAGATTAATGAATTGGATGAGATCAGACAAGATTCAGTTCAGAAAACAAGTATAGTCCAACAACAAAGGAATAGATGGCATGATAAGTATATCAAGGAAAAGAAGTTCAAAGAAGGTGACTGGGCTCTCTTGTTTGATTCAAAGTTCAAAGATTTTCAAGGTAAATTCCAAACACATTGGCTTGGACCATATGAAATTGTGAATTTTTTTTACAATGGAGCAATAAAAATCAGGACAATAGATGAAGAAGAGGTCACTTTTCTTGTAAATGGTCATAGATTGAAGCTGTATCATAAGCCACTTTCAAGAGAAGAATTTGTCAAGAGATTTCAGGAAAACATTGATCTAAAGTTAATGAAGAAGAATTTTTCTTCTTCATCAACTTAGTTGAATTTTCTGAATTCAAAAGCATACAAAATAAAAATAAATAAATAAATAAATAAATAAAATAAAATAAAAAATAAAAAAATAAAGTATAAACATGAAAACTAATCACTGATTAGCATGTTTATACAGAAAAGATAGAGTGAAAATCATAATCTTTCTGACACTTTAGCTTTTCAAATTTGTTCTTTTTCTGCAAGCAGCTATTACAAAACCATAAGTGCAAACCCATATTTCACTTATGATTCATTTCATTCCATTCCATTCATACATACTCCATTTCATTCCATTCATCCATACTCCACTTCATTCCATACTTTATTCATTTCATTCCATGGTCCACCTCATTTCCATCTCAGATTTTTAAGATTGATTTCTTTTTGCAAATGAATAATACAAATCAAAAGTTGCAGGTCACCTTCCATACTTCACTTCACTTCATAATTGTGATTCATTTCATTCCATTATTCACTTCACTCATACTCCATTACACCATATTTTATTATCCATTTTTAACTCATTTCATACAACATTCCATTCATGCTTCAAACCTTTCCATTCCATGTTTTAAGACTTCTACAAGTACATTCTGTAATCAGTCAAACAATCTGCAGCCAGTCAGACATTCTGCAGCTAGAGATCCTGAAGGCACTATCCAGTAATCACTTGATTTAGCAGCAAATTGATCCTGCATATCCAAGACAACAAGCAACATCAAAAGAGTTATGAGGACTAAAGATCAATGATTTTCAAAGGAGGAAAAGGCATATCAAAACCACAAAAAAAATCAAAGGAAGGGAAAAGGTAAAAGTTATGAAATTATTATAGTGACAGATCATGAAAGTTTTAGCATATTTAAGTCATGTATGATTCAAAAATTTATTTTAATTAGTCGTATTGATCATGCTTATCAAACCTATCATAAAAAATTTGGACAAAATCCCTTTCACTCCGCCATTCCAAATCATCATTTAAAACTTAAACAGTTAAGTACTGAAGTGACCTGAGTAGTCACGTCACTAGCCCAAAGCATTTAGTGATGATTTTGAAATTACATGAGAATTTTTCCGCGGTCTTTTATTCCGTGATAGCTCTCAACTCATTAATCCGTGTGAATCATCCTCACTGCATTATACTCATTTCATAACTACTCCATATCATTTCTTTCTGTAGCCAATTCTTAGCCATTCCGGTCTGTAAAATAGAGGAAACATCTGTGGAGTAAAAACATCTCTTTAACAACCATTTTCACCGTGAGCAGAGGAGCAGTAATTTGAAGGTTGAAAATATAAGTTATGGGTCTCATAGTAAGAACTGAACCAGTTGGAACCAAGTACTTGGAAGGCTATCCACAAATCAGAGAAATGCTACAGCAAGCTGGGTGGTTACAATTCTTGGAAAAATTTAATGGTTTTCATAAAGAAGTAACCAAAACATGTGCACGGTCCTTCAATGGAGCAGAGGTAGAAATAGGAGATATTAAATTCACTATTACAGAGGCTTTCATTGCAGAAGCAACAGAATTACCCAGACAAGGAGAACGCTGGTTCAAAAATAAATAATTTCATAATGAGGCATGGAGGCAAATACTCAAAACACCAGGTATGGATGTTTCCATTTTTAAGAAAGGTATTCCTAGCTCGGCACTGAAGAATAAATGGAGGAACATGTTACTCATTTTGAAAAAATTTATCACTTGTGAAGGAAGATTTGGTACCCTCTATGTTTATCATATTTGGTTAATGATGCATTTCTTAGATGAAGAAATCAATTTTCTCTTTTTCCTACTTCATAGTCTAAAAAGAATGGCCTCTAATGTTCAAAAGAGGGTTCAATTTCTAGAAACCACTTTGTATCACCATGGTTTAGTCAAAATCCTCATTGAACATCATTTGAGAAAAATGGGAGATAATTGGGATGAGTTTCTAGTGAGGAATCACTTTGAGGAACCCAAGGAATCTCCACCTGAAGGCAAACCCATAAGAAGAAGCAGGAGAAGGGAAATTTCCAAAACTGTTGAAACTAAAACTGGTAAATCAATACAAGAGGACAGTGAAGAGATGATTTCTGAGAAATTGGCTGAAATTAAGAAGTAGCTTAAGAAGGAGAGGATAATAAGAAAATATGCCAAAGAGAGAGGTGAAGGACCATCTCAACCAAGACGGAGCCACAAAATTAAAGGTATATTGAGGAAAACAGAGGCTAGACAAACGGGAATCATAAACATTGAGGATGAAGAAGCACCTACTGCTAGATCACCTAAGTACCAGTATGAGGAGAATCTTCCAATTCGATCTTGCTCCGATCTTCCAATTCGATCTTGATCTGATGGTAGCCTGAGAATATATTTGTAAAGGAGTAAGCTTCTTGCTCTCCAAGATTCTCCAAAACTTCATCAGTGAATGGTGTCGGAAACAGATCATCGATGCATCCATCATTTAACTTTCTAAGATCGACAAAAATCCATTTTCATCCCTTGGTTTTCTTCTCCTGGACCATCATAGTGCTAATCCACTCAGACTCCTCTACTTATTCAATAATGCCAACACTAAGCATCTTGTCTAGTTATTCCCACACTTTTTCTTTATATTTTTAGTTCAGCTAATATGGGAACTGCTTGATCGGATTCAAATAAGGCTTCAAAGTGACGTGAATAACTCCCAAATATATTATAATGTCTTTCAGCTCAGAGAAGTTCATCAGGAACATATCCTGGTACTCATGCAACATTCAGTGACCTAGCTCACCGTGTCATCGTCCCAATAGTCCCCAATCTTTGCGAAGATGGGCCAGGACCTATAACCTCACGCTACCCTTCTGAATTAGGAATATTGACATTACATGGATCCTCCTCTCCTTCTTCTGCAGTTAAATTGTAACATTCGCATGCTTGTTCCAACTGCGTAGTGCAATCAAGTTGTATCGAAGTCGTTGGCCCAATGTTAATTCAGACTACTCCTGCTTTGACTTCCTAAAGAGCATCATTAATACAATCCCAACCATCTCTGATGCTATCGGTTAATAAGAAAACTTCAGTCATCTCATACCAATCTGTGGTGCCATGGCGAACTTCATTTCAAGATACCACTGCTGAGGTATCACATCCAAGATATGAAAGAATATATGCACCCATTCAAGTTAGGGTTCTGTTGAGCCCCAAAGATGTCCTTCTTTTTCACCATATTTCACTTCATTTCCTTTGTCCCTCATCAATTACAGGCTTGAATTATTAATAGGATTGATCAGGATTACTCTAAAAATGTATATAATGACTAAATTGCTATGTTTTCATGATTTCGTTGTTGTAGTAATTTTTTACTAGACTCGGCTACAGAACGCAGTAATTCTGTAGCCAGTCGCATATTCCACAGCTATCTTCATGTTCACGTAGGTTCCAGGTGTCACCTCAAAGAAAAACACATATGGTCGTATTCCACATCACTCCCCCATCATTTCTTGCTCTCCACGAAGTTTGAGCTCAAGACTACATGTGGTTATGCATGTGGGAAACCAAAACTAGGAGATAGACTTCTAATAGGACAAGGACTGTACAGATGTCCTTAATCATAGTACGAGGCCACCACCAGAGTCCTAGTTTGATTTTAGTTGGGAAAGACATTTATGCCTGTTTTATCTCAAAGACAGTTATGTAATTTTGTTATAAGTATGGCTCGGGAGACCGAGAAACAACTAGCTAGATTTATGTTTTATTGCTAGATCTCAGAAGACCGCAATACTCTGTTTTGAAGAATTTCTCCTTTAATGAAAGAAGCATCACTTTATTTCAAGAGGTGAGTCAATCATGAGTAGATTTGCATGCTAATCCGGTGGTAGAGGGACCCTGCTACTTGAGAAGCTTTGTTCATATGGTTTAGATAAGTAACTTAGCCTTGTTTCATTCCTAGTTTAATCAATTTTCTGAACTTTGTGTTTTTATACTTACTTGCAGTGGATGCCACAGTTAGTCTTATCCTTACAAACTCTTCCAAAATACCACTAACATTGGATGGGATATAACTGTAGTATTTTAGGAGTTAGTTGCATTTCCTTGAACTTTATGTTTTTTTGTGCTCAATGACATCAGTTGTTACAACTAGTCTTGTTCTTATTAATCTCTTCCAAAATATCACTAACTCCGGATGAGACATAGCTGTGGTGTTTCAGAGCTTACTGCGTTTTGTTGAACTTTATGTTTTATGCTCATTTGCATTGAATGATATAGCCAGACTTGTTTTTACAAACTATTCCAAAATATCACTCATATTGAACGAGATAGGGCTGTAGTATTTCATAGAATTAGTTGCATTTTAGTTTAGTTGAAATACTCCGGAGGTAGATGTCACTCTAGTTTAATTCTGTCACTATATTTCAAGTTTGATAATGGCACTCTAGTTCAACTCTGTTCACTGTATTTTAAGTTAGATTAGTGGCATTCTAATTCAGTTCCAGTTCACTGTATTTCAAGTTAGGTTAATGGAATTCTAGTTTAGTTGTGATCACTGTGTTTCAAGTTTGATCAATTGCATTCTAGTTCAGTGTTATCCATTGTTCTTTAAGTTGTATTAACTGTCAAAATTAGACTTCACGGCCTTCATTGTTTACAAACTACTCTTGTTCTGACTTTCCATTAATGTATCATCATATGGACAGGAATTAGTGATATCAGTTTAAGGCCTTGATTGTTCTGCAATCTTTTGCAATTTCACAAATAAGCCTTTTCCCAAAAACTATTCTAGAAAATCTCTAACTTTCGAATGAGGCTTAGTAGTGACAAGTTGAGTTGCAGAATGGATTAATCTTAGCATTACAAGTTAATTCAGAGTAGAAATCTTATTGTGCTACAAATAATCTTTTCCAATTGTGTTCCAATAAACTTTTAGCCGTGGATGATATTCTTTGTAATATTGTAAGATGATTGTTTACTTAGGAGAACCTCATTTGCACTAAACTTGTCCTTTCCTCAAGCTATTCCAATATATTTCTAATGAATGAATTGGATGAGTTCATGTTATGAGTTATTGAGTTCATGTTGTGATTTATTTCCTTGCTATGAGTCATTATCAAACTTTGCATTTTCCGCTCTTTAGTATAGGTTTTGCTCTGTTTTTAGTGTGACCAACAACTGTTATTTTTCAACATTTAGTTCTTTTCCTTATTAACATAAAACCACAAAACCAAAAACATCATAAAAAAACTAAACAAAACGTAGTGAGAAATAGATACCTAGGCACATATAGTGCACCTCCCTTCAGTAGTTTACTAACCCTGGTTGATAATTTATGACCTCAATTTAGGAACACTAAGTTGAGCACACAGGTTCCTCGCCCCAGGTCGCAGTCCAATGAGACAAATGATCATGAGGATCATCCCTACCATTTTAATTCTCTGTGATATTATTGTTTACATGACCAAACATGAGCCTCATCAGTCTACAATATTCCCTCCATCCTCCTAATCCTTCTCTGTGCGCGCCCCACCATCTGGCCGAGGTGGACCTCCAATTGAAGTCCAAATCTTCATATCGCTGCTTGTTGGGCACCTTTTTTTCAAAGTCCTCCAGATATAAGTCAACATCCCTAGTTCCATCATAAAAGGGCAAGTTACATACCTATGATGTGACGCAACAAAGCGATTTGGTAACTCTGTTGCACCACTTAGTGAAATCTTCATGCATTCATTTCTGCTAGAGCTCTAATCCTTCGTCAGAGTATGTAACACAAGAACTGTAATGACCCAAATTATCCTTCCATCAATGGTAGGATTGATCCATTATTCATCCTGTGTAGTGATCTTATAGATACACTCGATATCTGCATCCCCATATTCATTCTGGACAGGTTCTGTGTATCGCGCTTCTTCATAGGGGTCCAAAGGCACAAAAACCCTTGTACCATTCCTCTCAAATACCATTTGTCTATTTTTCAGGTTGATTATGGCATCCATATCATAATCGCAATCAAATACAAGAGAAGCAGGATACATATTTCTATCATTAACAATTTCAATGAATTCAAAGTATGACAATACACTTTCACCATCAATATCTACACTAATGCCATGCAATTGACCCATAGGAATAATCTTATGATGTTTTCCCATTCTTAGCTGAATCGATGACCATTGGAGCTTTGGTCTCCCCATCCGTTCCCATGTCTATTTTGGAAAAAATTGGCATCTGATCCAAGATCAAGGATGACTTGGTCCATTTCATAATTGTCGATCTTCGCAGTTAACCACATTTCTCTTCTGGTTCTCTTCTTATGTTTGTATACCTTATGCACTACACATAGTTCAGGTTGTTGTTCCTCTTTACCAACTTAGTTTTCCATCAACTCTTGCAATCCTTCCACGACCTTGTGATCCCATACCAAATTCATACAAGTCTGCAAAAATGACTTCAGAATGGATGGATCAACTTCCTTAGTTTCAACAATATTCTTGGGGTTATTCTTCAACGGAATCAACTGTCTATGTGCTGTTGATGTTGAAGCTCCAGGGCTCATAAAATTATTCTTCGCTTCGATGAAGGTTTCTTTTTTGTGTTGTACATCGAACCCATTATTATTTTCTCCAGATTTCCAGACCCATGTATCCTCCATATGCTTATTTCCTTCCACTTTGTCTTCTCCAACATTTATAACTTCATGTCACTATGTTGACACTTAGATCTTATTCGTGCAATTCAAATCTCATCAATTGTATATTCTGGGCAGGCTACTGATTGAAAGTTTCCTACATTTTAACCAATAATATAGGAAAATATTCTATTTCATGATCAAATGCGTGACAATACTTACAAGATACGACAACAATATTCTGACAATCCCTAGTGAAATGTCCAGGCCAACCGTAATTTTATCATAATATTTTTCCATCAGAAGAATCAAGTTTCATAGCTCATTGAAAGTAAGCTTCAATGCTATCATGATCATGAGCCACAAGATGCAAAAATTGTTCATTGTTTAAAAGAAAAAGAAGAGTGAGCAACGTCAAGCATTATATTCTACTCACTCCAGTTCTGCTTTCAAACAATGCACAATTTCTGCATCTTGTGGCTCATGATCATGATAGAGATGAATCATACTTTCAAAAATATATGAAACTTGATTATTCCGATGGTGAAATCATTGGTAAATATGTACACTTTTTTTGGTTGGATCATGCTGATTTTTCCTCTGCAGAAGAATCATTTCTAGATGCTATTGCAGCAAATCCGACAAACCCTTTCCATTATGATAGTTGCGCACACTTTCTATGGAATAATGGAGGTGAAGACACTTGTTATCCTCTTTCTTGAAGATAACTGCATCTAGATTCCATGCATGGCCTATGTGTAGCCAATACATAGGTGGGTGTAGGATGAAGTGGTGTTTATCCACTCAAGAATTGTGTACTGGATGTTACCAATTTACTCTGATGAAATCTTATAATTTCAATATTGGTCCAAGCTCCAATGATTTTGTGGGTAGGCAAAGATTAATTAATTTACTCCTCAAGTGTGTCCTGCGATGTTCGTGAGTTTCGGTGGCATATGATAAAAATCGGAAATAGATTTGTATGAGATAGAAGGAAGATATTAAGAGTTGGCTTACAAACCAAAAGGTTTCTTGGTTGTAAATTGGACTATTATCTTTGAAAAAATATTATTGAAAGGAGTGAGGAAGGGCTAGGCAGGATTGAGACCTTTTCACGCCAACATCGTCAGTTGTGAACACCTTTGGAACTCCTGCATCTCTTGTGGGGGAATGCGTAATAGGTGTGTTGTGTAATATGGGAAATGTTCGATTTATATGGACAATGTGGAGAAGTGTTGTATGGACAACTGTTACACGTCATTTTGTCACCATGACATTTGACTCTTCATATGGGTCTATTACCACCTATATCATTTTCCCTTTGAGGTAAAAAACACTAATGTTCCTAAATCAAGTCTTGGAATTGGAGAAAAGCTCTGTAAAACCCTTAAAAGTCTACTTGCACGGATTTTCTAGCCTTTCCCTGTGCATGCGCTACTGTTCTGTCCATAAAATATGGTAACTCCCACACTTTTTTCCACTATTACATGCGCACCCCCATGAAAAGAAAATAAAAGAAAAAAGTAAATTCTAGAAGTGTAGCTGGTAGAATATTCTCTCAACTTGAAGCTTCTAGAGTCGCGATCAGTTCGAGCTTTATCTCTCCACTCATCGAGCTTATCCCTTGGTCCATGGAGCTCAAATTCCTTCATGAGAGGAATCCATCCCCCTCTTCATGGAACTGAAACTACCTCCATTTACCTATAAATTGAGCTCAAGTTTCAAGTTGAAGGGTACACACATGGTAGATACCAATGTAATTAGAGACTAATCTATATAGTTTCTAAGCTGAAGAGAGTTCATAAGAGTGCATACTTTCTACACTAGTGAGTTATTGTTAGCATGAGAATGATCACACCCTTGTGTCTATAAATCCATGTTGGTATTCATAGAGGAAGGCTTATCATACTGAAGGAGAATGTTTGTTCAGGAAGGCATCAGGTTGTAATATTACTCTTTTTATTCAAGATAATACATATGGATCTCTTTTTCTCATTGCTTTGTTTCTATGCTTATTGGAATAATTTCAATACTTAGACTCCTTGATCACTAAGTTGGATTATAATTTTATGATTATTATATGTTGCAGATGCTTTGATCCTTTGTCTTGTATTTGATTGTAGGTTCTACTTATTAGAGAAACCACTTTGGAGCGATGGGACAAAAGGCTACATCAAACGTTTGGATTTCAAGGTAGGGGCATGTCCTCTCTACTTTACTATTATAATATTGGAATGAAATTAATCTAGAGGAAAAGGTTTTCAAATGGATCTTTGTTTCTAATTACTCACTGAGTACTAGGGAGATCGCTCTTGTCTACAAGAGGAATTAATCCATGTAACAAAATGGCGACTCTACTAGGGATCTAGAACTTAGTTTTCTTTTTTTGTTTTTAGTTTGAATGTTAAGTTTTCTGATTTTGACTTCTCTGAGTCTGGTTGGGTAGATAACTTTTAAGAATCCCAGAAAAAGAAGCTTGTTATTTATTGTTAGTATGAATCTTAATTCCAAGCGTACGAAAAAGACCACTTTAGCTATGCATAAAAAACAACCCTAACAACAAAGATGGCTGCTAATATCCTCAGATCTGCAGATAGGTGATCAAGATAAATGCTGCAAAATTTTAGATCTATGCATTAGAAGACATTAACCAGTAGAAAAAACAAGATTTACTCCATGCATCCAATAGACAAGACAAGAATATGTTGAATGAATTTTGTATTAATGGCACCTGGGAGGAAAACATAAGAGGGTGTTCCATGTTCTCCTCAATGGGATGGATTCTTGTAAGTCCTCAGCACTTCAGATCTAAAATTTCTCTCTCTTGATGGTGTAGAAAACCCAGACAAAAAATGATAGCAAAATATGACTATGATGGTGGATCAATAGTCAGACCAAAAGTATAGATCCAGAGTGATATTTAGGCAAAAAAAGGTGATAAATGAATGGGAAAACCCTTCTATTTATAACAAAATATTGAGTTAGTCTAGATATTGGTGCATAATTAAAATATTATTAACCAAATCAAGATCCAACTTTTATGGAATATTTTATTATATTTGTTGGAGGGAAAAGGAATTTGACTTGGGTCAAATCCTTTATTTGTAAATAATAAATAAATAAATGATTTATTTATCATTTTAAGGATGTGGTTGAGTAATAATCAAATAAATAATGATTTATTTAATTATTAAAGGGTGATTTAGTCATATTTAACAAAGAATATTATTTAAATAGGGTTTAAATAATTATTATTAGAAAATAATAAGATAAATAATGATTTATCTAATTGATTTCCTTGTTTTTGGTTAAATATAACCAGGAATATTAATTAAACTATTGTTTAACTAATTATTCCTTGAGGAAAATAAAAAAAATGTATATTTATTTAATATTTCCTCATGGGATTTCCTGTTTAGACCATAAACAACTTAATAAAGGTGGTTTACTAAGTTATTTTCATAGTGAAAGCAATTTTACTTATGGTAAAATTGGTATTACATGGTGTACTTGGGTCCATCTAATGATCATAGGTTAGATGACCAAAAAATGGTGTAACAGATTTCCACCCAACGTGTGAGCGATAGGAGCTAATCGTATGACCGAAGTACGTTGTAAGAACTCAATGACTAGACATCGAAGGGGAAGTCAAAGAGAGAGAAGTATAAGGTAGAACAAAGTGCTGAAAGAACTAGACCCTGAGGAGGAGAGACTTACAGGTGCGACAAGTCCCTTTGATGAGTAAGTACCTATGCTATAGGCGGCGGGGGAGGCATACCTATGCCTGTTGAGGTAAAGTACAAACAATAAGGCATCCGGTAAACCACGAAACTAGCCAATATAGTACATGCTGGCATAAACATGAGCCATATAAACAACACAATAATGAATCCCACATACATATTGTGCATGGGATAACAGCCAGGACTTGTACAATGATATCTGAGTACATGAGATATAAATGCAACCTATATGCCCCTGAAAACAGGAAAGGGCTCTGAAAATCTGACTGAAATATGCAAACAAAAAGGTGCTGCAAGCGGCTGAGGCCGACATCATCAAATGTATGGAGCTGCATCAAAGGCTGTAATGAAGAGGTCATTCGAGTGTGTGGGGGGATACCTATAGGGCCACCCCCTCATGAGGGCTGAGACATCTCACACACACCCGAGAATCACTGATGTCAGCTGCTACATCACTGAACCATCAAGTATACGGATCTCGATCATGCTGAAAGGAGCTGGAGTTGAGAAAAAATCAAGTCAAAGGGAAATAAGGAGTCCCTTTTCTAGATCCGAGGCACCGAACAAGAGTGGAAGTTGGAACCAAGGTACACTTCCCTCTAGACCTGTCTTCTGGAATGAATGAGCTGACGTCGATAGAAGGAGGTCCGCCATAGGTGAGGCAATAAGAGATTATCAACTAAGGCATGAGAGAAAATAGTAGAGTAACTGATAGACTGACACCAATGATGATGATGAAATGGGGGGTACTGAGTAGCAAACGAACGACTTCCCTTGTTAGAGAATAAATGGCTTGGATGACCTGGCAGCCACTGACACAATATCATGAGGGATAGGGGACAGTGGGACTGAAGGTCATAGTGTGTGACATGAGAGAGGGACCAAGCAATGCAGGATGGAGGAATACAGTGGGATGAAAAGGGACTCGGGATAGATTCCATGAATGGAATGCAATGATGACTCAACTTGGATGCTCTAAACAAGGGTGACTCGATGGTGCTGCCACACAGAAAAGGTACAATGAGGACCATAAAAACATGAGTACAAGATGGTTACTCACGATGAAATTCAACACGAGTGTGGACAAGTATGGAGGCAAAGTGTTGCCCCTAGTACGAGTGTTGCAAGTGAAGAAATTCAATTTTGGAGGAGGGGTGAAGTGACGCTTCATGGAAAAAATGTGTCCTAGTGGAGTATCAAGTCACTAAAACTAACAGATACCCATTTGAGGGCTCGGTGAGAACTTTCCAACGGTATAGACAGTTCATCAAACTGAGCTACGGTTTGGCCGCAGCAGGCGAAAGAAAAATCAAGGGTTTTCTTTTAATAAGGCATTTTCCTTCCAAATTCACTCATTTTCAGGTGGAGCTATGGTGAATGTAGTGAGGAGAGAAGGCCATAAATCTTGCAGCGATCGTAGCAGACAAATCGACTGTTGGAATTTGAGATCCGTCAGTTGTAGGTAAGAGGCCTAATATTACTCTTTCATTTCAGTGGATTGAAAGTTCAGTTTAGGTACCCAGAGCTCATGAACAGGCCAGGTTTCACTTTTTGGGGTCTGTTCTGCGACCTGGGTAGCAGGTATTGGGCAGAAAACTGTGACCTATCCCAAGAAATGACCTGAAAAGTGTGACCTATCAGAGAAAGGGGGTTTTAGTGCTGTTTTTGGGTGAGATCTGGGATTTTTATGGTTGAGGGGCATAGTTTCCCCCAAGCATGTTGTGGTCGTGCCAAAATGTTTTTAGAAAAAGGGGAATCTAAGCACATCTTAATGATGTGGTGTGCCATTTGTTTTCGTTATGGTTATGCAGTTTGAGAAAGGGAATGGAGTATTACCAATCTCTTTTGGTACTGCATATGTGAATCAAATGGGCTTTAAGTTTCCAGATTGAAATACATGGTGTCACTATCCCAAAGAGAGGATTTTAAGATAATGAACTTGTGATCTCCCAGAAAACTCACAGGTTGTTCAACAACAATGTCGAAGGAACTGGGTTGTTTATGTAATATGAAGGAGTGATGAGGGGTATCATCCCTAGAGTGATCTGAAGTGATATGGGACTCTAGAGGTTCTTCTAAATGTAGAAGAACAATGGTACTAGAGTCACTCAGCCAGATACACTAGGAGAGTTGTGGAGAATTTCTTCTCCTAGATTCTCAAATATGGGTGCCCCGTTACCCAAACCTTGGGTGTCAATGTAGTTGCCACAAGGTGTATGTGGTTCAAATGCATGGGTTCGATGTAAGGGGGGATAGATAAAGTCAGGGGTGGTGACTACTTCCATAATGTCATCATCGTAATAGAATATGGGGTGACTGGTGGAAGAAATACCACCTGACGTGACGAAGCTACCTGACTCATCATCATGAGAAGAGAGGTTCACATGTGCATCGTCACAAGTGGTGACAGAAGAATAAGCAGATAAAGGATCTACCGATGTTGAGCCTAGGGTGATCACTGAACGGAGGTCAAGCAAAACATCAGGGGAAGTCTCTAAGGGGACTTCCACTGAGGGTCTCATGGATGATGATAGGTAGAAAATGGTGGAAGAAGGCTCTGTCATCTTGACATCAGGAGGGAGAATGTCAATGGGAGCATTCCTGTCCTCTGGTTTTTTCGAAGCAAAATGCGCAAATAAGGGAGCGGTGGACTTGTTGCGCTTGGCCTTGAATTAGCGAAATACCACTAGAGAGGTGCAGAAGTTCTTGAAGTGGGGACAGAGATGAGTATAATGGCCATGGAGATCACACAAAGTGT